>CM042017.1:20004149-20161649 GCA_023525715.1 Cichorium intybus | reverse complement strand
TATGACTAGATTGATTATTATTTGAGATCAAATGGCCAATATGAAATAGATAAAAACCAAACACTTGTTAAATCTCAAAATCATATCACTAGAAAGATATAAAATCAAACATCAAACTTTATATTAAATCACAATCATAATCCTTAATACAAAACCAGAAAATAAGGTTACTAGCCACTCATGACTAGTAAAAGAGAAATAAACTTACAAAATGAAGATAATCCACACTTGAAGTTGCACACAAACACAAACACAATGTATCTAGAGAGTATTCAGAAGTTAATGGAATAAGGGATGGTTCTAAGGCTAACTAGACACATCTATTTATACTAACACACCAAGGGCAAAATGGTAAAATGGACAATGGCAAACATCATCATTCCAAGACCCACTTCCTTCATCACATGGCTTCAAAATCAGGTTGGATCTAGATCTGGTCGTGTAGCATGGGGATGACAGCACAAGAAGGAATAAACAACTCAAAGTGGGCCAAAAAGCAGATCTGGTCACCAGGAAAAGTTACACGGCCGTGTAATTTCATGGGCCAAAATTACACGGTCGTGTAATCCTGCATTTCTCCTGGATCTTCCCCTGAGCTGACATGGCATCCACGTGGCATAGCAAAGTTACACGGCCGTGTAACTTATAGGGCAAAAGTTACACGGTCGTGTAACATACTGTCTTCGGGACGACTTCATTTTTTTGTAACTTCTTCGTTTTAGCTCCGTTTCTTCTGAAATTTCTTGTGTAGCCTCCCATTGTCATCCAATGCAAGATTCATCCTTCAAAAGCACCTGAAAACAACCACAAAGTGTGAAAGTAGATTGCTATTCTTGAAATCCCGAAAAACATGAAAATATGCAATAAAGAGAATCAAATGCAAGATGAAACAAGGATAAAAAGGTATGAAAACATGCCTAAAAATACACTTAACACCATATTACCCTTATTAATTTGTATTATCCACCCAATAGTTTTGATTTTTATACAACTAGCCCTCCAAGCTTTTAAGATGTGACATTTTATTCAAATTGAATCTTATCCATCCATTTTTTATGATTAAAGGTCCAGATTTGTCCTTACGGTTCTTACCGGATTTTGGGTTCCTACACGATCCTCCTTCCACACACACACACACACACACACACACACACACACACACACACATATATATATATATATATATATATATATATATATATATATATATATATGGGAATATGTTCAAATGAGAACCACTAAAATGTTAAGAACCGTGAGAACCGATATTCACACATTAAAAATTATGTTTTTTTTTCGTTTTTTTCGTTTTTTCACACTTGTTTATTATGTGAAAATACATCAAAGTTAATAAATTTTCTTATTTTTTAATACGTTTTACAATATTCACAATATAATAAAATTTGTAGTTATTAAACTGTGAATTAGTGGTTCTCACGGTTCTCAACCTTTTAATGGTTCTCATTTGAACCCTTCCCTATGTGTGTGTGTATATATATATATATATATATATATATATATATATATATATATATATATATATATATATATATATATACACACACATAAGTGTTTATGAATCCTATCTTTTCTTTTACAGGAGAAAGAAGCAAAGAAGGAAGCTTTTAGAAAATATTTGGAGTCTAGTGGTGTTCTAGATGCTTTGACTAAAGGTATGACTCACTTGACCACATAATTGTGTTTTGGATGCATTCTTTATTCAAAGCGTCTCGCAAGCAAAGGACGTGCTCACAATTGTTCACTCCTCTCGTGTTTATTCACTTATGTCACAAGATGTGTGACCTCGCAAGCTCCGTTTTCAATATTTGGCTATAAACACTCATTTTTATAGGAGGGGCTCTCGGATATCGAATCTAGGAAGCTATACTAAGTTGACTTTGCTCAAGTCCTCCAACCGACCTCATTTTCATATTTATTTACTAAACACATGATTTTTCAAAACAGAGGGACAAAAATTTACAACTCGATTCCTATTTACAAAGGATAGATACCTAGACGACCGAGACAACAAAATCTTTTAAACTTCAACTTGACCCAAGATGTATGAAGAATTTTAAAACATGGTCAATGTATGAAGTTTTAACTAGATTAGATTTAGTTGTTGAAAGCAAAAAGGATGAAATGAGGCTTTCAAAACAAGTAACCGCTTTTATTGTATTTTTGTAGAAAATTTTTACTTAAAATGACTTGAGTGATCACTTGGTTCGGTCTTTTTTTTTTTTTTTTTTTTTAAATTTGACCAATCTTTTAGAACCAAGTGAAATGATTTCTGGATTTTCACCATAAAAACACTTTCACAAAATTTTGCTAAAATGATTAGACAAAATAGTTTTATGATATTAAAAACTTAAACACACTAATGACCAAAATAATATAAACAAGGTCATATGTCATCTATAAATACCTAGTACCACACAAGACCAAAAAAAATGCAGAAAATAATATTTTTGTCCATGACTTTGGAAAAATCGCGATTTTTTTTTTGATAAACCTTATGCTTAATAGACAATATGCAAATGTATGGTCATGAGGGGGGACTAGTGCAACTTCCATAGTACTTCTCCTAGTCGATTACACACATTGATGAACTCACGGGTGGATAAAGCGTCCTTTGCTAGAATAGTTTTGATTCACTTTCATGTGTGTTCTTATAGTTCACCCAAACGTATCTATGCTAGAAAATTAACAAAAAGAAGTTCCTAATGAAGATCTAAAGTTTCAAAAGATGGTGATGTTGCATGTAGATAGGGGACAAAAATACAAGAAGTTTAACTATGAGATGTATTATAGTTGCAATTTAAAGGTGTCACATAGGTGAGAAGTAAGAGATAACAAAAATGCATGCAAAAGTTTAAAATAAATGCAAGAAATAAAATATTTTTGAATTTTTGTTGTTTTTAATTTTTTTTTGAATAAAGGGATTTATTCCTCCATCCCCAAGCTTAAAATAAAAGCAGTGTCCACAATGCATTAGGGAAGGAGAAAGAAAGAAACAACCTACTGAGGGTCGGGGAAGGGTCCCCGTGGTGGAAATGGAGGGTAAGGGTATGGTGGGTAATATGGGTAAGGTGGGAATTGTGGTGGTTGGAGTGGCTGGCTTCCCGGCTGCTGTTGTTGCTGCGGTGGCTGCAGTGGTTGCTGCTGTTGCCATGGGTTAAAGGCAACGGATCTTTGTATGTCAGAGAGGATAGACATAACATCTTGGTTATGTTTATACTGGTTCTCTCTAAACTGCTCAAAGTCTTGGCGCAGCTCCATTTGATGTGTATCAATATCGCCAAGATTATCATAGATGCCTTGATAATCAAGGCGAAGATCCGCAAGCTGGGAGTTGATGCTAGAAAATTGCTCCATGTAAATATTGTGCTCGGGAGGAAAGGAGCTAGCAGAACTTGAAGGGCCCGGCTCTTCGGGGTGTCTCTCGGGCTCTCTTGCTGGTGGGTTAGGAGGGGGTAGGGGTAGGCCCATGTTGGAAGGAGGCTTCCAATTCGTGCTAGAGACTGGGTTGGCTAATCGAAGTATTCGGGCGTTTCGGTTGTTCACCCGCAGATAATCGCGTCCGTCGGCTTGCCAAATTTCGTCGGATTCGGGGCGGCGAAATAACCTCATACCCTCAAGAACATCAGAGGTGAGGTATCTCTCACCTCTGACTATCTCAAGGTTATCAGGAAATCTGATGCCCAGGGATGGATGTTTGGCTATTAGTGTGATAATGCCACCGCAATGGAGCTGGCCAGATGAACTTCTACTTAATTTAAGTAGTTTGTACATGATCCAAGATCCAAAATTTGGGGTTTGAGGCCCTGGATTGATCATGCAGTAGAGAAGCTCAAGCTCATTTAGGCCGGCTTTGCTTATCTCTTATTGTGGGAAGAAGATAGAGGCAATGATGCGGTGGGTGACTTTGAGGACGGGATGGATGATGCTGGAGGCCTTGGCATTACTGGGACAATAGAAGTTTTCTGTGGAAATTTTGGTCCAGAAAGTGCCAACTTCTCTGTGGAACAGTTTGTTTAGCTTGCCTCGTTGGTCATATGTGTTGGCGACCGGCGCGCCAATAAGCTCACACAATTGGTTTTGTGTGATTTTGTATGACCTGTTGAACATTATAAAAGACAAAACTGTTGTATGAACGTTAAATTCGACAGATGATAAAAATTCAATAGTTGGGTTGGAATAGCTTTTCTCGCTTATATTCATCAACCCTTCCCAACCAACATTGGACAGGAGTTTGCGTACTCCTGCCTCTATTCGTAGGTCTCACAATGTTGGGATATCTACAAATTTTTGTGCCTGTCCAGTTCTTTCCAAGAAGTTATAAAAACGTGCCTCTTGGGCATCGGTCATGAATGAGATACCCGCATCGCCCATGTCATAGTCCTGCTGTTCGGGCTCTTCATCGGAAGAGCCACTAGAGGCCGAGTATACGATTTGCCTTTTACTACCCCTAGAGTAAGTACGGGATGATGATGCCATTTTTTTTTAAAATCAATAGAATTTGGACAAAAACAACACACAAACAATAAAACACACAAATATAAAACACAAGGGTTTCACAATTTAAAGCCAAGGACCAATTATCTAGCCAAAAATAAAAAATTATGAAGATTTTGAGTTTTGGAAAGAATTCACCGAATTGAAGCTTGACAATGGTGATATTGACCTTGATTCCTTCTATCCTTGCCTTCCCCAAGCTTAAACCTAAACAATTTCAACAATTCAACATCAAAAATTCAAAACCCTAATTTTCTAGGGTTTCAAGAAATCCGAAATTAACCATGGATTTTTATGTTTCTTGTGGTCAAAATGAAGGAAAAGATGAGAAATAGTGAAACTAACCTTTGGATTTTAACAAAACTTGAAGAAATTAGGAGAAAAAATGAGGAAATTGAAATGTTCCTTGAAGCTATCGGACCGAACAGGAGGTTTAGAAGGCAAATCGCAGCATATGAAGTGAAGAAATGAAGTGTTCCACTTATATAGTGTGCAAAATGACGAAATTGCCCCTGGCCAAAATTGCACGGCCGTGTAATTTTGGTTTGAATAATTACACGGTCGTGTAATTCCTGTTTATGACCAAATTCGATTTTTGACCATATGTTGAAGTTACACGGTCGTGTAACACTCTGATCAATTTTTCGTTTTTCGTTTTTCGTATCTTGAGTCTCGGTAGTCCGTTTTCGATTCCGATCGTTTCCTCACGTAGGTAATTGAAAGTTATAAACAGAAAAATTATAAAAATACAAAAAATCACACTTTGAAAAAATGACAAAAATACCCCCGGGTTGCCTCCCGGTTAGAGCACTTGTTTAACGTCGTTGGCTCGACGTATGGCTCCCAAAATTGCTGGGAGCGAGCCTGTGGAAAGGTCATCCTGGACATTCCCTCATGTCCACTCCTTCGTTATTGGTAGAGAAACATTCGACGAACCGTTTAAATCGGTGTTTGTTTTGATTATTTCTCGTAAGTTTTGGCGCGGGAGATGGATTGACATTTCGTATACCCTGATCATGGTTTTGGTGATCGTGGTGATCCACAGGCTTGGACTCTTCAGTGAGTCCAATGGGTATTTCACTTTTTGAAACCATTGCCACCAATTTGTTATTAAATTTTTCATTTTTATCGGGCAATGATGTTTCATCCTCTCTTAAGTCCATGGGAGATACGTCTTGATCGATATTGAAAGTGACGATTTCTCCATCGAATTCCATAGATAGGGTACCATTAAAAACATCGATTTTTGTTCTCGCTGTTTTTAGAAATGGTCTCCCTAAGAGTGTAGAACTAGAATTCAGAGATTCGTCATCTTCCATATCGAGGACATAAAAGTCAGCTGGAAAGACCAAGTTATTCACTTGGACCAATATGTCTTCCAACACGCCTTTTGGACGTACTGTAGACTTATCGGCCAATTGAATGATAATACCGGTGGGTTTCAATGTTCCTATTTTTAAGTTTTTGAAAATAGAAAATGGTAGAACATTGATTGAGGCACCGAGATCAAGCATGGCTCTCGGTATGTTCGTGTCTCCCAATTTACAAGGAACCGTGAATACGCCCGGATCCTTGTACTTTGGTGGCAATCTCTTTTGTATGATTGCCGATACATTCTCATCGACTTTTATGGTTTCATTCCCTTTGAGTTTCTTTTTAGAAGTGTAAAGTTCCTTAAGGAACTTAGCATATCTAGGAATTTGTTTAATTGCCTCAAGTAAGGGAATATTTACCTCAACTTTCCTAAACATGTCCATAATTTCTTGATCTTCCTTTTCCTTCTTTGTGTTTTTAAGTCTAGATGGAAAAGGAGGAGGAGTGATTTTTACCTCAACGTTGGATGGTTCCTTGGGAGCTTTGTTTCTTGTATCGGTCTCGTCTTCGATCTCTATTTCTCTTTGTCTCTCTTTTGACAAGCTTGGTCCTTCATAGCTTTTCCCACTTCTTAAAGTAACAGCATTTACACTATGCCTGGGATTTTCTTGAGATTGAGAAGGTAACTTACCTTGAAATTCCATCTTGTTGACAGAAGTGGCTAGTTGAGCCATTTGTTGCTCCAGGTTCTTGATGCTAGCTCTTGTTTCTTGCTGAAATGAATGCGTACTTGTGGCTAGACTTTTCACAATGTCTTCCAAGGACATGCTCGTGCTTGTTGTATTTTGTGGTGGAGGATTTTGGTAGTATTGTTTAGGTCTCTCCTGGTATTGGTTACGGTTTTGATTGGACTGGTAGTTCCAATTTTGGTTGTTTCGGGGTTGATCAAACTGTCTCTGATTTTGCCCGGTAAATCCCCCCATTGCTTTTGCTTGCTCTTGATCATCTTGTAACTCGGGACACATGTCAGTTGGGTGTCCGTATTGCAAGCAAATTCCACATGCTCTAACCGTTGGTTCAACTCATTTTTCTTTTGTTAGTTGCATCACAGCTTTGGTTAGTTCAGAAATTTGATTTTCAAGATAAGGAGTGTTTACCTCTTTTACTCCTCGTGGTGGATCTACATACCATTCGTCCTCTCCTTGAGTATGTTTGGACTCTTCCGCCATTTTCTCGATCAATGCTCGTATTTGGGTCGGTGTTTGATCGATTAACGAGCCTCCACTTGAAGCGTTTATTAAACGTCTCTCCATTGGTGTTAGGCCTTCACAAAAATATCGGAACAATTGGTAATCGGAAATACCATGTTGCGGGCATCGGGCACACAACTTTTTGAATCGTTCCCAATACGTATGTAAAGCTTCTCTCTTCCCTTGCTTGATACCAATTATTTCCCTTCTCAGACTTGAAGCTTTCGTCTCCGGAAAATATTTGTCAAGGAATAACCGTGCAAGACCATTCCATGTTGTGACCGACCCCGGTGGTAGGTCATATAACCATTCTTTGGCTGAGTCTAGCAATGAAAAGGGGAGTGCCCTTAACTTTATTTGGTCTTCCGAGACATCATGTGGTTTCATTCCTACACACACGACGTGAAATTCTTTAAAAAATTTATGCGGGTCTTCATTTTCTACTCCCCGAAATTGAGGTAGTAAATGGATGAGCCCGGATTTCAATTCGAAATTCGTCATGTGCGGGTAAGTTATGCAGAGAGGTTGTTGGGTAACATCTTGGGTTGCCCATTGGCGAAGTGTTCGCTCAAGAGGTGGATTTTCGGCCATAGGAGTATGGTTTATTTGAGAGGGAGGTGTATGTGGGACGTTGTTATCTGATTCGGATTCTGTTTCTGTTTCGGATGAAGAAAGGTCTTGCCAAATGTGTATGATAGGAGGGTTTGATGAAGAAGCGGTTTGGGAAGCTTGCTGCTTCTTGCGAAGTTTAGCTTGTTTCCTTAGCCTTTTTGCGGTTTTCTCAATCTCCGAATCAAGTTCAAGAGGCATACCTGTTCGTGAAGATCTTGGCATAAAATATTAGTAATACCGTGTTCCCCGGCAACGGCGCCAATTTGTTGAGTGTCATAACCAACAAAATAAAAGAGTTGAAATATGGTTTGAAATGATTTGTTAATTACCAATATTTCGTGATTGCACTACTTGATATAAATACTAACTATGTAGTATAAATGGCAAGCAGGGTCGATCCACAGGGAGCGATGGTCTAATGGATTACACCTTGATTCACGGAAGTTAAGCTTGTAAAAAAAGTAACCAAAAGGGGGGTTTCGATGAACAGTTGGAATACAATTATATAAATGTTGAGAATAAATAACTTGGGACAAAATATAGAATGATTGCTTTTTGTATTTTATAATTTGGGGACAAATTCTGGTTTTGTATTTGTAGTCATATGATTGGAAATAACAATAAGAATGATGTTTATAACTTTAATCTTTCTAAGTTGGTACTTTGTGTATGCCGAAAGCTCGCACATACACCATTCACCTAGTGTACCTTAGTCAAGAGAAGCTCGTTAACTAAGACTAATCTTACTAATCAAATCTAGATAAGATCATAGAATTTGAATGAAAGATTGCATTATGTTTTATGTGAATGTTCCCAACAATGTTCAATACTCCTAAACAAGCGTTGAAGCGTTAAAACATGAGATATGATTTTCACCTAATTAAAGATGATTATCACAAATAACATTTTATAAAACAATTACAGATTTTATAATTTGTATGAATAGATTGATTATTATTTGAGATCAAATGGCCAATATGAAATAGATAAAAACCAAACACTTGTTAAATCTCAAAATCATATCACTAGAAAGATATAAAATCAAACATCAAACTTTATATTAAATCACAATCATAATCCTTAATACAAAACCAGAAAATAAGGTTACTAGCCACTCATGACTAGTAAAAGAGAAATAAACTTACAAAATGAAGATAATCCACACTTGAAGTTGCACACAAACACAAACACAATGTATCTAGAGAGTATTCAGAAGTTAATGGAATAAGGGATGGTTCTAAGGCTAACTAGACACATCTATTTATACTAACACACCAAGGGCAAAATGGTAAAATGGACAATGGCAAACATCATCATTCCAAGACCCACTTCCTTCATCACATGGCTTCAAAATCAGGTTGGATCTGGATCTGGTCGTGTAGCATGGGGATGACAGCACAAGAAGGAATAAACAACTCAAAGTGGGCCAAAAAGCAGATCTGGTCACCAGGAAAAGTTACACGGCCGTGTAATTTCATGGGCCAAAATTACACGGTCGTGTAATCCTGCACTTCTCCTGGATCTTCCCCTGAGCTGACATGGCATCCACGTGGCATAGCAAAGTTACACGGCCGTGTAACTTATAGGGCAAAAGTTACACGGTCGTGTAACATACTGTCTTCGGGACGACTTCATTTTTTTGTAACTTCTTCGTTTTAGCTCCGTTTCTTCTGAAATTTCTTGTGTAGCCTCCCATTGTCATCCAATGCAAGATTCATCATTCAAAAGCACCTGAAAACAACCACAAAGTGTGAAAGTAGATTGCTATTCTTGAAATCCCGAAAAACATGAAAATATGCAATAAAGAGAATCAAATGCAAGATGAAACAAGGATCAAAAGGTATGAAAACATGCCTAAAAATACACTTAACACCATATTACCCTTATTAATTTGAATTATCCACCCAATAGTTTTGATTTTTATACAACTAGCCCTCCAAGCTTTTAAGATGTGACATTTTATTCAAATTGAATCTTATCCATCCATTTTTTATGATTAAAGGTCCAGATTTGTCCTTACGGTTCTTACCGGATTTTGGGTTCCTACACGATCCTCCTTACACACACACACACACACACACACATTAAAAATTATGTTTTTTTTTCGTTTTTTCGTTTTTTCACACTTGTTTATTATGTGAAAATACATCAAAGTTAATAAATTTTCTTATTTTTTAATACGTTTTACAATATTCACAATATAATAAAATTTGTAGTTATTAAACTGTGAATTAGTGGTTCTCACGGTTCTCAACCTTTTAATGGTTCTCATTTGAATCCTTCCCTATGTCTGTATATATATATATATATATATATATATATATATATATATATATATATATATATATATATATATATATATATATATATATATATATATATATATATATATATATATATACACACATAAGTGTTTATGAATCCTATCTTTTCTTTTACAGGAGAAAGAAGCAAAGAAGGAAGCTTTTAGAAAATATTTGGAGTCTAGTGGTGTTCTAGATGCTTTGACTAAAGGTATGACTCACTTGACCACATAATTGTGTTTTGGATGCATTCTTTATTTAATTTTGTAGTTCTGAAACATACTTGTATTATATATATATATATATATATATATATATATATATATATATATATATATATATATATATATATATATATATATATATATATATATATATATATATATATATATATATATATATATATATATATATATATATATATATATATTAGAGGCATTCCAAAACCATGTTTAGAGATAAGTTGATATCTCAAACCATATTGGTTTGAAACTTCAAATTTTTCATATCACTTAATTTAATGACAATTACTAATTTTATTTCATTCAATATAAATTCTTCAAAAATTCATTTTATAGTTTATAAAACATATATTTATTCAAGTTTCAAGAGTTCTCACAATCCAATACAATTTGTTCCTAAAGTCGTTGAATATTACTTACGAGTTCCAAAGCAAGAAAAACGTAAGTATTTAATTAACCAAATATTAGTGTTTTGAATCATTTTGGTTCAAATCCAAGTTCTCAGTTACTCCCAATATTTTTCTTATTTTAGGATCAACTTCATCAAGTTTTACTCACAATATTCTCTTACTAACAATATGTATTTTATTCTCGATTCTTAGATTATTTATTTTTAGATCGAAATAATGATGAAGTGTATTCCTTATTAGTTTGACTATCAATATGATAGAAAAAACGCATTAGCTCTATTTCATCTCTCTTTATTCTTAATGTGATTGAGTTAGATTTTTGAGTTTTTAAAATCTTGCATTGTATTGGTTTATTTGAACAAAGAATGATGTTATTATTAATAGATTATTTATTGATTTTGATTTGCCAACATGATATTCAAATAATTATTAGCTTTGTTTGACCGTTCTTCACTTATGAATTTATTTGTTTTCATTGTGATCATTGTTACATTTTCAACAATAATTTTATATTAATTTTTTATGATGTTTGATTTATGTTTTTAGATTAAATGCTGTAGCATTGATAAAATTGTCGAGCAAAAATAAACTGCTAATTTAAAACATAATAATAATATAATAGAAAAACTTTTAATCTAAAACTTAATAACAATATAATAGATAAATAACAAAACTTTATGAAACACTATATAAACATAATTATATTTATTTTACGGACCGAATTCGTTATAAAATGTCATCTAAAATAAATAATCAAAAACTACAAGAAAAACTTTTTGCTAACAAAATCGTCTATCATCTATCATTTAATAGAGGCCTTCCAAAACCATGTTTAGAGATAAGTTGATATCTCAAACCATATTGATTTAAAACTTAAAAACTTTTCACATCCCTTAATTTAATGACAATTACTAATTTTATTTCATTCACTATAAATTTCTTCAAAAATTCATTTTATAGTTTATAAAACATATATTTATTCTAGTTTCAAGAGTTCTCACAATCCAATACAATTTGTTCCTAAAGTCGTTGAAGATTACTTACGAGTTCCAAAGCAAGAAAAACGTAAGTATTTAATTAACCAAATATTAGTGTTTTGAATCATTTTGGTTCAAATCCGAAGTTCTCACTTACTCCCAAAATTCTTCTTATTTTAGGATCAACTCCAACAAGTTTTACTCATAATATTCTTTTACTAACAATATGTATTTATTCTCGCTTCTTAGATTATTGTTTTTTAGAGCGAAATAATGATGAAGTGTATTCCTTATTAGTTTGACTATCAATATGATAGAAAAAACACATTAGCCCCATTTCATATTTCTTTATTCTTAATGTGATTGAGTTAAACTTTTGAGTTTTTGAAATCTTGCATTGTATTGGTTTATTTGAACGAAGAATGATGTTATTATTAATATATTATCTATTGATTTTGATTTGCCAACATGATTTTCAAATAATTATTAGCTTTGTTTGGCCGTTCTTCAATTATGAATTTATTTGTTTTCATTGTGATCATTGTTACATTTTCAACAATAATTTTATATTTATTTTTTATGATGTTTGATTGATGTTTTTAGATTAAATGATGTAACATTGATAAAATTGTCGAGCAAAAATAAACTGCTAATTTAAAACATAATAATAATATAATAGAAAAACTTTTAATCTAAAACTTAATAACAATATAATAGATAAATAACAAAACTTTATGAAACACTATATAAACATAATTATATTTATTTTATGGACCGAATTCGTTATAAAATGTCATCTAAAATAAATGATCAAAAACTACAAGAAAAACTTTTTGCTAACAAAATCGTCTATCATCTATCATTTATCATCATTATAACAATATCATTATCATTATCAATCATCATTGTAAACCATATAATGGAAGTATTCAAATAAATATGGTTGAAGATAGACATCACACTTGCACCATATTTACTTTAAACTTCAAAAACCCTTCAACTTTCCACTAATTAATTACAATAATTCAAGAGTTTTTTTTTATTTGCGTAAATATTAAGTAGTCAATTTAACAGGGTATAATTTACGGGTATCAAATGATGGTAGTTGAATATGTTTTAAGTTATTTAAGTTAATCAATTAAGCACTTAATGAAATGTTTTTATTTTACTTTAAACTTCCAAAAATCGTTCAACTATTTACTAATTAATTACAATAATTCAAGAGATTTTTTATTTGCACAATATTAATATTAAGTGGTCAATTTAACATGGTATAATTCATGGGCATCAAATGGTGGTAGTTGAATATGTTTTAAGTTATTTAAGTTAATCAATTAAGCACTTAATGAAATGTTTATATTTTAAGTATTCTACTTTTCAAATTACTATATAAAGGTCAATAATTTGAGTAAACACACACATAGTAATCACATAGATCGAAAAACTTAACAATTTTTGTGTTGGTTTAATTTGATAATTTAGATATGTTGTTATATATAAACACTGTCATTTTAATGTCACAAATTTTAAATTATTCATGTCATATATCTAATTTTTAATTCAAATATCACAATAGAAAAACTTAAATTAAAATATCAACTAAACTTAGAAAAATACTTTGTAAAACTTAAACTGTAATGCTAAAATTAATTAAAAAGTGTCTGGAATAACTTTTTCTCTAATCATAAAAACTTTCCATTAAATTATAAATCATAATGTTACTCTAAGAAGAAAAAAAAGAATGTTTGATATTTGAAATAATCGTAATGATCAAAATCAAAAAGTTGTGCAAATAAGTTTCTCTAATATTAATTAACTATAAAATTATTAAAAATAACACAGTCCAAATTTTATATTTAATTTTTTTACACGCAATCCATCACCAGACACCTTTGAGATAATGTTGTTCTAATATTAACGATACAAATAATTAAAAGTAACACTAAATCGCAAACTATGTGCGGTATTTTCACAAACAACACATTACTAAAGACGATTGAGATTGTATAGTTTTAATTGATATATACCTTATTATATGATTAAAAATGATTAAAATGTTTAAATCAACTTAATATAAAAAGTATTATTTCAAAGTTTACAACAACGACATATTATTTTTAATAACTGATATTTAAATACTTTAACCATATAATTGTAGTCTGCGCGTGTAGATTCGCCTAATATATATATAATCTTGTATGGGAATTGAAACCAAACCAGAATTTCCTAATAGTTAGTTTGGAGAAGGTTTGTGGATAAATATGTGATTGTAGAAGTTAGTTGGTTATCTCTCCACCCCCTAAAAGAAAAAAGAAATGCACAGAAAGAAGATACAAAGTTTTGTAGGGAATCATCATGTGGTAGTTTTTGTTTTAATGACGACGACGTTGGCAGTGAATGTTGCTGAAAATAGGAATCTAAATATTGGAGTAGGGGTGATTCTTGATATGGATTCCTACGTGGGGAAGAGCATCCGGATTAGTATTTTAATGGCCCTTGAAGATTTTTATAAAGAAATCAACAACTCCACCACCGTCATTATCCCTCACTTTCGGAATTCCAACGACGATAACGTAGATGCTGCCTCAGCAGGTTCGTATCCCCGATTCATCTTTTATTACCACTGGTATTCATATGCTCTGTACCAACATATAACATAGTTTTCGTGCTGATTTGTGTTTTATATTTGTCTCTTATACAGCCATAGACCTTCTAAAAAATACTCAAGTCGCTGCTATTCTTGGACCCCAGCAATCGTCTCAGGCACATTTTGTACTTGATATCGCCCAAAGATCGAAGGTTCCCATGATATCCCCAGCGACGAATCCCGATCTCTCTCCTATCCGAAACCCGTACTTCATTCGCATAGCACATGCTTCCTCAACTCAAGCCCAACCCATTGCAGCTCTAGTCAAATCCTTTGATTGGCGGGAAGTTGTGTTTATTTACGAAGATACTGATTTTGGGAGAGAACCCATTCCCTATTTATCAGAAGCCATGGTAAACGTAGGCACTCAGGTTAAGTACCGCACCCTTTTGTCTCCATCCTCCTCAGATGATAGGATTTTTCAACAACTTAACAAACTTAAGTCCATGCAAACCCGGGTTTTTGTGGTACACATGTTACCGGCTCTCGCTTCACGTTTCTTCAAGAAAGCAGACGAAGCTGGAATGATGACTCAAGGATATGCATGGATCATCACTGATGTTCTCACCAGTCTCTTGCATCATTTGGATCCTGTTGTTATACATTCAATGCAGGGTGTACTAGGAGTGAAGCCCTATATACCACCATCCAACCAGTTAACCAACTTTGAGAGAAGATGGAGGAGGAGGTTCCATAAAGAGTACCCTGACACTGATAGAGTTGAGCTCGATATGTTTGGGATATGGTCTTATGACTCTGTTTTTGGACTTGCTATCGCGTTAAATAGAGTTGGAACCGAAAAAAGTACTACTTTCAAGAAACCAAAGAAAGCCACGACAGAATTAGCTGCCATTGGAACCTCAGAAATGGGTCCGATGTTCCTTCCAGCGATCCGAGATATAAGGTTTAAAGGGATGAGTGGCGATTTCCGAGTTGTCAATGGACAATTACAAACACCGGCATACCAAATAGTGAATGTGTTCGGGAAGGCGGAGAAACAAATTGGATTTTGGAGTCCAATAAACGGAATATCAAATCGAACAATCCACAATGAAAGTTCAGATTACACGACTAACAAAGATAATCTGGGAGCCATTATATGGCCCGGAGATACTACAGAATTCCCTAAGGGTTTGGAGATACCAACCGGTGGCGACATCTTTTTAAGAGTCGGCGTTCCAGCAAAAGGTGGGTTTGTTGAGTTTATTGAGGCCGACATAGATCCGAAAACCAAGGAGGTTAAGGTTAATGGATTTGTCATAGACGTCTTCTGGGCAGTGTTAGATGAATTGCCATATACTGTACACTACAACATTACTCCTTATGAAGCTTCCGATGGCGAGAGAATTGGAGATTACAATGATCTTATTTATCAGATTTTTCTTGGGGTAAAAGTACTTTTCCTGAGGCATGCATGTATTATGTATACCTACATAACCCTCTAATACTTACAATTTTTTCTTTATTATTTAAAATGGACAGAAATTCGATATGGTGGTTGCAGACGCGACTATCTTGTGGAACAGATCAAACTATGCGGATTTCACTTTGCCATACACAGAGTCTGGAGTTTCAATGCTTGTTCCCGCTAGGGTTGATGATAGTCAAAACATTTGGATTTTCATGAGGCCCCTAGAAACGAAGCTGTGGATAACAATAGGAGCATTTTTCATCTACACTGGATTTGTTGTTTGGGTCATAGAGCATCGTGTAAACAAAGAATTTCGTGGCCCTCCTCATCAACACGTTGGACTAATCTTCTGGTTTTCATTCTCCACCCTTTTTTTCGCGCAAAGTAAGTCCCTATTTAATTATATTCACTCAAGTCACTTTGCAAAAATTAACATGTCGGTTCTAGATGCATTAAAACGAAAGAAATAATGGGAATATATATATATATATATATATATATATATATATATATATATATATATATATATATATATATATATATATATATATATATATATATATATATATATATATATATATATATATATATATATATATATATATATACCTTATCCTAATAAATAAGTAACTCAAAGTGCCACATGCCATCTTCTAAGCCCTCTTGTACACATGTCATTTTTATAGAATTTCTGATTTTCTCAAAATAAAAATTTGTTTGTCAGTTACTCTAAACTCCTTAATTACCTTGTAACTCCTCAATTAAATACGGATAATTAATGACTATAATGACATATTATGAACAATCAATTAAGTGTGAGAGAAAAATTGATTGATTTGAGAAACAGTAAAGCTTTGTTCTTGTCTACTTACCAAGTTCAACTTTTTTTTAGTTGTTAAATATACGAAAAATATTGTTTCATTTGTCTATAGTTTGATTTTTTTTTTCGTGAAATTTGTTGTACGACTTTGAATACTTTTTTGTTACGTTGATTTGTTGGTTTTTTAAGTTTTCAACTCGTGTGTTATACAGGTTAAAAATATGTTATAAGTCTTCAAAGTTTATCAACAATTATGTTGTAGTGTTTAATTTAATAACATATTATCCAAAAATTTAACTATATATTGTCAACAATTTTTATATAAATTTATTAGTGCTTAGAACTTTCTATTTAACATTTCTTTTAATCAACCCGCATAATACACAGGTCTCACCACTAGTATATATATATGTCTTGTAGAGGAGAAGATGGTATGCAACTTATCAAGATTTGTAGTGATAGTATGGCTTTTGGTGGTTCTGGTGTTGACATCGAGCTATACAGCAAGCTTCGCGTCTATGTTAACCGTGCAAAAGCTCCAACCAACTATTACGGATATATATGAGTTGATAGCAAAAGGAGAGTACGTAGGATACCAAGATGGTTCCTTTCTTCGGGATAAGTTAAAGGACATGGGTTTTTCTAGTGACAAGTTGAAGAGTTATTCAAACTTCCAAGAGTATGCGGATGCGCTTTCAAACGGAAGTAGAAATAATGGGGTTGCTGCCATTATTGATGATGTCCCCTATCTCAAAATGTTGATGGCCAAGTACTGTAACAAGTATATGATGGTGGGTCCGACCTACAAGTCTGCTGGCTTTGGCTTTGTAAGTAGTTCCTTTTCGTTGGTTAATTTATATTTCATGTCATTTAGCAGACTTTCTATAGGCCCATGTATGTTTATATTTAGCCTAGGCCCATGTCATTGTCCTATATATTCGTGTATATGGTGTAATATTTTGATGTATCACCAGGCATTTCCAAAAAAATCACCGTTAGTAGATGACTTCTCAAGAGCAATCTTAAAAGTGATAGAAGGGAAAATGAATGCCATATCAAACAAATGGTTTGGAAACGAAGCTCATTGTCCCGATTCAAAAGCGAATGTTCAACCCTTTGAGAAGCTAACATTGGCTAGTTTCAGGGGTCTTTTCTTGATCTCTGGTTTGACCTCAACCTATGCGCTTGCCATCTCTATGTTTAAGTTCTTGTACGAAAATAAGGAGGTACTAGTTTCAGAAGGCTCAATTTACCAGAAGCTGACCGTAATCGCACTAAACTTTGATGTGGTGAAAGATAGGAAACCATCTGAAGCCGAAAAAGTGGACAATAGTCATATATGTGTGGAAGAGAATAAATCGATAGATCAACTACCAGATCCAACAATAAGTGTCGACCATCAAGATCATGGAGTATCTTCACCTACGAGCCAAATTTAAAATGTATATGTTGCTCTGTTTTCTCTTTCGTCTGTATTGTGGCCGTATGTGTCTTTTTTGTTCTTTTCGTGTATCCTATCCAACTTCCTTGTGGTTACTATGCTTTTTAATATATTTCCCTTTTTGAAATCGTATATTGTCTTCCTCAACTCAATTACATTGATTACCCTCAATATATGTATGCGAATTACAAGATAACAATATCACAACTTAATAACCAAACCATACTTATAGATAAAGACTAAATACAACTATATGTATGGATAAATACAACTAATACGCTAACAGCCCCCCGCAGATTGAAGGGGGGAAGACTCTCGAACGTTCAAGCTGTATCTGAAATCGAGAAACAAGGGTGACGGAAGACTCTTTGGGAAAATATCTGCGTATTGCGAAGATGATGACACATGAAGGACCCGAACATGACCGGTGGCAACTTTGTCTCGGACTAAATGTAGATCAATCTCTATATGCTTCGTACGTTGATGATGAACCGGATTAGATGACATGTAGACAACACTGACATTATCACAGTACACAATGGTAGCTTTAGCAGGCATGTAATGTAGCTCTAGTAAGTTACGAATCCAACATGTTTCCGCAACTGCATTGGCAACATCCCGGTATTCGGCTTCGGCACTCGACTGTGAGATCGTGTTCTGGCATTTAGAGGACCAAGAGAGAATATTGTGACCAAGAAAGACACAATAGCCAGAAGTAGAGAGCCGTGTGACTGGACACCCAGCCTAGTCAGCATCAGAATAAGCTATCAGACGCCGACTGGGAGAGGTATACAGCTGAAGACCATGTGAAACAGTGCCTCGTATGTAACGCAAAATGCGTTTGAGAGCAGTAAAATGAGGCTCACGTGGGTCGTGCATGTAGAGACATATATGTTGTACGACATAAGTGATATCCGGGCGAGTAAACATGAGATACTGTAAGGCACCATCTAGACTACGATATAAAGTGGGTTCATCAATTGGAGGGCTAGTCCCATCAAACTTGGTAGATAGGTCTGCAGGAGTAGATGATGGTTTGCAATTAGTCATAGACGCTCGTTCAAGTATATCCAGTGCATATTTTTGCTGAGACAAGAACAACCCATCAGCAGATCTAATTGTTGAAACACCCAGAAAGTATTAGAGATCACCAAGGTCTGACATAGAGAACTCTGTACTCAATAAAGAGACAATGCGAGTAAGTAACTGGGTAGAAGAACCGGTGAGGACTATGTCATCCACATATAATAAAAGATACGCCATATGAGTGCCATGTCGGTAGATAAATAAGGAAGAGTCACATCTACTATGAACAAAACCAATGCGAGAGATAAACACCGCAAATCGCTGAAACCAAGCACGAGGTGCCTGTTTGAGACCATACAGAGAACGCTGGAGCAGGCACACATGATCTGTTCTAGAGGAATCCTTGAAGCCTGGAGGCTGGTGCATGTAGACTGTTTCCTGCAAATGTCCATGAAGAAATGCATTTTTTACATCAAGTTGTCTAATAGGCCATTTATGGGTGACGTCAGTAGTAAGAAACACGTGGGTATGGTGGCATGCTTAACAACCAGACTAAACGTTTCGTCACATTCAATACTGGGTCGTTGACTGCGACCATTAGCAACAAGACGCGCTTTGTAGCGGGATAGGGAACCGTCTGCATTAAGTTTCTTTTTGAACAACCAAATACAATTAATGACATTAGCATCTGGAGGTCGGGGAACAAGTACCCAAGTCTAGTTAGAGATAAGAGCAGTATATTCATCTGTCATTACATTGAGCTAGTTGGGATCTTTAAATGTCTGTAAACAATTTTTAAGGACGGGAGAAGACATGTCAATATGGAGGTTGAGTTTGTGAACAAGTTTAAAAATACCTTGTTTCGCCCAAGTGACCATCGGATGTTGCGATTGAGTAACATTGAGAGGGAGAGTAGTAGTGTGAGGTGAAGAAACCAAGAAGTCGGAGGAATCAGACGAAGTTGGGCCACTAGGTGTATGTGGTGGTGAAGAGGGAGGCGTGATAAGGCTATTGGGGGACGTGATATCGGTCGAGTGAGAGGGAGTATCTAAGGATGGCTCGTGAGGAGGACTATCCACGAATGGGTTTAGGGGGGCCGGTGTAATGGATAGAGGGTGAGTAGGATCGGAACTGTCAAGTAAGGAATATGATGGAGCTTTATTTGGTGTCATGGATCCAAAAGGGAAAACGGTTTCATCAAAAACAACATGGCGAGATATAATAATTTTATTTGTATCGAAATTGAAACATCGATAACCTTTATGGTTGGTTGGATAACCAAGAAAAATGCAAGGTGTGGATCAAGGGGATAACTTGTGAGGAGTATTAAGGTGAGGAAAACATAGACACCCGAACACACGAAGGTGATCATACGTAGGAGGTTTATTTTAGAGCTTGTGAAACGGAGTGTCATTGTCTAGAGTGGTGGATGGGAGGATGTTAAGAAGATGAGCTGCCATATGAAGAGCTTCAGTCCAATAGGTGGGAGGAAGCCTAGCATGTAGCAGCAGAGTACGAATGGCATTATTTAAAGTGCGAAGCATGCATTCAGATTTACCATTTTGTTGAGAGGTGTATGGGCATGAAAACGAATTTGAATTCCATGTTGAGCAAAAAGGTGATGAAATTTTACATTTTCATATTCGCCTCCGTTGTCACACTAGAAGGATTTAATATCAGTATTAAATTGTTTATTGACAAAAGATCGGAAATGCACAAATTTTTCAAACACATCAGATTTCGCACGGATAGGGTAAGCCCATACATAGTGAGAGAAATCATCTAAAAATATGACATAATATTAAATTCCACTCAAACTTACAATTGGGGATGTCCAAACATCAGAATGTATTAATTCAAAAGGAAAATGTGAAACAGAAGTAGACAACCTAAAAGGCAACTTAACATGTTTGCCCATTTGACATGCATGACATAAAGTGGAGTCTTTAGTAGACGAACAAGAAATAGACTGAGTAGTGACAAGATGCTTGAGAAAATGATGACCCGGGTGACCAAGACGTTGATGCCAGATAGAGGGAGCAGTAGAGAGGAGAGCTTGAGGTGTTGGAGAAGTAACAGGGTAGAGGTCACCAGTGCTATCACATCGGATGAGGGTTTGTTTGGTTCGAAAGTCCTTCACAGAAAATCCAAACATGTCAAATTCAATGGCACAATTATTTTCACAAACAAAATGACGAACATATATTAAATTTTTAATGATGGACGGTGTAATAAGGACATTTCGTAGGCATAAAGGACGATAAGGGTTAGGGAGTGGAAGGGTGGTATGTCCCATTTCAGTTACAGGAATTAAATATCTGTCACCAACTAACACAGATGAAGAAAAATTACTATTTTTATCAGAAACGTACTTGAGGATACCTGCATTCGAGTGAAGGTGGGAAGTGGCACCGGTGTCCATATACCAATCAGCTTGACCCGGATCATTTAACGACACAGTGTTGAACATTTGTAGAAGTGCCGTGGGCTCAACATCTTGCTGTTGGGCCTGATAGGCCTGTGGTTGCGAAAAAAATTGGTGTGACTGATGGCCTGAGGATTGCTGGATCGGTTGTTGTCTAGGCCCAACACCATTAACATGTGGCTGTATGGTACCGCCAGGTGGGCTCGACAGAAGACCTTGCTGAAAGTGTCCACTGCTTTGCTGAAAAGGCCCGTCTAACTGCTAAAAAGGCCCATTTGTGGGCTGATGTACTTGAAACCATCCATAAGCCCATGTGCCTCCAGTGCCTTGTCGCTGTTGAGTTCCGCCTGAGAAGTTTCTGCCGCTGGTGTTGTTGCTGGACTGACCACCAAATCGACCACCCCGTCGTCCACCACGACGACCGCCACGACCCCCACGGTAAGTGCCTCTACCTCTGCCGCCGATGTTGTTATTATTAGAGGAGGATTGGACCGTGAGAGCATTCGGGGAAGAGGAGTGGTCGGCTTCAATTACAGAGGCTTTCAGTTGTTCATCCAGAAGCATCTGTTGCTCTTCATAGAGCAATATCTCTTGGAATATATTTTCTATTAAATGTCATTGGACTATTTATGTATAGTTTTATATTATTAAGGGTATATTTATAAATTATATCCCTAATTGCCATTATGACATCTTTTGGTCCCTGTACATGTGTAATGTTGACATATGATGGATGTGGGTGACACAAGAATTACATGAGAGGCTAATTTGTTACTTTTTGATACACCTATATAAATGTGAAGGAAAAGAAACAGACGTACAACTAATTCCTCTCTCTCGTTCGTTTTTCTCACTTCTCAAGAACACCAACAATAAACATTCATCAATTGATTGATTCCATCAATTGTTTCTCCATCATAAAAGATTGTATCCTTAAAGAACCAATCAAGATATCATCATGTCATAATCTTCCTCTAATCATTCAAACCCTGCAATAACACCACCAAGTAAGTGTTTCTGTGTTCTTGAGTTTATATGAAATCTTATGTTGAATTGAATGAGATTTGATCCTTATTACTTAAATTTAATCAACATGTGGTGTCAGAGAGATGTTGATTTTCATTATATTCAACCAATTTCATACTTGTTAAGAACCCGTAATTGACAATTCGAATATTGGTGTTGATACTACATTTGAATTTGTGTTTTGATAATGGTCGCAACATGTTAAACTTTTAGAATTTGGGATCATCTGCTAATAATTATATAGTATCGCCGTTAAAAATTTTCTTTCAGTATCACTCAATAAATATGATAATTTATATCTTATGTTGACGGCAACACGAAGCCAAATTGGCGGCACATCATATATGAGATAAACGCTTTTGATGGTGGATAACTGCTTCAATACTTATCAATTATATTCAATTCAAAATCGCTTATTGGTTCTTAATTTTGATAAGTATTTTTAAACCTTTATCATGGTCTAATTTCACTATCGTCTTTCTCCTAATTTTGATAAGTATTTTGAACTTTTATTAAATAAAGATTCCATCAAGTTTAACATTTGTAGCAGAGAAAATAAGTATGTGTAATTGCATTATTTATGAACAGGAACGGACTAATCATAATAATAATGGATTTTATTATGTTTAAGTGTTTATTTATTTATTTATTTTTACCCACTTATGTTTCTTAGATTTTAAAGTAACCTTAAGAAATATCCTGAATTTGTTAATTGATAATAGCTACTTATATGCTAACTTATGTCCAACAAAAGGTTTTTTAAATCGATATAAAATTTAATATACCATGAATTAATATATCATGAAATTGTTCAAGTTCTCTCGCATTAACCCAACGGTGATGTGGTTAATTATTTGAACAATGAAATATAAATAAAAGTATAAAATTAGCATCTTTATTACGTTTATGCTTAATGGTAAAATGCGATTTATATGTTTGGCATAAATAAAGATAATTTCAATGAAAATTTAAATGACCGACCCAAATGTATGTCGTTTGGTTTGATATTGAAGTTTAACTAATGCCATATAATGTAATCATATATATTATCACACAACAAATGCAACGGCTAGTTGTTTGATAGTATATTTGATGAATTATTAGCCTAATTTCCATAGACTTCACATTCCTACCCAAAGGTGTTGTTTGATGTTTGTATAGCGAAGTCTTGAATGTTAATTGTGTCATTATGTTTGGTTGTTGGTCATAGCCAACGCGAACAAATAATCAAACAAGACATAAATATTACATATTAACAATTGTCATGTAGTGTTTCAACTCTGCCCAAAGGTGATTTGTAATACTATTATTACATAGTTTAATTATTAGAATGTCATAATGTTCAATGATTAGCATTAGCCAACGCGAAACTATTTGTTGAATAAGACACTAATTTATCTATTATTTTGGTGTTAATAATAGATTTAGGAACTAATACTTGGTATGCTTTTATTGTTATCCCTTAATTACTAATTAGTTTATACAAATACTTCTACTAAAATCCTTATTTTTAGGGCTTATCCTTACCCCTTATAATTATGGGGCTGAAACACTCACGGGAACTAACTTCTCATCATGGAAAGAGTTTATTAAACTGACGCTCGGCATGATGGACCTTGATTGTGCACTTAGAACTGATCCACCAGCTGCTCTTACTAATACAAGCACCATGGAACAGAAGCGGGTCTATGAGCAATGGGACAAGTCTAACCGTATGTCCTTCATGATAATGAAGAATTCCATCTCTGTAGTGATTCGCGGAGCTATTCTTGACTCTGATAACGCCTACCTAAGCCATGTTGAAGAGTAGTTTAAAGCTACTTCTAAGGCGCATGCAAGTACCCTTATACTCAAAATGCTAACAACTAAATATGATGGGATAAACGGTGTCCGTGAGCACATCATGATGATGTCTGGCATGGCCAACAAACTCAAAGGAATGGACATGGCAATAAATAATGAGTTTCTCGTTCATTTCATTATGACTTCTCTACCTGTGCAATATGGTCCATTCAAGATCAATTACAATACGCAGAAAGAGAAGTGGATAATGAGCGAGCTTATTGCAATGTGTGTCCAGGAGGAAGAAAGGCTAAAGATTGAGAAACCTGATGTTGCTCACCTCACCACTTCAATTCCAAGAAAAGAAAAAATCACTCTTCTAAGGCCTCTAAGACGGGTGCAGATTCGAGTTCAGACACTTCTTCAAGCAGTTCCTATTGCAAGTTTTTCCGAAAGAAAGGGCATTATTAAAATGAGTGTCCTAAGTACAAGGAGCGGCTGACCAAGAAAGGGATTCCATACAATCCAGGTGGTGGGAAGAAAGCAAAGGGTAATTAAGGCGAGCAATTGAGAAGACTTAGAAGTAAAGGCCGTTTAAACTCTCACATTAGTATTAGAGAGTGGCTCTTTACTTACTCTTCGTTAAGCTCTTTATGTATATAATATTACTCATGACTTAATCTATGTATTGTACTTAAACTAAATGCTTGTGGCTTTTCATTTACTATGTACATAATAAAGTCACTATTTGCTTAAATTCCATTATGGCTGGAGGAAAAGTTTACAATCCTCATTTTATGAAACTTGTTTTGAGAAAAGTAAGTTGTTTCTTTTAGATATCTTGAGAATTAGTGGGAGTGACCTCTTAAATTTAAATGACTCCAAAAGGATTCTAGTAGACTAATGTATAAACCTCAAAATGAGTGGGAGCAAGTTTACTATATTGGTATTACATGTCGATGACATCCTATTACCAAGTAGTGACTTAGACTTTACCTGAATCAATGTAGTTCAAGTTTATTGCAATAATTTTGCAATTATTAGCTTCTCGATTAATGATAGTTCGAGTGGAGCTTGATTGAAATGTCGATACAAAGTATATGCTCGTTTAAGAAAGAATGGAGGATAACGACATTTGTATCGAAAACGTTAACACTAACAATATGATAATTAATTATCTCATTGAAGTCTTCAAACCAAGTTTTTTTATTGATGTTGTTCGTCGAATTACCAAACAAATAAAAGAGTACTGGAATATGGATGTAGTTTATAATGATGGGATAGAAAATGTGATATGTCAAAAGACCTCTAAATACTCTTTAATTAAGAATAGTATAGTAGTGGTACGAGTCGAACCCAAGGGAATTGGGGTGAGTTAATCTCTTGCCAAGTTTTCAAACTTCTAGAGATTGGGACAAGGAAATGTAAAGTTCAAGGGGGGATTTGTCAAGTCGCTTGATAAACAGAAAATAAGTAAGAATGTGATTTATATGATTAAACGGACATTCGGCTTCTAGTCTAATCAATATTGTCGCATATTTGTACTAGATGAAATTAAGAGTTAAGTAATGGTTCTTGTCAATGGAAAGTGACAATAACACATCAACTTAGAAGAGATCCAAATTAATATGCTCAATACTTCAATGGTCTCTATTTGTGAAAGAAGTATTGTTTTCTCATATATAAATGAATATCTCAATGGTCATCTTGAAGAGATAGATGTATCTCAACCGAGACAAGATACCACCTAAATACACGAGCTTTAATCCAAATTCAATATTCCGTCCCTATGGATGAAGAAACTAAGAACAAGCATGTAATTTAAGACATAGAAATTAACTGGGACAAAAGAAACGTGCATCACTAATATAGAACAAGGAATAACACTAAAATTCTATAAAAGGTATGCACAACACAATGGTCAACTAGTGATTAATGCTATAATTGACCAAGAGTGATGCTTTACGTACTTTTGTTGGTTCTTTACTTCTTAAGAACTTGATTGATTCCTCGTGTCAAGCTTTTAAAAAGTGAAGTATTTCTAAGATGTTACCAACAATGATCTTCAAAACAATTGAAGATACATATAACTATAATTGGTTAACTACCGGAATATAGTGATCGACTAAATTCCAAAGTAGGGACCAAATTTGTAATAAAATTTAAATGACAAAACTAAACCAAAACAGTTTTAATAACTTCAAAACTTCATTACAAGCACAAATATTAATGACAAGAAAGATAAATGACTAAAAGCCGAATGTTATGAGACTTAGCCACTCATGTTAGCTAAAATCTGCATAATTGCAAATAAAGACATTGAAACTAGCTAGGAATTTAAGAATAAGAGAAAGTGTTTGAAGTATCTTCAAGTATATTCAAGTGTGTTGTTAACTCCTCTCAAATTCTCTATTTATAGTCCTCAAATGGCCCTGAAGAGATCTCAGTTCGGATTAATCAAATGGTGAAAACCCCATGCTTCAAAAGTTGATTTGCTGGAAGATTCCTGCTGCACATGGTCTACAGCACAAGCACGACTCGTGCATATATGATCACGACTCGTGCCAACCAAGTACAATGCTATTTTTGACATCCCAGGATGAGCACGACTCGTGCATATTTGTGTACAAGAGGAGCACGACTCCTACTCCTTAACAGGGGATTTTCTTCCGTCTAAATCGTTCGTTTCTCGTCCGAATCGCTTGGAACTTGGTGTGAGACTTCCATTTGATATATGATTGATGATCCAAGTCTCAAAACGCCTGCAAAAACATACCATTTTATACAAACAAATGGTTTTTGCTCCAAATGAACACATTAGTCCGAAAACATGCATATAGCACGTTTTAAAGGCAAAATACGATGTTGAATGCGGTAAATAAACGTGCCAAAAGGTGTATAATTATACACCTATCAAACATCCACAAGCTTAAACTCTTCTTTGTCCTCAAAGAAAACAAGAAAACACTTAGACTAATGGGTGTAAGAAGGAAAATAAAAAGAAAGTGTGAAACATTTTTAAGTCAAATCGTGTCAACATTATCACTAGCAATGATATGGTTAACATATCGTCCCTGTATTCGCCTAATATTTCACATTTGTGAAATAATAGATTATACTAAGAAACAAATATTCGTTAAACAATAGCATAGCCACGTCATATATTTATTATAACACCACTACCGTGACTTTCACCGCCTTTAGCAAGGACAACACAATACAAAGTCAGTGCTCACAATTTTTCGCTCTTCTCGTATTTGCACACAATTCGCTGATTGCGACTCACAAATGTCTTCCGCCACTCATATGGAAATAGGGTGGTGTTTACACTCGGATATCGAACTTGGACTCATGTTAATATGACTTTGCCTCAATTAACACATCGACCACCTTTGTTATAACTTGTCAATCTGTATGAATGATCTTCCAAAATTTTAAGTACAAGAAATTACAACTCGATAAATATAATACAAGTACAAAAGAGAATAAACACTCTATTTTTGGATTTTCTTTGAAATGAGCAAAATAATTTGGCAATTATTTGAAAAGCCATTTTTTTTTGAAAGATACAAACTATCTTTTATTGAAGGGAAATGAGAGATAAGCATTTGTGCTTATTCTATTTTTTGGAAATTTATTTCTTTAAACACACATGTTTGGTTCTTGGTTTTATTTTTATTTATTTATTTTTTTTATTTTATTATTATTTTTTTCTTTTAACCAAATTTTTTAGAACCAAACAAAATATTTCTGGAATTTCACCATTTATTGGACTCGATATACAAATATAAAGATTTTGTTTTTGAAATTAGAATTATTGAATGAATAATAATTTCAAATTTTTTTTTTTGCTTAAAAATGACCGACTTGGTCAAGAAAAACGAAATTTCGGAAGATCGGGAAAATTGACATGTTGGAAACAAAGGTGTTGGTCAAAGTGTGATTACGAAGGCAAAACCTGTAACATTAACCAAGCCGATTGCACACATTGAGATTCTCACGGGGTATCTGCACCTTGTATTGCTGTACTTGCTAAAAATAGATTCAGTTAAAATAGATGTCTTACAAACTGTTCATACGTGTGTATGCTAAGTACATTTAACAAACAAAAGTTCTTTAACACAATCTAAAATTTTGCAAGGTGAGAATATTTTCAACCACAAGGTAGATAGGCAACCATAATATTGAAAATAAAGATGCGACATGTTTTAACAATTAAAAATTTTCACGAGGGTTAAGAAAAGAAGTGCGATAAATAACAAATGTTTTAAACAAAATTTTTTCGTTTTTCAAGTTTTTCGAAAAAAATAAAAAATAACATAGAAGTCATCTAACATCGTATATACCTCCACAAGCTTAAAAATAAGCGTCGTCCTCGAAGCTTGCGGTAAGTCTACTGTGGACCTGGAGGTGGTGGGGGGTGGCCTAGAGTCCAATGATACACATGCTGCATCATTCGCTCCATCTCTCTGTTGTGTCGCTGCTATGCGGACACATAATTATCAAAGTCTACTCGTAGCGCATGAACATTGTCGTCTATTTGGACGACATCTTCTCGCACGTAGTCGATCTGCCCCTGTAAGGCCCCATAATCGCCCCATCCCTGTTGTTGTTGTTGCTGCTGTGGTGGCGCTTCTTCATTGGCCTCCTGCTGTTCTTCTTCTCCACCTCCTACATTGGGAGGTAGTCGCCAGTTGGTGTTGCTGGCTGGATCGGCCAATGCCAGGGTCTGAACGTCATCATCATCGATTATGAGGTACGGTGTGTGACGTGGGCCAACTACCTAGGTGTTCTGTCACGGCTCTCCGTAGTACAATTTCATGTACTCTAACACTTCTCCTGTGAGAGTGTTTCCGTCCTCCAGTCGCTCCATTGCGTGTGGTATGCGTATATGTAGGAATCTGGCCAAAAGAGTAACCAATCCTCCTCCATGAATTTCGCCTGTGGTCTTTTGGCTCTCCTTTATCAGCCTTTCGCACACATAAGCTCCAAAATTTGGTTTTTGTGGACTGTTGGTGACTGCGCACCAAAGGAGCTGTAATTCCTTAGAAGAGATAGTGCTTGTCTCTCTTCTAGGGAATAGAATGGAGGCGACGATCTGGTGTAACACCTTTAAAACCGGGTGTATGATGCACGAGGCTTTTGCTGTCCTTGCTATATATCTGTCAATGCCTGTGATGTTGTTCCAGAAGGCATTGTTGTTTAAGTCTTCTTGTCTATCTCTTCTGTCAGGCCCAAAGGTGTTGTTTGTTGGACTGTTGATAAATTGACAGATCTGGTCTCTAGTCAGAACCTCGGCTCGTTGCATAACCTGAAATTCAGTTCACCATGATCCAAAAAGACAGATGACATAAATTCCAGTGTTAGTATTCTGTAGGTAGGAGCCGTGATGTTCATCAGTGTTCCCCATCCTAGATTGTTTAGTAAGGTTTGTATGCCATCGAACACTCCCACATCTTGCAGAGTGTCCACACAGATGAACTTTTGGGAGACGACCTCCCTTTCTTGAAGAGCTATAAACCTGTCCCTTTGGCCATTGTCTGAGAATCTGACACTACCAATGCGGGGTGGAGATTGACTCCTAGGCTGCGAACTAGAAGCACCATCCCTTGATCTCTTCCTGAATCTGTCAAAGGCCATTGCAATCTGGACAAACAAAAATTAGCAAAAACAACACCCAAGTTATGAATCATCAAGGAATTTTTTTTGTACATTTGACAGTGTTTGGTTTGGAATTCCCATGATTTAGAAAACATCAAATGATTCATCATATCAAAATTAAGCTAAAAATGTTGAAATTTTCATGATTGGGACAAAATTCATCATCTTAAATTTTGGATGAAATGGATGTTTCAAAGATCAATTCACACCACATTGCACATCCACAAGCTTGTATGTGCAATGGATTAGAACAATTTCATCTAATTCAAAATTTCAAGAAAAATTAGGGTTCTTGGTGTTCTTCCCCAATTTGGGTGATTTTGCCCTAATCATGTAAATTTCAAGGTAATCAAGCAATACAACATCATAGAAACACTAATCTAACATATAAGATCACAAATTTCAAACAATAATCATCAAAATTGAAATTTCTCAAAAACTAGGTTTTTGGAAATTTCTTGAATTTTGATGATTTCATGGATAAATGTTGGATTTGATGCATGGAAAGTGTTAGAAAGATGAAGAATAGAAAAAATTACATACCTTTTGGGCTTAATTCGGTGGAAAAATGAAGTTTTTGGGTGTGATTGTGGGGTTCGGCCGAGAGGAACACGAGGGGAAGAGAGGGTGTTTGAGTCGTGCGTATGAAAAAGTCACAGGAAACTGATCTTATTCTGTCAAGACAAAACACGACTCGTGCGTTTTTTATGATGGTAGGCGCACGACTCGTGCGTTTTAAATGACAATGATCTTTGGGTTTTTAACCGAGCACGACTCGCGCATTTCTATACTGGGGAGGAGCACGACTCGTGCAACCCCCTGTTAAGGAAAAAAATTTTCGTTTTTTTTATTTTTTTGCTCGATGACTCCAAAAATTTTCCGACACTTCCATACACTTTATTATACATTAAAAACATCAAAAAGTAAAAAAAATCAAATAAAAACATGTTAAAACACGCGAAAACGAAGCACACAAATACCGTAAAATGAAAATCGGGTTGCCTCCCGAGAAGCTCACTTGTTTAACGTCGTTGGCTCGACACGGGCCCGTGTTTGAGCTTTAGGACTCATACACGGGGGCTTAGGAAAGGTTACCCTGGACATTCCTTCATGTCCACTCCTTCTTGATCGGTAGAGAAACATTCGATGAACCGTTTGAGACGGTGTTTGTTTCTCGTTTGTTTTGGCATAGGAGATGGATCTATATTTCGCAAATCCAGATCATGGTCTTGATGATCGTGGCGATCCACAGGCTTGGACTCTTCAATAAGTCCAATAGTTGTTTCATTCATTGAAACCATTGCCACTAAATTGTTGTTTAATTTTTCATGTTCATTGGGTAACAATGTATCATTTTCCCTTAAGTCCTCGGGAGACACATCACTTGGGTAGCGGGTGGATTGATCAATATTGAAGGTTACAACTTCACCATCGAATTCCATAGATAGGGTACCGTTAAAAACATCAATTTTTGTTCTTGATGTTTTTAGGAATGGTCTCCCTAAGAGTGTAGAACTTGAATTCGGTGAGTCGTCATCTCTCATATCGACGACATAAAAGTCAGCGGGAAAAACCAAGTTATTCACTTGGACTAATATGTCTTCCAACATGCCTTTTGGACGTACGGTAGACTTATCGGCCAATTGAATAACGACACCGGTGCGTTTCAATGTTCCTTTTTTTATGTTTTTGAAAATAGAAAGTGGTAGGACATTGATAGAGGCACCGAGATCAAGCATCGCTCTCGGTATGTTCGTGTCTCCCAATTTACAAGGAACCGTGAATACGCCCGGATCCTTGTACTTTGGTGGCAATCTCTTTTGTATGATTGCCGAGACATTCTCATTGACTTTTATGGTTTCATCCCCTTTAAGTTTCTTTTTAGATGTGCAAAGTTCCTTAAGGAACTTAGCATATCTAGGAACTTGTTTAATTGCCTCGAGTAAGGGAATATTTACCTCCACCTTGCGGAACGTAGCCATGATTTCTCTATCTTCCCTTTCTTTCTTTGATTCTAAGAATCTTGAAGGAAAAGGGGGTGATGGAGTATGGCTTGATGATTCCGCTTGTTTTGTGCCTTCTTTTTCCGCATCCTTGGGCACGCTCGGGTCCTTGCAAACCTTCCCGCTTCTAAGGGAAATGGCACTCACGTTGTGTCTTGGGTTTGCTTCCGTTTGGGCTGGTAGTTTATTAGAATCCAACCTACTTTCCAACTTGCTAACCGTTGTTGCAAGTTGTGCCATTTGTTGTTCCAAGTTTTGGATGCTTGCCCTTGTCTCTTGCTGAAAAGATATTGTATTTTTAGCCAAGTTAGAGACAATTTCCTCTAAAGACATACCTGAGGAGTTTCGTGGTGCGGCATGATGTGGTTGTGGGTATCGTGGTTGATATTGAGGTCTTGGTTGAGCATTTTTCCACGATTGGTTATTGTCAAAATTTCTAGAATTTTGTCCCGTATGGTCACCCAAAGCATTTGCATGTTCGTTTTCGTCTTGCAAAGATGGACACATGTCGGTTGGATGACCATGTTGGAGGAAAATTCCACAAGCTCTTGCCTTTGGTTCGATCCCTCTTTCTTTGGTTAACAAAATGACCGCTTTTGTTAGTTCGGATAATTGAGTTTCAATGAGAGGAGTACTTACGTGTTTTTCTCCTCGTGGAGGGTCGGGATACCATTCGTCTTCCCCGATCGAGTGTTTCGAGTCTTCCGCCAAAGTGTCAATTAAGGCTCGGATTTGGGACGGGGTCTTGTCTAGCAAGGCTCCACCACTAGAGGCATTGATAATTCGCCTATCAAGATGAGATAAGCCTTCACAAAAATATTGGAGAAGTTGGTGTTCCGACAAACCGTGTTGTGGACACCGAGAGCAAAGTTTTTTAAATCTCTCCCAATATGTGTGTAAGGACTCTCTTCGTCCTTGATGTTGGGTGAGAATTTCTCTACGGATGCTCGAAGCTTTTGGCTCCGGGAAGTATTTGTCAAGGAATGCTTGAGCAATGTCATTCCATGTTGTTACCGTCCCCGGTGGGAGATAGTACAACCATTCTTTGGCGGCATCGTAAAGAGCAAAGGGGAATGCCCTTAGCTTAATTTGGTCCTCGGTCACATTATGCGGTTTCATACCCGAACATACCACATGAAACTCCTTAAGGAATTTATGGGGATCTTCATTTTCCAAACCTCTAAAGGTTGGAAGTAAGTGTATGAGCCCGGATTTTAGCTCAAAATTCTCCACATTGGGATAATTTATACACAAAGGTTGTTGTGTATCTTTTCGGGCACCCCATTGTCTTAAGGTCTTTTCTTCGTCACCCATTTTTAATGGATTAGTAGAAAAATCAGAAATAAGAGTAGAAGTAGAAGTAGAAGATGGTGTAGAAGAGAGTGTTGATGTGGTGTGAGATTTTTGGTAGTCAAGCTTCTTTCGAAGCTTGGTTTGTTTTCTTAATATTTTTGCAGTTTTTTCAATTTCTTTGTTGATCTCTAGAGGTGCACCTGTTCGATCAGATCTGGGCATAAAGAGTTAATCATAAGCCAATTCCCCGGCAACGGCGCCAATTTGTTGTTCGTCGAATTACCAAACAAATAAAAGAGTACTGGAATATGGATGTAGTTTATAATGATGGGACAGAAAATGTGATATGTCAAAAGACCTCTAAATACTCTTTAATTATGAATAGTATAGTAGTGGTACGAGTCGAACCCAAAGGAATTGGGGTGAGTTAATCTCTTGCCAAGTTTTCACACTTCTAGAGATTGGGACAAGGAAATGTAAAGTTCAAGGGGGGATTTGTCAAGTCGCTTGATAAACAGAAAATAAGTAAGAATGTGATTTATATGATTAAACGGACATTCGGCTTCTAGTCTAATCAATCTTGTCGCATATTTGTACTAGATGAAATTAAGAGTTACGTAATGGTTCTTGTCAATGGAAAGTGACAATAACACATCAACTTAGAAGAGATCCAAATTAATATGCTCAATACTTCAATGGTCTCTATTTGTGAAAGAAGTATTGTTTTCTCATATATAAATGAATATTTCAATGGTCATCTTGAAGAGATAGATGTATCTCAACCGAGACAAGATACCACCTAAATACGCGAGCTTTAATCCAAATTCAATATTCCGTCCCTTTGGATGAAGGAACTAAGAACAAGCATGTAATTTAAGACATAGAAATTAACCGGGACAAAAGAAACGTGCATCACTAATATAGAACAAGGAATAACACTAAAATTCTATAAAATGTATGCACAACACAATGGTCAACTAGTGATTAATGCTATAATTGACCAAGAGTGATGCTTTACGTACTTTTGTTGGTTCTTTACTTCTTAAGAACTTGATTGATTCCTCGTGTCAAGCTTTTAAAAAGTGAAGTATTTCTAAGATGTTACCAACAATGATCTTCAAAACAATTGAAGATACATATAACTATAATTGGTTAACTACCGGAATATAGTGATCGACTAAATTCCAAAGTAGGGACCAAATTTGTAATAAAATTTAAATGACAAAACTAAACCAAAACAGTTTTAATAACTTCAAAACTTCATTCCAAGCACAAATATTAATGACAAGAAAGATAAATGACTAAAAGTCGAATGTTATGAGACTTAGCCACTCATGTTAGCTAAAATCTGCATAATTGCAAATAAAGACATTGAAACTAGCTAGGAATTTAAGAATAAGAGAAAGTGTTTGAAGTATCTTCAAGTATATTCAAGTGTGTTGTTAACTCCTCTCAAATGCTCTATTTATAGTCCTCAAATGGCCCTGAAGAGATCTCAGTTCGGATTAATCAAATGGTGAAAACCCCATGCTTCAAAAGTTGATTTGCTGGAAGATTCCTGCTGCACATGGTCTACAGCACAAGCACGACTCGTGCATATATAAGCACGACTCGTGCCAACCAAGTACAATGCTATTTTTGAGACTCGTGCATATATGAGCACGACTCGTGCCAACCAAGTACAATGCTATTTTTGACATCCCAGGATGAGCACGACTCGTGCATATTTGTGTACAAGAGGAGCACGACTCGTGCTCCTTAACAAGGGATTTTCTTCCGTCTAAATCGTTCGTTTCTCGTCCGAATCGCTAGGAACTTGGTGTGAGACTTCCATTTGATATATGATTGATGATCCAAGTCTCAAAACGCCTGCAAAACATACCATTTTATACAAACAAATGGTTTTTGCTCCAAATGAACACATTAGTCCGAAAACATGCATATAGCACGTTTTAAAGGCAAAATACGATGTTGAATACGGTAAATAAACGTGCCAAAAGATTTATAATTATACACCTATCAAACATCCAGCCAGCAACACCAACTGGCGACTACGTCCCAATGTAGGAGGTGGAGAAGAAGAACAGCAGGAGGCCAATGAAGAAGCGCCACCACAGCAGGAACAACAACAGGGATGGGGCGATTATGGGGCCTTACAGGAGCAGATCGACTACCTGCGAGAAGATGTCGTCCAAATAGACGACAATGTTCATGCGCTACGAGTAGACTTTGATAATTATGTGTCCGCACAGCAGTGACACAACAGAGAGATGGAGCGAATGATGCAGCATGTGTATCATTGGACTCTAGGCCCCCCCACCACCTCCAGGTCCACAGTAGACTTACCGCAAGCTTCGAGGACGACGCTTATTTTTAAGCTTGTGGAGGTATATACGATGTTAGATGACTTCTATGTTATTTTTTATTTTTATTTTTCGAAATACTTGAAAAACAAAAAAATTTTGTTTAAAACATTTGTTATTTATCGCACTTCTTTTCTTAACCCTCGTGAAAATTTTTAATTGTTAAAACATGTTGCATCTTTATTTTCAATATTATGGTTGCCTATCTACCTTGTGGTTGAAAATATTCTCACCTTGCAAAATTTTAGATTGTGTTAAAGAACTTTTGTTTGTTAAATGTACTTAGCATACACACGTATGAACAGTTTGTAAGACATCTATTTTAACTGAATCTATTTTTAGCAAGTACAGCAATACAAGGTGCAGATACCCCGTGAGAATCTCAATGTGTGCAATCGGCTTGGTTAATGTTACAGGTTTTGCTTTCGTAATCACACTTTGACCAACACCTTTGTTTCCAACATGTCAATTTTCCCGATCTTCCGAAATTTCGTTTTTCTTGACCGAGTCGGTCATTTTTAAGCAAAAAAAAATTTTGAAATTATTATTCATTCAATAATTCTAATTTCAAAAACAAAATCTTTATATTTGTATATCGAGTCCAATAAATGGTGAAATTCCAGAAATATTTTGTTTGGTTCTAAAAAATTTGGTTAAAAGAAAAAAAAATAATAAAATAAAAAAAATAAATAAAAATAAAACCAAGAACCAAACATGTGTGTTTAAAGAAATAAATTTCCAAAAAAATAGAATAAGCACAAATGCTTATCTCTCATTTCCCTTCAATAAAAGATAGTTTGTATCTTTAAAAAAAAATGGCTTTTCAAATAATTGCCAAATTATTTTGCTCATTTCAAAGAAAATCCAAAAATAGAGTGTTTATTCTCTTTTGTACTTGTATTATATTTATCGAGTTGTAATTTCTTGTACTTAAAATTTTGGAAGATCATTCATACAGATTGACAAGTTATAACAAAGGTGGTCGATGTGATAATTGAGGCAAAGTCATATTAACATGAGTCCAAGTTCGATATCCGAGTGTAAACACCACCCTATTTCCATATGAGTGGCGGAAGACATTTGTGAGTCGCAATCAGCGAATTGTGTACAAATACGAGAAGAGCGAAAAATTATAAGCACTGACTTTGTATTGTGTTGTCCTTGCTAAAGGCGGTGAAAGTCACGGTAGTGGTGTTATAATCAATATATGACGTGGCTATGCTATTGTTTAACGAATATTTGTTTCTTAGTACAATCTATTATTTCACAAATGTGAAATATTAGTCTAATCAATCTTGTCGCATATTTGTACTAGATGAAATTAAGAGTTAAGTAATGGTTCTTGTCAATGGAAAGTGACAATAACACATCAACTTAGAAGAGATCCAAATTAATATGCTCAATACTTCAATGGTCTCTATTTGTGAAAGAAGTATTGTTTTCTCATATATAAATGAATATCTCAATGGTCATCTTGAAGAGATAGATGTATCTCAACCGAGACAAGATACCATCTAAATACGCGAGCTTTAATCCAAATTCAATATTCCGTCCCTATGGATGAAGAAACTAAGAACAAGCATGTAATTTAAGACATAGAAATTAACCGGGACAAAAGAAACGTGCATCACTAATATAGAACAAGGAATAACACTAAAATTCTATAAAAGGTATGCACAACACAATGGTCAACTAGTGATTAATGCTATAATTGACCAAGAGTGATGCTTTACGTACTTTTGTTGGTTCTTTACTTCTTAAGAACTTGATTGATTCCTCGTGTCAAGCTTTTAAAAAGTGAAGTATTTCTAAGATGTTACCAACAATGATCTTCAAAACAATTGAAGATACATATAACTATAATTGGTTAACTACCGGAATATAGTGATCGACTAAATTCCAAAGTAGGGACCAAATTTGTAATAAAATTTAAATGACAAAACTAAACCAAAACAGTTTTAATAACTTCAAAACTTCATTCCAAGCACAAATATTAATGACAAGAAAGATAAATGACTAAAAGCCGAATGTTATGAGACTTAGCCACTCATGTTAGCTAAAATCTGCATAATTGCAAATAAAGACATTGAAACTAGCTAGGAATTTAAGAATAAGAGAAAGTGTTTGAAGTATCTTCAAGTATATTCAAGTGTGTTGTTAACTCCTCTCAAATGCTCTATTTATAGTCCTCAAATGGCCCTGAAGAGATCTCAGTTCGGATTAATCAAATGGTGAAAACCCCATGCTTCAAAAGTTGATTTGCTGGAAGATTCCTGCTGCACATGGTCTACAGCACAAGCACGACTCGTGCATATATGAGCACGACTCGTGCTAACCAAGTACAATGCTATTTTTGACATCCCAGGATGAGCACGACTCGTGCATATTTGTGTACAAGAGGAGCACGACTCCTGCTCCTTAACAGGGGATTTTCTTCCGTCTAAATCGTTCGTTTCTCGTCCGAATCGCTTGGAACTTGGTGTGAGACTTCCATTTGATATATGATTGATGATCCAAGTCTCAAAACGCCTGCAAAACATACCATTTTATACAAACAAATGGTTTTTGCTCCAAATGAACACATTAGTCCGAAAACATGCATATAGCACGTTTTAAAGGCAAAATACGATGTTGAATGCGGTAAATAAACGTGCCAAAAGGTGTATAATTATACACCTATCAATTGACATGTCACTAATATGGGTTTAATTCAAGACTTACTTTTAGTAATTTTTAGCATAATGCCTTATTTGCTTATTGCTACTATTAATGTCAAATACTTGACTTAAATGTTCCTTCCTAAATTTGTTTGTCTAATCTTATTTGTGCACACTAAGTTATCTTATTGACAAACATAATCCTAAGCTAAGTGTCATTTTGGCTTACTTTAATCCTTATATTCTTTAACAATATCAAAGTATAATTGATATCGGGAAAAATGATCAAAGCATTGGTCATCACGGTTCGTCCGTGATGAGTATTCCGAATCGTCTTAGTTAAATATTTCCAGAAAACTCGAATGGTTTCCTTGGAAACTGATGTTGGGAAAAATGATCAAAGCATTGGTCAAAACTAAACATAAAACAGATCAGTGAAAAGTATTTGACATCTTCTTTTCAAGTTAAAAGTACTCTACGTACAGTTAAACTGGTAATCATACAAACAATGTTCTAATTCTGTGTTGTAATTTTCGTTTTTAGAAACGACAAATATTATTAAAAGGCCAAAAGAAGCCAAAGTTAGCAAGTTGCTAAGCAACCGACGACAAAGACATTTACAAATATGAAAATGGCAAGCAGTTCCACTCAAAGTTCCTAATACACTTCACCTTACTTCTATGTTTGAGTCATACAAATGACAATGAGATCACCTCTTCAGTAATAGTGGTGGGGGACGAGACCGTGTTGTTGAAAGTCCTCGCATTTCTAGCTCGCCAAGTACACCAAATTATGCAATATAAAATTACAATGAACCTCCTTCGATTTCTAGGATTTCACACCAAAATTCAATAACTCGATAACATTTGTGAACAACCGAGAAGAAAACCCACACCAATCAAATATGCGATTCCTGACCTCAATAGCATGTTTACATCCCACAAAAGCATGATCTACTGATTCATCATCCTCATTGCATACATTGCAAATAACAGAGTCAAGCCTCACACCTCTATTCTTGAGTGAGTGGGGATTCTTCCTAAGCTGACACGCTAAATAAAGCACCTTAATCCATCATACAAGAGACTCACTTGTACATGAAATTTTGGAATATAGAAGCTTTCTCATGGATGTAACAGCGTAAATGCCATCAGGGGAGATCGAGTATTGCCTAGGTCTGATATGGGAGACAGACTTGTTCCACCTAAAAGACGAGACAAATTACATAACTCAGCCAACTCCACCTCTGTTCTAGGAGTTCACTACCAACTCCAACAAAAACCACCGAACGAGATTCTATCCATAACCACACAATATCTGAAGGTTAGAGCCACACAAGATTTGAAGTTATCTAACCGGTACAACAAAGGGAATCGACTTTTAAGACAAAAATTGCCCAGCCAATAATCCTTCCAAAACAGAAAATGGTTTCTTAAACCCAAATAGTTCCTGAAAGTATTTTTTGGTATTACTCCATCTTCTTGGGATTTAAAGAGAACACCAACCAAGTCGGCCCAAACTCCACTTTGGGTTCTTTTTGCTAGGCAGTGTAAAGGCTTATTTCCTAAATTGTGAATCCTTGACCCAAGAAAGGAACAAACGGGATTCGGCACTCAGCCCGGTGACTAAGGGTGTGTTTGTTTTTTCTTTGCAGATCTTCCTGACCACTTCTGTCTGCGCCACCCAGACGACGGGCAGACATGGACATTCGCAGAGCGTTTGTTTTTTAGAAGACCGCAGACCTTAAAAGGTCTGCGCGTCCTCTTTTTGGGGCAGATATGGGCCAATATCTTCAAAGGTCTTCAAGGAAAATAAAACCTAAAAAAAGCGTATAATCCTTTAAAAAAACACGCCCATCGTTCACTTCTTGGCTCATTCGACTGCGACGAAAATCCTCGCCATCTGCTGCTCCGCCGATGCTTGCTCCACCACCGGCTGCTGCTCCACTCACGACTTCAACTCAACTCCTTCTCCTTCCAATCACGATTCCAGCAGCAGGTAACCCATTCTTCTCTCTAGGGTTCCTAAAATGTTGCTGATTTGGGATTAAAGATCTGATTTCTGTATGTATGGTTCCGATTTTTGTTGTTGATTTGTTAATATGTTCAAGTTTGTGTTTAGGGTTCCGAAAATGCTTGCTGATTTGTGTTTAGGGTTCCGAAAATGCTTGCTAATTTGTTAATAATGTTCAAGTTTGTGTTGATTTGTTGTGTTTAGAATGTGTTTATTGAGTTTTTTGCATCAGGTTTGTATCATATTTGTTGCTGATTTGTGTTTTGCATCAGATTTGTTGCTGATTTGTGTTTTGCATCTAATTTGTTTGCTGATTTGTGTTTTGCATCTAATTTGTATGCTGATTTGTGTTTTGCAAAGTGTTTGTTTGTTGAATTTTGTTTTGAATTTGATTTGCTGAAATGAGGGGTAATGTTATATGCTCAAATTTGATTTGCATATGATTTTTTGGTTATTAGAAATGGGAGAAAAACTACAATGGTCCACCGAGCAACAAAAATGATTGTTGGAAACATGTATCGAAGAAGTAAATAAGTTTGGTAGGAAAGGTTTGAGTTTGCAAAAAGACTCGTGGATTAGGTTAGGAAAGGTTCTTAATGAAAGGTTTGGCATTGATGCATCCCAAAAATATTGAAGAATGCTTATGATAATCTTAAAGCAAAGTACATTGGTTGGGTGTATTTGAAAAACAAAACCGGTAACATATACGACGCCCAAACAAACACTTTTAACATGACGGAAGAGGAATGGGAAGACTTTAGGAAGGTATGCTTACATATAATTTGTTAGAATTTGTCTTTTAAATTGGTAAATATAATTCTTATTTTAGTTTCTATTTAATGGGTTTAGGGTTATCCGAAGGCTGCATCATTGAAAACCATCCCATTACCTCACCCAGAACTTTGTGCAATTCTATTTGATGGAAATGCTAGTACTGGGAAGTACAAGTGGACATCAACCTAGGCATCATCAGGGGTTGGATCGTCTTCATGCCATCGCCAACCATTACAAATTACAGCCATACCTTTTCATAACATGCTAGATGATGATGGTGCTTCCCATAAGACTAGCGAGCCAATTCCTGAGACAACTCCTAATGTCGACACTTCTCCAAATGTCGACACTTCTCCCATTGGTGCTTCCCCAAGAGCCTATACATCTCCAAAGGATCCTAACAAAAGGGCAAAGACATGAATCCAAATGAAATATTCTTCTCCAAAAAATCTCCAAATCCGACATTGTTTTGGGAGTGTTGACACAAATATTTTCCATAATCGGCATAATGCTTTTGCAATACATTAAATACATAAATTACACAAAATGGGCCTATGAAACAAACAGAGAGACCTAACACAATACATGAGCTATAAGATTAATATACAAATCATAACAAATATACGTTAACATCCCCCCGTAGTCGGAACGGGAGGTCTCGAGCGGACGTTCAGACTGGATTTGAAGTCAAGAAATAGAGTTGATGGAAGCCCTTTGGTGAAAATGTCAGCATACTACGATGACGAAGGGACGTGTGGAACTCGAACCTGTCCCATTGCAACCTTTTCGCGCACGAAGTGAAGATCGATCTCGATGTGTTTGCTGAACATGATTGGTGGATAAGTATACAACACTAACATTGTCACAATAAACGAAAGTGGTAGACATAGGTGGATAAAGAAGCTCACGAAGCAGGTTGCGAAGACCATGGTAAAAGATTCTGACCGAGAAACACACAGTATCTGGATGTGAATCTCCTATTGGATGGGCAACCCGCTTAATCAGCGTCAGAATAAGCAATCAAACCATGTGATGGAGAGACATAAAGCTTGAGGCCATGATCCAGAGTGCCACGAATGTACCTAAGGATACGCTTGAGAGCCATGAAGTGAGGCTCTCTGGGGTCATACATGTAAAGGCATACATGTTGCATTGCATAGGTAATGTCTGTATGAGTGAAAGTCAGGTACTGCAGAGCACTCGCAAAGCTATGATTAGAAACCAGGGCTCCGGTGCCATCAAACTTGGCAGAGGTATCAGCCAGGGTACGTGTCGATTTATAATTACATGCCGATTTACAATTAGCATATTGGCGTGCTCAAGAATCTTGGTGGCATATTTCTGTTGCGATAAACACATGCCATGACTGTTTCTGGTGACAACAATACCGAAAAAGTAGTTCAAATATCCCAAGTTGGTCATTGCAAACTCTCAACACAGGGTGGAAATGATTAAGACCAATGGAGGATGCTGTCAAGAAAATGTTATCAACATAAAGTAACAAGTAGGCAATCTGATCACCCTATTTACATATAAAAAAAGAGGAGTCAGATTTGCTATTAGTGAAGTCGATGCCAGTAATAAACTTGGCAAACCAGTGATACCAAGCCCGAGATGCCTGTTTGAGGTCGTACAAAGACGTCTGTGGTAGATAGACGTTATCAGGAGCTGATGGGTTACGAAACCCCAGTGGCTGATGCATGAAAACTGTCTCATGTAAATGACCATGAAGAAACGCCTTCTTCATATGTAACTGATGTGCGGGCCAGTGATGAGAGAGGGCCAAGTTGAGAATAGTCCGTATTGTAGCCGGTTTGACAACCGGGTTAAATGTAAGACCCTAATCCCGGAAAGTCCAAGCTCCAATGTTTAAAAAAAAATCAAAATTTGAATATTTGGGAAAAAAAGGGGTTAGGGCCGCTAACATGGAAGTTAGCGACGCTAACCTATTGATTAGTGACGCTAATATGTTGGGGTAGCGACGTTATGCTGGTTGGTTGTGGGATTGCACGTTGTGTAGTTAACGACGCTAACTGCTGAAAATGGGCCAAAACACTATATTTTCATGCTTGGGCCGTATTTAAGGGCGAGGAACCCTAGGGCAGCTGCCATTTGCACCCTTTCAGCGTCCAAACTCGTTTTTCTTCTCTCTCTAGCTCTCATGGATGATTTTTGGCTCATTTGGTCACATTGGAAGATTTTATTGAAAAGATTTTGATGCTAGATGATGCTTGGTGTTGCTAGGAGGTTTTCTTCAAGTGGGAATCAGCTAAAGCTTCTTATTTCTGGACCATTATGAGTAAAGTTCCTACCTTTATGCATTTTTATGATTCTTCTTATGATTTAAGTTGGCTTTTATGGATTGAAATGAAATAATGGTCCCTTTTGGTGCTTTTCCATGGTTGGGAAGGATAAAGTTTGGAACTTTATGCCTTAAGGTCTGATTTAGAACCTTTGGGATGGGTTAGAGAGTAAGCCAAACCCTCTTTGGTAATTTTGGTTAGTTTTGGACCATTTTGGACTTGGATCTTGTTCTTGAGATTGTGTGATTGTGTTAGAATGTTAAAGTTAAGATTTTTTATGGACTTTGGGACTGTTTGGAAAGTCCTTGGAAGGATTAAGACGTTGGCTGAATGGATTAAGAGCTTAATAGACTTTTAAAATTGTTCATAGTTAGCGACGCTAACTTGGGGAGTTAGTGGCGCTAACTGTGCCTGTTAACTTTTGTTGACTTTAACTATTAACCGTGACTTTTTGACCAGTTTGACTTTTGGTCAAGTTTGAGAGTTCGGGGCACCGATCTTAAAGGTTTATCCTATTTGGGATTTAGGAAGTTCTGAGTGGAGTTTATATTTGTTAGGAAGTTCGCGTTGTCTGATCTGTAGACGCGTGTGAGGAATGTTGTCTGGCTTTGCGGATTAGGTGAGTCTTCTCAGTATACTATGGGTGATATTGCATGTGTTAGTAGCCTTATTACTTTGTGTAATAATGTGTTGTATGTGCCTTACGTGTTTGCCGATGAAAGTCGATGACGATGTTTGCCGACGAAAGTCGATGACGATGATTACCGGCGGATCGGGGCAAGCCCGAGAGCCAGGACGGATCGGGGCAAGCCCGAGAGTCACACGATGATTACCGGCGGATCGGGGCAACCCCAAGAGCCAACGATCGTTTGTTAAACTTTGATTTTATGTGATGAATCATGTGATATTTTGGGGAACTCACTAAGCTTTGTGCTTACTCTTTCACCCTAACTGTTTTTCAACTATTTGTTGGCTTGAGTTTGGAGCACGACGCTTCTGTACCGCGTCTGGAGTTTTGGTATCTAAGTCTTCCGTTGAATAATGTTTTTGTAAATACGCTTTTTATATGTTTTAAATATTAAGTTTTAATTTGTATGAATTTATTTAGCAACCCTTTTTTTGTACTTTGATCGTTTTGTAAAATGAAAATCTTATTACCAAATTTGGGATGTTACAAATTGGTATTAGAGCATTGGTTTGAGGGATTTGGATGAACAGGGATGTGATTCCAAGGATTTTGATGAACAAGATTCCAAACTCAAACTAGTGATTTGAGTATTTTCTGAAATGATTTTCAAAAGAAAAACCATTTTATAAATAAAATTTCTAAGGAGTTAGATAGGGTATTATGTGGAAGATTCTATTGCATGTTCTTGTTTGATTGTTGCTTGGGAGTTTAAAACATGGTATGAATACCGGACTTAAAATTTTAAATGGGTAAATGAGTTTTAAACCAAGAAACAAGAACATGTCATTATTCGTGTTCGGTTGTTCCGAGTCTTTTTCTTTAATTTAATTAAGATAACAAAAAATTAATCATTTAAAGAATTTGCTTGACGACTTTAAATTTGCTTGACGACTTAGAATGCAATTTTGTTTAGTATCGTACTAAGGATAACGCAATTTTTTTTCTTCATATTATATGTGATATGCTTTCAGTTATGTTTTAATTTTCTCTAAATTCCAATCAATTTTTTTGGATTTCGAATATTTTCTTTAAATTTCAATAAAAACTTTAATTAAACGTAATGTTTAATCCTAAATCTAAAATTTAAATCTAAAATGCGATTTGCTGTTATGTAACATAAATTGTTCGAAAATACACAGGACGTTGTTTTTTTAAATACCTCAAAAATTATTATTAAAAAAACTTTACATATACGGTAGTCGTTTTTTATGGACAATCTTAAAAAAATACTTTATGACAGGATATATATTTTTAGAACGGCGGAAATATCATAAAACAAAAATAGCAAGATGCTAGAAAATTACAAACGTTTACGAAAGGCATCAATAGGAGAGATACACCATAAATTCGAATCTAAACTTTTATAATTCGATCTAAACTTAAACCAATTAAACGAAGCAACTTGAAGATCGTCCACCGTTTTGACAAAAGAAGTTTTAACCATATTGGAAACTCTATTTGTTCTCGCATTCCAAATGAACCAAACCAAAGCATACAACAACCGAGGCTTTAACTTTTTAAATTCCTTACTCAAACCCCTACTGTCCATTTTAACCAAGAAATCTTGCAAACACGATGGGGGTGTGAGAAGAACACCCGACCAATCAATGAATCTGCACCAAATCTCCCGAGAAAAAGAACAAGTGAAAAAAAGATGATCTATATCTTCTTCGAACTCGCCAGAAAAAGAACAGCAACGGCTAGCAATCACAACACCTCTTCTGATAAGATGGGAAGCAACAAGAATTCTGTTTTGAACAAACTTCCACTTGAAGCAGTTAACTTTTAGCGGGATGACATACGTCCAAACAAAAGTCCGAAAACAACTTATTCCTCATCAGATTCCATTCCCAAGAGTACGCCTTCAAAGCCAGATTCAAATCTGCAAGACAATTACTAAGAAAACCAAGCTCATTTTTCTCGGCACCTTTTCTAAGATCTCTTCTCAAATTCCATCGAATACAATTATCTCCAACCTCAATTCTCTCACTAACCATGCAGATCATCTCCATCTCGATAGCATACAACTTTGGACACACTTTCCTTAAGGGAGTGTTACCCAACCAAGCATCAAGCCAAAAAAAGTCTTGCTGCCTCTTCCCATTTTTCTAACTGATCACCATTATATTGATATCCTCCAATTCTTGTACACAATTAACAATAGACAGCCACATCCGAGGCAAATATGTGTATCAGAATGAACCATACACGTATATACACATATCCTATTATGATGATTTATTTGACACTATCTTTTTTTTTTTTTTTTTCAAAAATAAACCTTGAAATCAACTAGAAATCTTTGACCTCGTCTTAATTTAATTTAAACATAAACTTGAAAGTTGAAGCTATTAATTTTAATAGCAACATTTAGTATAATAATAATAACAATAAACAATTATTGATATTATTGCATATCTACGTACGAGAAACACAACTGTTGATATTCAATCCACAATTCTAAGTTGCCTTTATGTGCAAGCCCGATTTATTTTTCGTTTATATGAACTGACATAATATTTTCAGCCGATATAATAAACCATTTGGAATTCATGATCCTCGAAGAGCATCCAATTGAATATCGAAAATTAAATCATAAAAAATGGTTAAAGAGGGAATATTATTTTTTTGGATCATTTGTAAAATATCTATGAAAGAATATTCTACAAATCTGGGTTCGCCTTCCTATTCAAGTAATGCAAATGATATTATAAAATTTGCTATACAAAGGGTCAAAGATTGTTAACTTATAAATGTAGTCCAAACAAATAGAGTTTCAAGAGAATTTCCATATTCTTTCATTTTATGTAAATGACAAAATTCAGTCGCTTGAAAATAAAGTAATCATGGGGACCAATAGTCATTTGAATTTGATTCGTTTACAAACAAATAAATAAAAGGCTAGAATGATTCAACAAACAAAGTCGTCTAGATATATTAGAATACGTATTAGGCACAATCTGAATACCATACGATGGACGTTTTTTTTGCAAAACTAGCTAGAAGCTGGAAGCTGGTAGCTGGTAGTGGGAAGCGGCTAGCGGGTTGCTGGAAGCTGTAGCTTTTAGTTTGTGTATGACTGTTCGGAAAAAGTAGTCTTGGAAGCTTTTAAAATATGTAAAATCACATAAAAGTGTATCTGCGTAAATATTAGTTATAGTTTTAAGGGTATTCTAGTAATTAATTTTATAATTAGTAGGATCTTTTTGTTAAATGCTACTTCAACTAGCTTTTAAAATAATAACACTTTGTTTAAAATAAAAGCTTCATGTTTCTATCGTTGAACGAATCTTTTGGTTTTTATCATAGTTATTTCCTAAACGCTAGAAAATAGAAGCTGTCAAATGCTCCGCGCTGAACACGCCTGACACCCCACGATTTTTATTTGCTTTGTGCTCAAGAAAATCTTCATTAGATGAACAAGACCACAAAGAAACCGATTTCCTGAAATGATTATGTCTCAAACAGTCAAACACCATAAAAACTTTATGTTTACTGTTTAAAAAATTATATTTCTTCCTACTATATCCTCCTATTTCATCCTCCTACCTACTAAAAATGACATGTGGATCTACCAAATCTCTATTTCAATATCATCTTTTGATTTTGACACTTGTCTTAGAGTTTATGTAGATCAAGAGATCAACAAAATCGACGTGCATGAGTAATTATCGGAGTCATTGGCTAGCGAAATATTATTACATTGACCTTTTCATTTTTTTTTTTCGGATTTTAAATATGTTGTTTAGATTTCAGAATTTGTGCGTAATGTTCAGTCCGAGATTCAATTTTTATATCCAAAATACCGAATTACTTTTATGTAACATAAATTAGTCTCAACCAAATTTGATGTAATCTAAAATACACAAGATGATTTAAAATACCTCAAAAATTGTTATAAAAACAACTTTACATTCACGGCGGACATTTTTTTATTATCCCAAAATAGCCCTTCAAATCATGTAGGAATCTTTGACATTGTTTCCTTTTCCTGTACAGAATAATGAATTAAATTCCCATTGGAGTAAATTATGGTTTTGGTCCCTCAAGTTTACTAAATATTGTACTAGAAGATAAACTATTGAAAATTCACGTTGGTGGTTCCTAATGTTTCTGAAATGCTACAAATCGGTCCATAGGTCAGGTAAAAAGACTAACATGACCTTTTAATTTCTTTTTCCCTTTTTTTGAATTTATTATTTACTTTATTAATAAAAAATACACGAAACCGTCTCTCTCTCTTTCTCTAACCGTACAGTCTCAGCTCTCGGAATCGGAGATCCGTCAACTTTGTGCCGCTTCTTGAAAAATATTTCTTCAACAACTTCTGGAGCTCGAGGATTAAGCTATGTGGTTTTAAAATAAAAACAAATCCTTATTTCTTAGTTTCTTTACATATCTATACATCATGTGGTTCTTTTTGCGCTTTTGATTTTATTGTGTCTGTCATGCATTTGTTGTTTTCATTGGCAAGATCTTTCTTCTTGTTTTTATGTGAGTTTGAGCTTTCATTGGTACATGCGTAATTTGAGATGCATAGGTTCTTTGTTTAATTTTCATTTCATAAATTTGAAGATAGTTCTATTCACCATTAAATTTTAGGTGTATAACTCTGTCTATGTGAGGATTATCATTAACCATTTTTACGTATCGCTTTGATTGATTTTTTCGGTTAAATAATTAAATATACATGGTAAAAATTGCTCAATAATTGGGCTGTTCAGATTTCTTAATCCAGTCACTCTATGTAGGCCCCCAGTTAATATGCTGCAGGAATTATAAGCAAAACTAAATTGTTGTTTGAAGTCTAGATCTAACTTTATCTTTGAATGTTGAATAAGGTGGAGGCAACGGTGGCAAGTGGTGTAAACTGATCTACCATTGTACACACATGGATTTGGTGGTGAGGTAGCACATATATTAATTATGAAGTAGACATGCATATATGGTAGTGAAGGCAAACACAGATGCAAGTAGACATTAGTTAAAGCGGTTGTGACCATGGTCTTGGTGGTGATCGCAACATGTCTTGACATGGTTGTAATAGATGTCCTTTTCTAGATACAAAGATGTGAAGATGTTGCTTTATTGGTGGCAGACTAGAAGTGGTGGAGGAGGATGGTGGCGTTGATGGACACCTTTCCACAAAATTTAGAGTAAGTTAGGGAGTAAGGAGTGTACGATTTGAGAGAGAGAGAGAGAGAGAGAGAGAGAGAGAGTGTGGGAGAGAAATAGAGAGAGAGGGGTACGTGGTGGGGTGTATTTTTTGATTAATAAAGTAAATAATAAATTTAAAGAAAAAAGAAAAAAAAACTAAAAAGTCATGTTAGTCTTTTAACCTGACACAGTGATCGATTTGCAGCATTTCACAAACCTTAGAGACTACCAACATGAATTTCCAATAGTTTGTCTTATAGTACAATATTTGGTAAACTTGAAGGACAAAAACTGTAATTTACTCATTCCCATCGTTATGACTTGCAGCCGAATCAAATGCAATTTCCTTTATATAAAAGAACATACAGAACGCCAATCCAATAAACTTAAAAATGTTGATTTTAATAAAAAAATGATGTGATTATTAAAAAAACAAGTATCGAGCTTCTTTCACATCTACATACGAGAAGCACATCCGTTGAAATTCAATCCACTCTATCTAAGTTGCATTTATGTGCAAACTCAATTTATTTTTCGTTTATATGAACTAACAAAATAATTTTTGCGCAGATACAGTAAATTGACCATTTGGAATTCATTATCCTTGAAGCGGATCCAATTGGATATTGAAATTAAATCATAAAAACTGGTTATGAGAGGGAACAATTATTTTTCCTTTTTTATCATTTGTGAAAAAACATCCACAAAATAATCTTCTGCAAATCTGATGTTGCTGTCCATTTAAATATGATAATTTTAAATAGGCAAAATTACACTATAGTCTCATAAACTGTTGTTAGTTGGTCGATTTGATCTGTAAGTTTTCCTTTTTTTTTTCTTTTTGCGTTTAAGAGGTATAAAGTAAACGAAAACCGTTTGAAGCCGTCCCCGACCCGGTACAACCGGTGGCCACAAGTCCACATAGGCGAAGACTGATGGCGTGGCAAGGAGATGATGACGTCAGCTACGACACGTCATCCATTTTGGGTTACCAACAACTGTTTGGCGTGGAGAGAAATGGTCATCGGGTGGAAGCGGTATAAAATTCAAGCTCGTATCGAACAAATCCTCAGAGTTCATGACCCAAAGTGTTCAAAATTCTTAGATCCGGTAACATAATTTGCTTGTTCGGTATTTAACTTTACGACACGTCATCCATTTCCAAAAACCATTTCCAGTTTTCCTTATTCTCTACACACACAACAGCCCAAGCAATTGGGAATATCTGATTATTTGCATCCCTTCCAACAACACTTAACAGTTCCCCACTACATAACCCCTTGAGAAAACATCCATATAAGTAATTCTTCCCATCCGACATGCTATTCACTTGCATTTTCACAGTAGAACCAGGACTTGGTCTCCTAATCGACCATAGCTTTGCATAGTGATCAACAATGGTTCCTTCAATTAGAGATAATGCATATTTCTTTGCTCTTCGACACTGGCTCATACTAACCTCTATACCAAAATCCTTTCTAACCTCTTCCCTTTATAATCTAACACTTATTTTCTGTTTGTGTAGTATCTCATTAGTGTAATGACTACCAATCCAAACATACGTCACAATGGAACTCATTTTGAAATTCCTTGCACAATTATGCTCTTCTTTAAGGGACTTAATTTGAAATGACTTTTCATAACTCATCCAAGACCCCCATAACCTAAATGTGCAATCACCATTGCAACATTTCAGTAACAACCTTCTATTATCATTCTTTATGTAATATAACTGATAACCATTAGCAACAACGTAATTACATAGCATACTTTTAAGCTGTTTAGGATTCTCGAACCTCATACCTAATACAGGTAGCTGCTTCTTCCATTCAAAATCTGGATTGAACCTTGTTGGAGACTGTACTGCTCGTGTGTTGACATCCATATCCATTTCTTCTTCTTCATCACCCACGATTGCTGCATCTTTCCCAGGTTCCATTGTCGCCATTTCATCTTCTCTTATGGGTGACCTTTCTCTTGTAGCCGAATTATGATCATCAGGACTAACGACTTCATCATTTTCTTCATCGATCCAGTCTCGTATGTTAACATCTTCATGGTCCATGTATATTGGCAGTAGAAGTCCACAGTGGTATGAAATCTCAATGAACTCCACATACTCCATCTCGTTTGATATTAAACGTAATCCATGAGGAACATCATAATCCGACAGACAATAGTACATGTTCTTGCATTTTCTTTTAGCAAACCTTTCAAGGAACTCGATACATTCCTTCAACTCCATCCCCGAAAAATCAACGTCGTGTAGGTACTGCTGCATGCCATCGATGTACCCAAACGGTTGCCGATTAAAGATTCCTTTGAAGTGTAACTCAACGACGACATTCGATCCCATGATTTAGATCGACTATTACAAAATTTGGGCGAACAAGGTTTTCAATTGGGGTTAAGGGGTTTCTTTGCCTCAGTTTTTTTGAATACCATTTGAATATTTGAAAGGCTTTTAAGTTCAGTCAGTACAATTCGAGTGAAATGGAACGTGAGTCAGCTGATGATGAGGATATGCAACCGGTATACCCCTTCGTGTTATACAAAAGGACGCTTTTAACATTCAAATATAGACTTTATACCCTCATAGCGCAAAAAAAAACCCTTACGGATCATATCGACCAACTAACAACATTTTATCGGGCTACATTGTAATTTTAGATTTTAAATAAACATTCTCTATATGTGTGGGTTAACCCCCACACATATATGTCTAATCGATAGAAATTTTTTAACATTCTCCTTTAAATAATGAAAATAATATTATAAAATTTGTTGTACAGAAGGTCAAAGGTTCTTAACTTATATATATAATCCAAACAAATAGAGATTCAAGCTTCAAGTAAATATCCATATTCTTTATTTTCTATATAAAATAGCAAATTCCAATCGCTTGAATGATTCAACAAACGAAGTCATCTAAATATATTACACTATGTATTGACTCATGACTTGTCAAAATCGAATTCGTCCGAATATAAAACTTTAACATTCATGTGATCGGAGAAGAAAAAAGGTCCCCCCAAATAAACTATAAAACGAAGCTTCAACATCCTTTACATTCTAATAAAACAAATAGAACGAAAAAAATTTATATTAAAGTCATTTGCTAAAAACGATAATGACTTATAGAGTAACAAACTTTTAAAATTATTCATATTTGGTCACTGAATTTATTTTTGTATTTGATTTATCTATAAACTTTTTAAAATTGTTCACATTTAGCCACTTATGTTTTTTTTACAAGTATGACCATTAAACTTATTTTTCTGTATACATATGACCAATAACATAATTTTCATATTTATAAAAAAAGTTTAGTGGTCATATGAGTACAAGAAAAACAAGTTTAATGATTATATGTGTACAAAAAATATAAGTGACTAAATGTGGACAAAATAATATAAGTGACTAAGTGTGTGTATAATACAACGTTCATTACCCTTACATATTATTATCTCTCGCTAAAAATAACTTATTTACTTTAACATTACATGTATGTGTATAGATTTTCGAATTTTGTAAGATTTTTATCATAAATGACATTTAAGCTATATTTGGGGAATTAGAACTAGCTGATAAACTACCTTATTTTTCGAGCTTTTTAGGTTGTCGGTTTGTTTGGTGCGCATAAGGTAGCTTATTGTTTGAGCTTATTGAAGTTTAGTGTTTGGTGACCACAAAAATAGCTTATAAAATAGCTTATAAGCTAAGTTTTGATAAGCTACTTGAGATAGTTTATAGTTAAGATACTTATAAGTTAAAAGATAACTTTTCAGCTAGCGCGGCAAACAGGGCCGCCATGTTTGACACGCTAAAAAATACATTATATGTTAGCTTTTTAAAAAACTATTTAGACTAGTGTTTCAACGAGCTTATCAAGTTTCTTTTTAATATTTCTTAAACATACCCTTAATAGTTATAAAAAAACTTATTTGGTCACATACCCTTTATGGTATTTTTCCAACTAACTAATCTGCTAATTTTTACCAAAAATATCATTTTCTATCGGCTAGCTTATCATCTATCATCTAGTTAATCACTAGTTTTTCAACTATTAGCTAGATTTTCAGGTAATACGACAAAACATAGTCTTTGCGGGTTTTCCACCTTCTAGATTCCTAAACATTCTTCAAAAGACATGTGGTCAGAGCCTCGGGCTCCTCCTACTACTTGTACGCTTACAATGTCATGTTCCATTTTACTCATTGATTGGATTCTTTTCACCCTTCTGTCACTATACTACTTCGTTACCGGTCACCTTGGAGTATTTAGCCTTGTAATGTGGTCCTTACTAATTCACACATGATTCTACGTGACCAATATTACTACTCTGGTCGGGATTTCATCGTCTCTAGGTGACTACTTTAAACTTTTCCTCATTTGAACATCACCCTTAATTTTCAGGTTATGCGATCCTAAGATGTTGTTAAATGAATGGACCTTATCAACGCTATGAATGATAAATCATTGCTCGAACTGCCGAATCAGAAAAATGGGTGTTATCATATAGCTTTGTATCAGTTAAGTTCACGAGTTGTAGCGACTCTAATCCTAGGATTAGCGGGGCTAATGAGCCAAGGGACCAATTTTGCAATTATTTTCTCATATATGCACTGAGTTTTGTCCTTGATTGATTTTTGTAGATGACATGTCGCACGAGACCTATTATTCCACTCGCTGCGTTGTCGGAGCACGCATTTTTGTAGTTTCATGAGGGACTGCCTAGGTCCGCAGGATACCAGGCACGAAACCAATAATTGCTGGTCGGGAGGTGGGCGTGTCGCCTTCATTAGACCTAGCATTCACTATAACTTCTGGCATCATGCCGCTACTAGAGCAGCATTTGGTTCGTACCTGGACTAGTGCTGATGGAGTTAACCACTTTACATGCCGTGGCTGGGACTGTCTCATCATGGCAGACGAGACTTGTTATTGGGAGCTTATCCTGGAGTTTTACTCCACATGTACGTGGCAGCTATGCGGTGAAGACCTGTCTAAGCGGACGACCCAATCCCGACTAGAAGGCTTGCACAGGGAGTGCACTGTAACCAAGCTTGCCTCGTGCGCGGGCATTTACACTGCTGATCCGCACTTCCTGCCATTCTTAGCTGCATGCACCACCCACCCAGACGAGGGAGTGACCAACGCAGCGATCTGGGCTGAGATCAGTGACATTCCATTTACTACATCCGCTACCTCCAGTACCATACGATTGCCGATCCATAGATTCCTACACAGGATTGTCGCCTGCACCCTTGTTGAGCGCAAGGTTAGTGACAAGGTGCCGAAGAAGGACCTGCCATTTATGTGGGCACTCCTCTGAGCTGACAGGTTCTTCCACCTTCCCTATCTTTTAGCTGAGTTTTTGGTTGATAAGGCCTCGCATCCCATATCGATTGGCTCCTTGGTTGGCGGGTACTATATCACACGCTTGGCCTGATGATATGACATGTTTCCGATTGAGGTCACGAGACAGATAACTCAATTTCACTTGAGACTAATGGGGGCTGCATTCTTGATAGCGATAGACCTTATCAGACCCTTCGGTGAGGGCCGTTACATACTCGCGGCGGATCGAACAATCGGTGCACCTGAGCAGTAGGCCCAGGATATGGATGAGGAGGCAGAGATAGAGGGAGCCTAGGCGCCAGTGGTATAGCCGGAGGTTCGCGTTCCACGACGACAGAGGCATAGCAGAGAATTGGCACCGACACACGATCAGGAGCCGGTAGACAGGCATGAGGGATTGGATGCGAGACTCATGAGGATTGAAAATACCCGGGCTGCATTGGTGGTTGGTCAGACAGAGATTCTAACCGAGTTACACCTTATCGTTTGAGGATACCATCTCTAAGTACAGGTGAAGGCGACGAGGCTGGTCCATCAGGCACTCACCACGACGATAATGACACTGAGTGATATTTCTTGTACCTTTCTATTTTCATTCTTTTTATTTTTAGTAGTAATTTAGTTTTCTGTATTTGAACTTATGTCTGTAATTAAACTTTAACATCTTTTTTCATGAGTTGATATCTGTTAGTAGAATTGCCATTATTTTCCGAACTGTGATTTTTGCACCGACTGAGGGAGTTGCATAGTGCAAGTGTGGGGTCACCGTACCCTTGCATTTGTGTTATACCGGTGTGTTTACTGCTGCGCCCTAACGCTTGGATTTCATCTAGAATGGTACGAACGATCAACCGTGATACATACGAACAGACAGTCAAGCATTTTACCGTCCCGGGGGTAACTCTTTTCCCCCTTGTTTTGATTTTCTTTTTCTTGTACAACAGGGACGTTGTATGATTTAAAGTGTGGGGTGGGGACGGTCGAAAAGAGTTTTTGAAATTTTTGCAGAATAGTCGTAATTTTCAATTTTTTAAGGAATTTTCAAGATTTTTAAGAAATTGTAGCTTAGAAACGGATATGTTTTGAATATTAATAGCATTGTGGTATTTTTCAACAAATACTGTTTAATTGTCAGCATGCTTGTTTTAGTTAAAATAAGTTGAGTGTTTAGAAAGTTAGAAAATTCTGGACTTAGGGTATCTTAAGATTGAGATTGTCAATCAGTGACCTTTGTTGTTTGAGCCGGTAAGATCAAAAAGGATGACATGTAAGGCATTTATGACCTCACTACCTAAGATCTTTTGGTCTGGGATAATGTTTTCGAAATCTCGTTACACAGACAACATCGAAAGTCATTGATAATTCCTTAATGACATTTAGAATCTAAATGAGTAAGTTTGCATTGTTGTGAACCGAAAATTTGTAATCAAGTGTTTTCTAGAAAGTCGTGATTCCCAAAGGGTATTTTGATCATTTTTCCAAAAACCATTTTCATTTAACTTCCCGAATGCAATAAACTTTGAAACTAAAGATGTTAAAAAATATTTGAGTATTTGTTAGAAGTTCTTAAAATCTTCACTTGCTTGGGGACAAGCAATACACACACAAGTGTGGGATGTTTGAATTTCTCGATCTGCCAGCAGATCTGAGTTTGTTTTGGCTTTTGTTTGAGTTTTGGTTTGTTCCCACGTGTTGTTGATCCACCGTCTATAGAGTGACACTATAGATCGATTTATCGATACAAAGTAACAATCAATGAATCCACGGTTCGACCCTTACTTGCCGCTAGCTAGTGAGCCGTAAGGTTAAATTTAGTATTTTTGAGCATATCAACGACTTGCAACGTGTCAAGTTGCAAAAATGTATTTAAAAAATCATTAAAACAAACTAAAAAATGAAGTAGTAAAAATAAATTATGAAAACAAAACATTAAAAACATATGTAAAAAAATAAAGTTAAAACAATGAATTGTAAAAAACATATGAAAACGATGTTGTAAGAACGATGAAAATAATATATAAAAACGAATAACTTACAATTTTAAAAGTTTAATAACTAATTATAGCCACACAAAAATTCAGTAATCTTAAATGGTCAAAAACGAAAGTTTAGGGACGTTAAATAATCAAAAAGATATGAAAATATATTATTGTTGGTCATATTGACCATTTCGAAACACAATTTGCAAGGTTAATGATTTTTTAAAATTTAAACAAATTAAGTGGTCAATTAAGCATAAAACCAAAACCTAAGGGACGAAATGAACATTAACCTTTTGTAAATAAATCATTTATTAATAATTATTTATTTTATCTTAAAAAAATCATTTTTTCCATTGAGTTATTGAACTCCATATGAACTGAACTTCAACCAGACCTCCTATTAGGACCGAGTTGAATCTATATATAAAACTAATCGTTCCACCTTATTCTTCTATTAAGTTAAATTTTGGATATTCTGTTAAAGTTTGGATTGTGGATCCTATAAATCTCAATCCTATTGATCGTCCCCTGTCTAGAAATAGGGACTAAGTCATCAATTACATTACGTATCATTGGGATTGCATGAACTTTTAGTCAAGTCAAACCTTCATGAGGAGACTCTCTCTATCTCTATGTATGAATACCAAACACATAAATAGTCGGCCTTAATTTGGCTAGAACACTTAATCATTAACTACGCCCCCCAACCCGTCTCCTTCAAAAGGGTGTGCAGAAAGAAGAAAGATGAAAACTTCTGTAGCGAATCATGGTGTGTTAGTCTTAGCTTTGACGATGATGTTGGCAGTGAATGGTGTAAAACATGGCAGGCAAGAAATACAAGTAGGGGTGATTCTTGATATGGATTCTAGCCTCGGGAAGGGCATTCGGGTCAGCATGTTGATGGCCATTGACGATTTTTACGGAGATACTAACAACTCCTCCACCATCATTATCCCTCACTTTCGGGATTCGAAATACGATAACATTGATGCTGCCTCCGCTGGTTCGTAATTAACCACTAGTATTAATTAATAATTAGTTTGTTCTTATCAGACATGGTAAATATTTCGTGCTGATTTCTGTTTTATGTCTCATATACAGCCATAGACCTTCTGAAAAATATTCAAGTGACGGCAATACTTGGACCCCAACAATCGTCACAGGCACATTTTCTACTTGATATTGCCCAAAGATCGAAGGTTCCCATTATATCCCCGGCAAGCAACCCTGATCTCTCCCCAATCCGAAACCCCTACTTCATCCGGATAGCACATGCTTCCTCAACACAAGCTCAACCCATTGCAGCTCTAATTAAATCCTTTGACTGGAAGGAAGTGGTGTTTGTTTATGAGGATACTGATTTCGGAAGGGAACCCATTCCATATTTATCGGATGCCATGGTAAACATTGGCACTCAGGTTAAGTACCGCACGCTTTTGTCTCCATCCACCTCGGATGATAGGATTCTGCTGGAACTTTACAAATTAAAGTCCATGCAAACACAGGTTTTTGTGGTACACATGTTACCGCCTCTCGCTGCACGTTTCTTCAGAAAAGTAGATGAAGCTGGAATGATGGCTCAAGGATATGTATGGATCATCACTGATGTTCTCACCGGTCTCTTGCATCATTTGGATCACCTTGCTATACAATCTATGCAGGGTGTACTAGGAGTGAAGCCCTATATACCACAAACCAACCGGCTAACCAACTTTGAGAGAAGATGGAGGAGGAGGTTCCATAAAGAGTACCCTGACATTGATGAACTTGAGCTTGATATGTTTGGGATATGGTCTTATGACTTTGTTGTTGGACTTGCTATGGCGCTAAAAAGAGTTGAAAACGAATTCAGTAGTACTACCTTCAAGAGACCAACGAACGCATCGACAGACTTGGATGCCATTGGGACCTCAAAAATGGGATCGAGGTTGCTTCCAATGATCCGAAACATAACGCATAAAGGGATGAGTGGCGATTTCCAGGTGGTCAACGGACAATTACAAACGTCAGCTTACCAAATAGTGAATGTGATCGGGAAGGGGGAGAAACAAGTTGGATTTTGGAGTTCCATAAATGGAATATCAAGTCGGCTAAGCCACAATCAAAGTTCAGGTTACAAGACTAACAAAGGTAATCTGGGAGCCATCATATGGCCGGGAGATACTCCAGAATTCCCTAAAGGCTCGGAAACCCGAACTGGTGGCGATATCTTTTTAAGAGTGGGCGTTCCAGCAGATGGTGGGTTTGTAGAGTTTATAGGGGCCGACATAGATCCTAAGACCAAGGAGGTTAAAGCGAGTGGATTTGTCATAGACGTTTTCAAGGCCGTCATAGATACATTGCCATATACTGTACACTATAACATCACTCCTTACGAAGCTCCTGATGGTAAGAGAATTGGAGATTACGATGATCTTCTTTATCAGCTTGTCCTTGGGGTAAGTAACTATCCAACGCATGTATGTATGCCAACATAAGCTTGTAATGCTTACAATTTCTTCTTTCTTCTTTGAAAATGAACAGAATTTCGATATGGTGGTTGCTGACGTGACCATCTTGTACAACAGATCAAACTATGTTGATTTCACTCACGCATACTCAGAGTCTGGAGTATCGATGCTCGTTCCAGCTAAGGTTGATGATAATAAAAACATTTGGATTTTCATGAAGCCTCTAGAAACGAAGCTTTGGATAACAATAGGAGCATTTTTCATCTACACTGGAGTTGTGGTTTGGGTCATAGAACATCGTGTTAACAAAGAATTCCGTGGCCCTCCTCATCAACAAGTCGGACTAATCTTCTGGTTTTCGTTCTCCACCTTATTTTTCGCACAGAGTAAGTTCCTATTTAATTACACACTTCGCAAAAATATGTTCGTTGTAAATGCATTAAAAAAATTTGAAATTTATTTTTCAGAGGAGAAGATGGTATGCAACTTATCTAGATTTGTAGTGATAGTATGGCTTGTGGTGGTTCTGGTGCTGACATCCAGCTACACAGCAAGCTTCGCGTCTATGTTAACCGTGCAAAAGCTCCGACCAACGATTACGGATATATTTGAACTCAGAGCAAGAGGAGAGTACATAGGATACCAAGATGGTTCCTATATTGGGAATATGTTGAAGGACATGGGTTATCCTAATGACAAGTTGAAGGAGTATCTAAGCTTTCAAGAGTATGCGGATGCCCTTTCAAATGGAAGTAGAAACAATGGGGTCGCTGCCATCGTTGATGATGTCCCTTATCTCAAGATGTTAATGGCGAAGAACTGTAACAAGTATGTAATGGTGGGTCCGGTCTACAAGTCTGCAGGCTTTGGCTTTGTAAGTAGTGATTAGTTTATCTTGCATATCGTCAATTTAATCAATTTATAATCAATTTATAATTATAGTTTTTATCAACAGGCATTTCCAAAAGAATCGCCGCTGGTAGATGACTTCTCAAGAGGAATCTTAAAAGTTATAGAAGGGCGAATGAGTGCCATATCAAACAAATGGTTTGGAGATCGGGCTCATTGCCCCGAAGAAAATGGGGCTGTTCAACCCTTTGATAAGTTAACAGTGGCTAGTTTCAAGGGCCTTTTTTTAATCTCGGGTTTGTCGTCAACCTATGCGCTTATCGTCTCCGTGTTTAATTTCTTGTATGAAAACAAGGCGATACTAATTTCACGAGGCTCATTCAACCAGAAGCTCGCCGCAATAATACAAAGCTTTGATGAGAAGAAAGAAAGAAAACCATCTGAAGCAGCAACAGTACATCCACTGCCAAGTCCAGAAATCAGTCTCGGCCATCAACTTGAAGGTGTTTGGTCACCTAGGATTCGAATTTAAGTTGATTTCTCTTGTAGATGCATATAGCTAGCCAGTATACGTCACCCAGTTTGGGTTATCCACGTTATACTTCAAAGTTTTTAGTTGTCCATTGTTATTGCTAATTATGAACATACATGAAGAAGATGATCATGAAATGAGAGAGAGAATCTGGGGAAATTTTCATGTTATTGAAAGTGTAAATGTAATTACAGAGTATATAAAAGACTACTGCATAAATACACATGAGCTCGTTCTAACCAATTCTAATAAACTAGCTAAGAAAAATACCGAAAATGCCCTTTAACTAATAACATACAAAACTTACTAACGAAACACTAATTAAACTAGCTGTAACTGTAACGGTACTAACTAAAGCATGTTTAACAGCCCCCCTCAAGCTGGTGGTAACATCCCCGGATTGGATGTAGCTTCACTATGTTTTGAACCGGTTAAAGGTTTGGTTAGAACATCGGGTAAGTGGTTTGTTGTTGATACATGAGATAATGAAATCAAGCCATCAAGTAACTTTTCACGAACAAAATGACAATCAAGTTCAATATGTGTTTTGTGCGCTCATGGTATACAAGGTTTTTAGCAATATAAAGTGCTGCAAGATTGTCACACTTCAAAGGTATTGGTGTGACATCTGAACCTGTAATTCATTAAGAATCCTGCTTAACTATGCAAGCTCACAGGAACAGACTCTTCACATAGAGTTGTATTTAGCTTCAGCTAATGAAACAATATGTTGCAGGGTTGTAAAACTCAAGCAACTCGGCCGAGTATTCGGTGAGTTACTCAGACATGGTCCTTACCTTTGGCGAGTTTAACCAACTCGGCTCAACAAATCGGAATCGGTATAGAAATCACATAATCGGTTTCTTTGAATTCACAGAATCGAATTCAGTTCATCGTTTCCTGGTGCGAGATTCAGTTCCAATCGATTGGAACAGATTGCATTTCATCGTTTCAAACGAGATTCGGTTCAAATCGAATTAAGTTCCATGCGGGATTCAGTTCTAAACGGGATTTATCAAATTCATCGAATTCAGTTTCAAATTAAATCCCGTTTCATCGAGTTCAGTTTCAAATTGAATCCCTTTGATTGAATTCAGTTTCAAATTGAATCTCATTTCATCGAATTCGGTTCAAATCGAATCCTTTTCATCGATTGTAATCGTTACTCTCTCACTCAACTCTAAATGTGTATCGTGAAGTTAATGTTCCGATTAAAGCAATCACTCTCCTTTTGATTGAAGCAATCGAGCTCAACACCATCATAGAGGTCCGATCAATTGATTGTAGTGGCTAAACCTTCGATCAATTCTGTGCAGTGGCATCCCAAAGTTGATTAAAGTGGCATACTAGTTGTAGAGGAATTCCTAATTCCTTACCGGTTCATTGAATCGATTTCATGGACGGATTGATGCTCGTGATATGTATATACGTGTTGCAAATTCATTGAGTTTGTCTAACATATATACGTATATAACATGAACAGTAGTCACCCCGAGTACTCCCCGCCTAGCCGATTACTCGCTACTCGCTAGTCCGCTGACCTGGCAGCGCCTAGCGATATTTGCAACACTGGTACGTTGTTTCATAGACTTCTTGGAAATTGGGTTATCTCCAAAAAAAAAATGAAATATCCACTAACTGATTTTCTTGTTAATAGACATGCTGCCCAATCATAGTCACAATAAGCTTCCACATTAAAAGTCAGTTTATTATAACAAAATAAACCTTGATGAATCGATCGTTTTAAATACTTTACAACATGGATTGCTGCTTTTAATTTCTTCAATATAATTACTAGTAACAAGTATGTCATCAACATAAACGGACACTATTGTGATTTTGTCATTTTGCTTCTTAGTGAACAATGAATAGTCATTAGGTGAATGAGAATAACCTTTGAATCTCAAAGCATCAGATAATTTTAAGTTCCATTGGGGGAAGCTTGTTTGAGACCGTATAGGGATTTCTTTAATTTGCAAACCAAAGATGGAGAATCAACTATTAAACCAGATGGAATCTTCATGTAGACTTCTTCATGAATATCACCATGAAGAAAAGCGTTATTGATATCCATTTGTTGTATTTGCCAACCCTTTTTAACAGTAAGAGTCACCATACAATAGACTGTGTTGAATTTGATAACTGGCGAGAACGTTTCATGATAATCAATTCTAGCTTTTTGAGTAAAACCTTTAGCTACAAGCCTTGCTTTATTCCTTTCAATGGAACCATCAGCCCGATATTTGATCTTGTAAACCCATCTACGAGATATCAGTTTCTTTTGTTTGGCAATTTAACTATGTCCCATGTATGATTATTATCCAATGCTACAAGTTATTTTTTCCATAGTCATTTCTCAATATGGATTACCTTTGGCTTCATGGTAAAAGGCAAGTTCATGTGTAGCAGCATAAGTGTGGAAAGCATGACTAGAAACTCTCAACAAATTATTATCAGAAAATATAGGAAAGGCATCAACACACAAATCCGTGATGGTATGAAAGCAAGCGAAAATTGAATCAATACTTTGAACATGTTTTCAAATGTAGTCTTGTAATTGTATTGGAGGATTTTTCACTCTTTGGGGTCTTTGAAGAGGAGAATTATGAGGTGAAATTTGAGATGTATGTATGTCATGATTCTCAGGGGGTATTTTCGGAAACATGAGTGTTTGTGAAACAAGGGTACTTTGTATAATTGGGCTATTAGTATTATCAAAAGATGGAGGAATAGGGAAAACATTGGGAGTATCAAGTGGTTCATTTGAATGGTTTGTAGGAATGTAGGAATTATTGGGTATTGGGATTTTATTCTGAAATAGAATGCAGAGGATAAAAATCATCAAAAAATTTAACATCTCTGTTAATAACAATCTTCTTTGTCATCGAATTTAAAGTTTTATATGCCTTTTGACCACATGGATACCCAATAAAAACACATGGTTGAGCTCTTTCCATGAATTTGTTCTTACCAACTGTATTTCTTCCCAAAAAACATAAACAACCAAAAGCTTTTAAAGACTTTAAATCGGGTTTACTTTGAATTTTTTTTTTCATATGGACTTTTATTCTTTAAAACCAAAGAGGTCATTACGTTTATCAAGTAGACAGCGATTTTAATACATTCTCCCAAGAAAATAGAGGATTCACGACAGCTTCTAACTGATAACAACACGGGCAGCAAAAATTTCCCATCGTACCACCCCTCACTCGGCCGCATGAAAAGGGCATAAGCGGGATACTCAACCGCACACTAAGCAAGGTTCATGGACACGATCGGCTGCATGCAAGGTGTAGTGCAATTCCCTCACTTGACCGTACACTTGTATAGATCCCAGTTTACTCGGCCGCATGACCGTGAATATGGCTCACGACTTTCTCATGCTACTTTGATTCAAAAGGTAACCAATGGTTCCCGACTTTCTCTAGGAATGTTTCGTCTATTAAGCAGGATTCCCCGATGGATAAGAGGCTCGTGGGATTGACGTGCGTTTATGGGCTGGACCACACACGTGCTACAATGGCAAATCGATGGACGGGGGGAATTGCGTGAATAACGGGGAGTAATCACCTCTCGCTAGAAAGCCGAACGACCGACGTAGCTCCATACCTCCTAAAATGTAAGTTACTCAGAAAAGAGACTAACAGCTTTTTTCAGATCACTTTCTCCCACGACAAGGCAGAAACGGGAAAACGAGGAGAAGAGAGTGAGATGCACCACCGGTTTGCTAGGGTTTCGATGAGGTAGCCTTGCGAGAGATAAAATTCGGCAGCACATATGATTCAACAGCCCGCACAAAAACAAACTTGCCATGCAACTATCGCCTATTGGCAAATCAAGCCCTTCAACCATGACCTCTTTTTTTACTTTAACCCTAAACCATATAACCTAACAAACCAATTATGACTAAATGACACAAAATACCCTCAAACATATAATTAACCTTTAAAAGTATTATTTCACTATTTTAAAGTTTATTATTATTATTATTATTATTGTTATTGTTATTGTTATTGTTATTGTTATTGTTATTGTTATTGTTATTGTTATTGTTATTGTTATTGTTATTGTTATTGTTATTGTTATTGTTATTGTTATTGTTATTGTTATTGTTATTGTTATTTTTCTATGCTAAAACGGAATTAATTCACGAAACAAACACACCAGGAAAACGGGGTGTTACAACTCTCCCCCGTTTAGAAGAATTTCATCCCCGAAATTCTACCTTAACACCTCAAGGTGAGAACACCCCAAAACCCTCATACTACTCTTTAATCTATAATGGTTTCTCCTGAACCCCAACATATAGGGTCCTATACCTTCTTACACACAACATCTCGTGAACAGGCTCACTGATGCTCTAGCTGACGACTGTCATTGAAGGCGAACACCACCAATGGATGGTAAAACATCCCAACCATCCCCTCTCTTAAGTTTAAAACTCTAGTTTATGCAACTTGCTATTTCAACTTCATCCCTGACGAGCAGTAACCTTCTATCAGATAGTTGTACATAACAATAATCAATAAACTATGGCACTACGTACATTGATTCGTGCACCTCTGCTTAGTACTCCGAGCCACGCATACCCTATACGTCGAGCCATGTGTATCTACTCAGTGCGTCTTGCTAGACACCCCTACTATATACCATGTTGCTTAGTGCGTCGAGCCACCCTCTATTTCTCAGTACGTCGAGCCACCCTATGATGTCTACAAGAGCTACAGATATGATGCGTATGTTATTACTTTACTGTGATGCATGAGCACGATATCCAACCCCTGATGTTGATCATCGCAGGATATACAATTCACACAAATGCTATTGTCTTGCAATATTCCAACATCCCCCGACCTTGCTACAATCAACCTGATTGTATACTTTCACACATAATGCTAGAATACCCTTCCGGATTAACCGTTGCGGACAGAAATATGCGCTTCTTGTAACATCCTAAAATCCAAAGTAAAAATTTTGTTCTAAAAAACAGATCAGATACATAAAACGGGTTGGAAAATAGGAACCATCTAATTAAAATTCAACATTTGAAAACATGTAAAACTGGGTTTACAAAATAGTTATAAACATTATTCAACAGTAGACTTGAATACCAAAATCTCATATGTGATACAGTCGTATGGTGCTCCAAGCTCAAGCTAGCAAATACCTGAAAAAATAGTTAGGGTGAAAGAGTAAGCACAAAGTTTAGTGAGTTCCCCAAAATACCACACCATCCATCACATAAAAACACAACGTTAAAGTTAACCCGACGGAGATCCACCGTCCTTCGAATCTCGGGCTTGCCCCGATCTGTTGTAGTCATCGGCTCTCGGGCTTTCCCCAATTTGCCGGCAAACATCGTTATCGAGTTTCGTCGGCAAACATCATCATCAACTTTCGTCGGAAAACATTGTAAGACACATACAAACACGTTACTACACACAGTAATTAAGGCTACCTGTGCATGTAACACACCTATAGTATGGTGAGATGACTAACCTGATTCGCTACAGCAAGCTAGATAGCACTCTACGCGAGTGTCCTCAGATCTCGACAATTCGAACTTCCTAACAAGAGTAAAGTTCACCTAGAACTTCCTATACCCCAAAATCCAGTTAGCGCCGCTATCTTCCCTAGATAGCGTCGCTAACTATGAACAGTCTCAAAACTTATCGGGAACCATGACTCAGTTAGCGTCACTAACTCGCTAACTCCTCTGTTCAACTAAAATCCACCAAAAGCTCTTAATCAGTTACGCCATGGTCTTAAACCTTCCAGGACCCTTCCAAGCAGTCCCAATGTTCATAAAAATCTCGACTTTCCCATCCAAACATGACCATACATGCAATGGTCAAGATCTTAGGTCCAAAATGAGCAAAACCAACTTTAACACTCAAGGGAGCTTGGCTTACACCCCAAATTATTTCAAAACTCTCCAAGAAAGGCTCAAGGGATATAAAGTTCCAACCTTTATCATCCCACCCAAAGATCAAACAACAAGGACCAAAAACCAACCTAAAGTTCTTATAAACACTAGAAAAACCTTAAGAACATTAAAAGATGGAAGCTTTACTCACAATGGTCCAGGAGAAGTGAAGATGTAACTGATTCCTACTTGAAAAACACTTTCTAGCACCACCATGCATCCTTTAGCATCACCATAACTTCAAAAACTCTTCATTTAGCATCGCTAGAGAGAGAATATAGGGTTTTGGCCCAAACAACACATTTAGCATCGCTAACCGGAGATCGTGCTAACCCACTACCCAGCCATGAATACCGACACTATTCACAACCAATAGTGACGCTATGAAGCCTCTTAGTGATGTTAAGCTTTAGCTTAGCGACGCTAACCACAATTCTAGCCAAAATCTGATTCTTTTAATGTTGAACTTGGGATTTCTAGGATTAGGGTCTTACAACTCTCCCCCACTTAACGGGATTTCGTCCCAGACATCCTTTCCTTACTCATTCAACCTGTGCGCCCAAACATCATGCCAATCCATGGCCACTTACAACCCTACATGCTTGAAACATCAAAACCAGAAAGAATTCCCCATGAAACCTTGAAGCAGATCATGAACTACCGATAATGACTCCCCCCAATCCAAGTTTCACATCTTGACACTAGGGCTCCACACTGACCACTTTGCGACTAATTTATGTCGACCCACGAATTTCCGGATGCCTGCTATCAAAACATTCTTATGAAGCCCCATGGCTACAAAGCCTACTCTCATTGTCCCAAAAGACACTCAAACGCATAAAAAAGAGAAGCTATATACGCAACTTCGACCATTGGCCTACCAACCCAAAAGCACTCTGTCTAAGAATACCGAAACTCTTGGAGTCAAAAACCTCATGCATGACATAATCACAGACCAACATGCTATGTCTACCAAACTACTTCCTAAGGATTCTCGGACCTTTCCCTTCCATGCCTGGCCCACCGGCTGGACACCCATTGTAAAGGGCAGGGGTATACTAAGGCTCGAGTCCTTCCGTGACACAAAAAATATCCTAACAAGGAAGATGCCGCCCAAACACCCCTAAAATCCAATTTCCTACTCACAGTATGCCTTTACGCATCTGAACACACTCTTCATGATCCCAATGTCATCTAACCCCCCGAAAGGAAACTTTTGGTAATCATGCAGGATAACACTAGGTTTAGGTATTCCCTATATCCTTTGCATCTCTAAATCACTTCAGTTCAATTCTCCCTATCGTTGCATGCATCCACCTAATCCATCATAAAATCAAACACTTAGTGCACACACACCAAGTAATCCATCACATAATATGCATCGTATAATGACCTGCGATCACCTTTAAAATGATTGACTAACGGCTACCCCCAACGTATCATCAACTAGGGACTCTTGGATCTTTCCTGGTCCGCCTAGGGACTCTTAGGTCATACCCCGATCCGTCCAAAAATCATCCTAGATTCACAGTCACAACCAGCTCGCACCATCATCTTCACACACAAAGCCACACGAACTTCAAAATTATCATAAGGCATACCTTTAGTACTCTAAACAACCCATAACCGCTCCCTACAGTCCATAATCCATAAGATTGCACACCTATTTTTGTTGAAAATGCTACTTTCCTCGAAGCTTTCACAACTTCAGTCAAACAGACTTTATTACCCTCTCCAACTTCTTTACCACTTTAGAGAACGAAAAGCAGTCTACTCTACTAAGCCAGCAACTCGCATCGAGGCCAAACGCCATCTCAATAAGCTTGATTCGATGATGTAAAGACGTTTACATCAACCACCATATGCTACTCATCTGCTAGCAACTCTAGCCAACAATGCCCTATAGTCGGCTACCTCTACCACGAGTGGGTGATCTAGAGTCTTGACCCACACTACCCGGTCGATCACTCGGTAATATCAATAAAAGAGTGGGTAGCCCCACAACCACACAACATTAAGCATGTACAGAGTTGACTTGGATAATACCCGCTATTACCCAAGGCATCACTTGCACCTCTGTAGTCGTGAGTTGGAAAGCTTAATCTTGGGCCCTCTCGGTCCCTGCCTGACCTGTGCGCGTATCAATCACATGAAGAAGTGCCACAACTAGAGCTTTCAGTGCTTCCCCTGCATTGGGGGGTGTGTGTGTATAATAATAATAATAACAATAATAATAATATTGGTGCCACTTCTTTGCGCTCATACTACTAGCATGTGTATTCATTGGAATATAAAACATTAGTTTCTTTTTAACGACAAAAAGAAACCTTAAACCAAATTATTCGCCACACATAAATTCTTCATCCTCTATCGAACTATGTATTTTTGTAACACACACATATATGTCAAAAAAATAATCACAGAAAGAAAACTATTTATATGTCGTTGTACGTGGGTATGCACCTAAGTTATTCACCAAAAAGAACACATATTTAGTATATGTGTGTATGTACACACACACACACACACACACACATATATATATATATATATATATATATATATATATATATATATATATATATATATATATATATATATATATATATATATATATATATATCATCTCAATTACTTATAAGTAAAAGAGGAGGGCTTAAAACCCACCATTTTGCCCTTCATTTTGCCTCAACGTCATCCAATAGGATGTGTCTCCATTTCCCCCTTTGGTGGTGTTTGCCCGCCTGCTTCACCAGCCATTTTTGCCACCTCTTGCTTCCTTTTTCTACTGAGTCACTCTCTATTTCTTTGTTTGTCTTAACCTCTGATTCCCCTCAGTGAGGGTATGTGCCACTGATTTCTCTTTTTGCTATCAAACAAATACACGATTGAAATTGAAAAGCTTTATATCATCATTCTCAAGAGATATGATCTGAATTCAAAATGGGATAGATATCTAGATTTGGGTTTATACCGGTCTAAATAATCCTCAACTACCAATGTTGTCGTCGATTTTCTGCTATTTTTTAGGGTTGTATTACACTATTGATGATTCAGATTTTCCATTATCTTTGATTGCAAATGACCATCATATTCCCCGGTACCTCTACTTCCCCTTCGATTGATTCACTTCCTCCACCGTCCCTCGGAAAGGAAACCACCAGAAAAGGGAAATTTGTCAAAAAGTTCCTATATTTTGGTTCTATTTAGGAAAAAATTCTTCCTGATTTTTTATTTGTGATTTAATCCTTTAAACCTGCAAAAGTTCGTGAAAAAGACCCTTTCACCGGAAATGGCAGGTCAGGGGTTAGTTCACAAGTAAAACGGTTTTTAGGGGTTTTTTCGCAAATAAAATGACTTTTTCTTCGTTTTTGTAAGTGTCATAACTTTTACATAAGATGTCTAAATTTTACAAACTTTATATTCGTAGAAAGGTGGTAAGTAGTACTACAACTTTGTTTTATAGAATATTGTCTGAATATGTTTAGACATTTCGCTACAATCACTTAAACATGAACACAAATTCATATATATCAATTTTTAGGCATTTTCAAACATTCATATCTCATTCACTATAACTCCAATTAACCTGAATCTTTTTTCGATGTTTTATTATCAAATAATATAATTTTCATATTGATCATGTTTCCTTATTACTCATAGCTTTTGAAATATATAGCTATAAACATTGTATCCTTAATAATTCGGTATTCCATGTGTTACAACACTTATTTTCATATGAGCATATCTTCTGCTATACATATCTATTTCAATTGATTCTTTTTCATATGTACTCTTTGGAATATATACGAAAACTTTCATATAAAACTTTTATTCTTAATAGCTTCAGATTTTGACTTATTCATCTTCAAACATGGCCTTAGTTGAAGATGTGGAATTTTGAGACATATAGCTATAAACATGGTTTCAGATCTTAATAACCTAGATCTTGACTTTTGCTATATCCATCCATTCCATTTGATTCCTTTTTCTTATCTTTTGTTACACATCCATTTCAAGTAATGCTGCTAGAAAATAAGTGTTATCAAGAGGCCATGTTTGTAGATGAATAAGTCAAGATCTAAAGCAATTAAGAATACACTTTTAAAATGAAAGTTTTAGTATATATTTCAAATAGTACATAGAAAAAAGAATCAAGTGAAATAGATGTGTATAACAAAATATATGCTTATTTGAAAATGAGCGTTCATACACACGAAACATTGAATTATTATGTGATGCAATGTTTATATATATATATATATATATATATATATATATATATATATATATATATATATATATATATATATATATATATATATATATATATATTATATATATATATATATATATATATATATCAAAATCTATGAGGAATTGGAAAAATCATCATTTTAAAAATTGTATTATTTGAAATAATAAAACATATGAAAAATATTCAGGTTAATTTATAAAAAATGAGATATGAATGTTTGAAAATGACTAAAAAGTGACATTAATGAGTTTGTGCTCATGTTGAAGGGCTTGTAGCAAAAGATCTGAACATATTAAGACAAAAGTCTATAAACCAAAGTTGTAGCCCTACTTATCACCTTTCTAAGATATAAAGTTTGTAGAATTTGGACATTATATGTAAAAGTTATGTCGGTTACAAAAATAAAGAAACATTCATTTTATTTGCGGAAAAACCTCTGAAAAATCATTTTACTTGTGAATTAACCACTGACCTGTTATTTCAGAACAGGTGAAAGAGGTTTTTTCACAAACTTTTGCAGGTTTAAAGGATTTAATCACAAAATAAAAATCAAGAAGGACTTTTTCTTATATAAAGCCAAAATATAGGGATTTTTTTGATAAATTACCCACTGAAAAACACGAAATTGGTTCTTTAAAGTGCTTACAAGGTAATTTCAGTGAAGCCGTCCTTTTTCCTGCTGTGAAAAAGGTTATCGCCATCTCCACCGCAAGCGGTGCCATGATGGTCTTCCTTCGAATCTTAATTCACCCCTTCAACTTATTTCTTCTAGGATTATGCGATCGCAAAAGGGCAATTTCTGGAGGCTATTATTTTAATGGCATCGTCTCATACTTGCAACTTCAAAAATCAATATCGGAAAATTGGTTTTGATTCTAACGGTCGCGATGGTGTACCTGTTATCCTTTCTCTTCAATTTATATACTTTAATTATTGTATTCAGGCCGTTGCTATTTTGCCGGTGGATTTGTGTTACACAGAGGAGCTGATTATTTCGGGATATCTGGTCCATCGGGGGCTCATCACCAACACCAGTATACTCTAATAATCTGCATAGTAAGTGTTTGGTGAAATGTCTGAATGTGATTGTTTTTAATATACATGATTTTGAGATGTTTGTTTTACTGGATCATGTTATTTGGTTGTTTGGTATATTTTCATATCAAAAGAAGCTTTTCAAAAGCTTTGAAGAAGATCAACATATGGAAGACGGTATTCAGATGCTGATGAACTTGATGGTATTACAAATAGGACCAAAACCGCAAGCAACAGCTGGGGGAATTTTTATGCCTAATAGGTATTTGACAAAATGTCATAGCCAACTCTTTCTAGGATTGTCGAGTGTTTATTTGTATACATTGATTTAGCCTATACATGATTTCCTTTCAGTTTTTATTTGTTAGCGGGTTGGTCTAAAAAGAACATGAAATACAGTATAAGGCACTAAAAAGCAAAAATTGGACTGAAAACATAACGTATCATGTTATATGCACGACATATCTAAATTCAGGTCTTCCCTTGTTTCTTCTTTTCACAGTTTATGTATTAAATTCGATTATAAGTTGGTATGAAACGAGTCTTGATGGTAGTATATGGCCCTTTTGTTTGATCATATGTTATTGTTATATGCACAGTTATTTATGTATGGTATATGATTATGTTTTCTTTATTTGTATATTGGCATGATTTTTAACTCTTAATGGCAGATATTCACTAGAAGTGAAGCCTTTTTGAGAGACTTGGAAGTGCCAAATTGTCTAGCATGTTGAACATCAAAATTTATAAATATATATAGATTTGTCTGCACATAATTCTCTCTCTTTGTATTGTTATTTTTTTCTTCATCGGAGGTGTACTTATGTGGTCATGACTCATGAGTGTCTTTTTCAACTTTTGACTTTTTATTAGTTCCAAATATTTAGCAGTCAACAAATGCGTTCTTTATGCAATAGAACTAATAGTTAAATGCCCACCTAGACATAACTTCAAGAAAATAACAACAATATAACTTTCATGATTAAACAATTATTTAAACCCTAGCGGTTAGCACAGGAATTTGGTGAAAGATATTTAAAGTAGAAGGTAAAAACTGATAAGCTTCTAAAAATCTTCCAAAAAGAAAATACAGCCCCATCATAACTAAAACAGAGTAATAAGTGAAATTTCAATGTTATGTTTTATATTGAGTAATAAGAGATTACCTTTCAATTTAAATACATTAGTAACACCTTTACCCAGGTGGTTTTCATAGTTTGATTTCGGATTACAGGCTCTTGGATTCTAATAAGGAAGATGCAAAATTCCTTCTCTTAAAATCATCTTTCTACCAATAGTTAAGTCATGGTCAAACCATCTATGCCATAAACCACATCCACATGTTTGAACGCCAAATATCACCAAAGTTTTAATATTTAATTATGATATATCACATCATCACATGACACCTGTGAGTAAATTTTTAGAGACCAACTATATGAAACCCAATTCCGCAGTAAATAGAGCTTAAAACAAACTTTTCAAGAAACTCACGTGCAACATTGACTTCTTGAGCAAATTGAATATATTGTAACCAATTGCGGGAAAAAAAGATACATAAATGTGAAAAGATATATTTGTGAGTAATTTCAGCAAACATGTTAAGTGCATTCCGTAACATCCTGGTAATTTGAGCACTTATAAAACTCTTACAAGAGCACTATCAACTCAATTTTATAAAATTTCAATTCAAAAAGAGATCGTAACGAAATTGTTTACATCTTCAAGCAAAGGAATGATATTATTTTATCAAAATCATATTTTCTTTATGCTGTATACCAGGCTTATTTCTTATGCGTTTCTGGAAATTTAGTTTTTTACTGTTCATTAACAAATTGGGTTTGCTAATATTTACCACCATTTACATAGTAGGATGCAGGGCCGGCCCTTATGGGGTGCGGGAGGTGCGACCACACACGGCCCAGAAAAAAATAGGGCCTGGATTTTTGCAAAATTATCTAGTAATTATACATATATATTATCTTATATCTTATAAAGAAAGCATTTTTTCTTACACCACATGCATTTGAAACCCCTAACTCTTCAACTTCCAACCTAATATATATTATTTAAATACATACATTAGTTAATTTGAACTTTTTTCTTTGTCCCACATTGCTTGACACACAAATATGATCATTCCTCTTTCACTTATAAAATACCACTTATTTGCTTTCATTATGCATCAATGTTCATCATATTATGACTTTCAAGTCTATCATTGTTTAGTAGTCTTTTTATCATTCAAACATGTTTTATCTCAAAGTTTTAAAGGATTATATTATTTGGTTTCAATATATAGAAGTGTTGAGACTTAAAAATGAAATTAAAATTACTTAAAACTTTTAAAAACTCAATTAGGTTGGAAGTTCATAGTATGTCGTAATAAAAAACTGACAGCAATGTTGACTTCTTTTTATTCACCATGATATATGTACATAAAAATTTTCAAGAGCAAATGTTTGAGCATTGTTCAAATAAATTAAATTAAACAATTATCTATATAACAAAAAAAAACATATATGTATCTATATCTATATATTTCTTATAAGAAAGGTCATTGAAACAATATGTTTCAAGATAAATTATTTATCTTTTGTCATATTAATTTTTAGTTTTTTTAGTTTGTCGTATATTGATTCACACATCTATATAACTTTTAATTTTTCCATTATATAATATCACCCATTAGGTTGTCTTATCCTTTAATCTTGATCATACCATGGTTTTCAAAATCTATAGTTAATCAATGGTTAATTTCTCATAAAACATGTTTTATCTCAAAGTTTCAATGGATTCTACTATTTTTTAGCTTTCAAAAGCATTGAAACTAAAAAAGATGAAATATTAAAATGACTTAAAACTATTAAAATCTCAATTCGGTTGCAAGTTCATAATACGTCGTGTGTCATAGTTTAACGTGTGGTGACAATTTTGTAAACATTTTTTTCGTTTGAATATGATTTATATTTATAAAAAAAATCAAATAGTAAATATCTGAACATAACTTAAAGTCATTCAATCATTTGTATTTGTATAAATCTTATACTAAAAGTTATTCAATCAATAAATATCAAGATGAATTTCTATCATGTGCCACATTAATTTGAACAATTTTAGAAAAAACTAGAAGTGTGCACCGGTAGGTACCCATCCAAATATTACGAATTCAATCATAAAACTAAAACTAATTGTTTATGGAATGTTGCACTCGATGCCTAAGTCGGTTACAATCAATAACACAAAAGAACAAATATATGAAGGAAATGGTTTTAGCCTCTTTAGTTATATATATGCTTTTTACCCTTGAAATTTGTTTATTAAGTTATGTGAGATAAGAAATGAGTTAGTCTCTTTATTTATAGATGTTTGATTCATCATTAGTTGTGTTTCTTAAACGATATGGGATACGAAAATAACACAAAGTAAAACATTATGAATGAAAGTTTGATCCCACATAGTTACGAAAACCAATGTAAAAACCTTTTTCATTCTATAAATAAAGGGCTCTCTCAAATTAAAAGCAATTATATAAATCATTAATCATTTTCTATTGTTGAGAACATTTCCAAATAATTAAAGTTCAAGAAAATATATTCGAAAATCTAAAACCGCATGCACCACCCACATAATGCAATTCGAACTTTTCAAAATCCAAAATCGCATATGTGGTGTCGTGTGGTTTTTACTATATACCACATCGCGAACACTCAATTATCGCCATTAAAAGTTTATTTTTCAAGATATTTGAGTGACAATGAAAGCCTTTGCTAAACTATGGAGAAATATTTACACTATCACTCAATTATCGTTCAAATTTGTAGATTTAATCCATTTAGAAATTTGTATTTCTATAATATGTAAAATATACTTTTTAATTATTTATAATTACTTATTAATTTTATTTTTCTATTTGTTATATATTTTATAAAAAACTATAATATTGAACATGAACCAATTTGGACATATTATTTAGAATTGATTTTTAATTTTTTAGTATTTAAAATCTTTAGTATTTCAAGCAAACTTTTCGTTATTAAGAGGTAGTATATTTCATAGAAGTAATCGTTATAGATTAATATTTAATATAATTCTAAATATTTTTTTAAACAAACTTCAAATAGAATCATAATTATAAGAAAAAAATAAATACAAAAACCAGAAAGCATACTGTTAGTTTAAATTAAATATTTGAAATTGAAACATGACCAAATAAATAGTTTTTAATTCGATTTAGAAATAGATAAAAGTAAAACTATATCGAAATTATACAAAATATATATATATATATATATACATCTGCAACCTATATGTAGATGCTATTAAAATCGTGTGATTCGAGATAACTATTTAAGTTGAAGCATATTAATTTTAATTTTATTTGATGAATTGTATTCATTTAATATAATTATTATAACTTTGTATTCCAAAATTTTGATACATGTATCTATTATCATATAATTGAAAATAATAACGATATTTTTATATAAACTATTTAAAAATTATATAAAATAACATTTATCTATCTATATTCTAATTTTAACTACACAAATTTCTTCCTGCGCAACGCGCGGGCATTCGCCTAGTTTTATGTAAAACAATGCAAAAGACTTTCCTAGTTTAATTGGCAAGAGTCGTGCGCCTGTTCCCCCTCATGCCTTCCTTCTTTTTTTTTTTCTCAAACGTTCCCTTTCTTACTTAAATTTCAATTGCATTTAGTTTAGTATATTATTAGTTTAGTCCATTATCATTAATAAACCCATTAATAATAGTATATTTAGGCATTTAGCTCATTATTTCATTTTAATTTTTTATCGTGAACGATAAGTAATTTTGACTTCAATTCCGTGATCGAAACCCTTATTCTGATATTCTCATATTGACGTGAATCTTGATCGGCAACATCAATTCAATTATTCAAGGAATCGGCAACTCATGATTTATGTATAAATTAACAAGGGTAAGTAATTAAATTTCATGATTATTGATGTGAATCTTGATCAGTAACATCAATTCAATTATTCAAGGAATCGGCAACTCACTGCTTGTGTTTAAATTAACAAGGGTAAGTAATTAAGTTTCATGACTATGTTCCTATTTTGTTTAATTCCAATTCACAGTTAAGCAAAATTTATAGTTACGTTCCTACTTTGTTTTAATTTAATCAGATTATTGTTTGAGATTATATGATTTTCTTACTTTCACAATTCACATTATCCAAAGATATTAATGTTATATAAATATCATACATCAAAAATTATATTAGGGGCCCATTTTTATTTTTCACACATGGCCCTCAAAATCAACGAGACACCCCTAGTAGGATGCTAAAAATAGATGACATTTCATGGACCAGTTCTGGAAACATTGTAACATGGACCTCATATGTCATTATTGCTATAATGTAATGGGTTATTGATACCATTTCTATAGAAAAAAAGTCCATCAAGTATCATTTCTATAATTTGCTGTAAATCGGGCATCTTCCTTAAGCATTTCCGGAAAAATATATTTTTTCGTATACAGAGTAGACTGCTAATATTAGCTATATTTACATAGTAGGATGCTAAAATAGACACATTTCATGGACTGGTTTTTTGAACATTATAAGATGGACGAGTTGTGACAATTTTGCTGTAATTTGTTGTAAACCTGCCTTATTTCGTAAGCAATTCCGGAAAGTTGTATTTTTTGGAATACAAACTAGGTTGCTAATGTTACCCTTATTTAAATAGTAAGATGCTAAAACCATAAATTCTTAAAAAGTTAAATGACATTAAACTTTTGTGAAGATAAGATATGTAATATCACAAGAGACCAACGTTCTTTTATTAATTTCTACATTATATCTTATATAATTATATTTTTGGGCCGTGCTTAAGCACGGACGAAGAGCTACTAGTATGTATATGTATATGTATATGTATGTGTGTGTGTGAATACATACACACATATACTAAGTATGTGTTCTTTTTAGTGAATAGCTTAGGTGCATACCAACGTATGCACCTAAGCTATTCACTAAAAAGAACACATACTTAGTATATGTGTGTATGTATTCACACACACATACATACATACATATACATATACATATACATATACATATACATATACATATATATACATATATATATATATATATATATATATATATATATATACATATATATATATATATATATATATATATATATATATATATACATATATATATATATATATACATATATATATATATATATATATATATATATATATATATATATATATATATATATATATATATATATATATATATATATATATATATATATATATATATATATATATATATATATATATATATATATATGGAAGGGTTCAAATGAGAACCATTAAAAAGTTAAGAACAGTGAGAACTAATCTCGACCCATGACGCAATTCATCGGAGGGTTGTATATATATGGAGTTTAACAAGTGTGAATGCGTTGTAGACGATCAAACCCCATAACCATTAGATCAAAATAATGTGCGGCTTGGATTGGTTCTTTTAGTTCTCAATCTTTTAATAGTTCTCATTTGAACATATATATATATATATATATATATATATATATATATATATATATATATATATATATATATATATATATATATATATATATATATATATATATATATATATATATATATATATATATATGTAATTGAAGAATACTATCCAACTTCATAATCAGAATAAGAATTAATTGAATAATACGAATTAGAAATCTGTAATTGGAAATGGGATGATACCGTTTCCAAGAAGAATAATAATAAGATAAGTAATATATAATTTCAGAAGAGAACAATATGAACTGAAGACTTGATGAGAGACTTATGATGATGAGTTCTGAGAATTCTAGTTCCAAGTTCGATGTTCCATGTTTGATATTTATTGTCCGCGTGAGGTGAGGCGTGGTTGCGTCTGCCTTGGAAACGGGTGGGAATACATGCGTGTTTGGGGTTTGTCCCGTGATAAAATGATATGTATTAGGCATTTGGGCTACTCAACTGAGTTTAATCTTAAAACTAATGGATTAGGCATATGTACTTATAACAAGCCAATATAACAACTAGAAATTAGGGGCACACATCCAGGCCCATGAGCCAACCTTATGTATGTGATCGTTAACCAACATAAAAGAACGAATATGAAGAAGGTAACTTGTTAAGTGGACACACATAAACAAGAAAATTCATTTGTTTATTTACTCGTATTCGTTCGTTTGTTCAGATATCTTAAACCAAAGAACAAGAACAAGTGATTGTTTGTGTTTGTGTTTGGTATTGTACACGGATAACCCACTTTTATTTATTTTCCTCTCAATATAAATTGTGTGTGATCTAATGTGTTTGATTTTTTAATTTCTCTAAATTCTTATCCTTTTTCGGATTTAGAATATACTCTTTAAATATCAATAAAATTTTAATTATACATAATGTTAATCCGAAATCAAAAATTTTAATATAAAATGCGATCTACTTTTTATGTAACATAATTTATTTTGAAATACATGGTACGCTATTTTTTAAAAACCTCAAAATTTATTATTAAAAACATGTGGTCAAAATTTATTATTACTATATCTAACATTTGTCAAGACATGACACTCATCACAATTTCACATAAATGGTCCATGAATATTCCCTAATTTATATAATAGTTATAAAAATGGTCTTCGTACATAATTTTATATAAATAGCCCCTAATTCAAATAAAGCTATAAAAATGATCCACGTACTTTTAAATTTTAGGGTTCTTGCTTAATTGTCAATTTAGCCAAATTACTATATGTAACATTTATCAAGATGTGACATTGTTCACAGTGTCACATCAAAATTTTACATAAATAGTCCTTAATCTATATAATACTTATAAAAATGATCCCTTTACACAATTTTATATAAATAATCTCTAATTCATATAACAGTTATAAAAATGGTCCCCGTACTTTGTAAAATTACAGTTCTTGCTTAACTGTCAATTTACATAAATACTCTCTAATTTATATAATAGTTATAAAAATGGTTCATGTACACAATTTAACATAAATAGCCCCTAACTAATACAATAGTTATAAATATGGTCCCCGTACTTTGTAAATTTACGGTTCTCGCTTAATTATCAATTTAGACTAATTTATATAATAGTTATAAAAATGGTCCTCGTACACAATTTTACATAAATAGCCCCTAATTCATATAATAGTTATAAAAATGGTCTCCGTACTTTGTAAAATTACTGTTCTTGCTTAATTGTATATTTAACAAAATAGTCTATGTATATTTTAAAGTTACAAAATTTGTCCATATCTGATAGCGAATTTGCAAGAATTGTCAATTGAGTAAAAAATTACCAAAATTGTTCCTGAATTTAGGAGAAATACAAAATGGTCCCTATCTAACTGAAAATTTCTAGAAACGGTCATATTTTACAAAATAACAAATTTATAGACATGCTCCATTAGTTTCATAAAAATTACATAAATTCGCCTTATGTATGAAACATTTACGAAAACGGTGTTGAAAATATGGATTTGAATAAATCCGTCGCAACACACGAGCATCCCACTAGTTAAAAATATTACGCAAGGGCATCTCTCTTTCTCTCTGAAAACGTGTAGCCATTTTTATAGGTAATCTTAAAAGAAAAAACCCTATCATAAAACATATACTAAAACATATACGTAGGAGTCAATCACACACATATTTTATCATTAAAGATTCATTTAACACCAATCTTTTTTATTGTCCCAAAATTAATCCTTCAAAACAACTACGGATATTTGACCTAGTTTCCATTTCCGATACATAATAAACAATTAAATTCCGTCAGGATTTGGAGCTTGAATCAAATCATATTTCCCATATATAAATTAACAATAGAAAAAGACAATCTAATAAAACGATAAATCAAGCATTCTCAACGATTATTATTTATTAGGTAAATTTAAGAAATATTTATATAAATGATCCTTGTTTACCGGAATAATTATAAGAATGACCATTGATTTATGAAACAGCAGCAATAGCCGCCTAATACGGATATTACAAAAACTAAAAAGACAAAACTTCATAAATGGTCCCTGTGGTTTTAGAAGATATCGAGTATGGTTTCTAACTTTCAAAAACCTCACGCCTAGTCCCTGTGGTTTCAATTTTCTATTACGGTTGGTCCCTCACCCATATAAAAAGACTTATTTACCCTTTTTATTTTATTTAATCTTTTTTCTTTAAACTAATTATATTAAAAATAAAAACAATAAAATAAAAACACAAGTTTACTTCCTCCCTCACTGTTAGCACCGTCCACCACCACCCCCACTCGTCACCACCACCACCGCTCGCTACCACCGTCCACGACCACCCCCACATGGACAATTTATGCCTACCTCCATACCTCCGACCATACCTCATATCCTTGAAGGCGACGGGAAGATCCTCCGTCTCTCTCTACTTTCTCCCTCACTACGGCGGCAAGATCCTCCCTCGTTATCCCGACGGAAAACTCCGTTACCACGGTGGTCAAACTCTTGTACTCGCCGTTGACCGCTCCATATCTTTCTCCGGTTAGTTTACGTTTTGTATTCCAGACCTGTTTTTAATTCTGGATTTTTCTTTGAAACGAAAGTGCTTGTAAATCAGAATTGGAATATGTCGTGAGATTTAATTCCTTATGATTTACAGAATTACTGGCGAAACTTGCTGGATTGTGTGGAAGCTCTGTGAGTTTGAAGCGTCAATTGCCGACAGAGGACTTAGATGCGCTTGTATCTATCACCTCCGATGAGGATCTGATTAATCTCATTGAAGAATACGATCAGCAAGCTACTCAACAATCCAAATCTCTCAAGATCAGAGCTTTTCTCTGGCTTCCGAAGAGGCTCTCTCCGTCTTTGTCTCCCTCTACCGCCTCCGCTTCTGGATCATCTTCCTCCACCAGTACTGTTACAAACAAGGCAGGATCACTGAAATCTCTTCTTTCGTCCCCCTCCTGTTCCGTCACGAGATTTCCGGTCACCGCCGCAAATCATTGCATCTATAATCTCTCAAAACCACAAGTTAGGTATCCAGTCCGCTACAACAAATACGTCAGAAAGCTCCCGTATCAGGCTTACGGAAGTTCTAGCCGATATCACCTCGTTCATAATGGCAACCACTAGCAATAACAGTTCTAGATCTGGCAGTACCTTCGGATCATCGGATGGAAGAATATCAAATCAATCGAGAAAAAAAACCCTAAATCCGGTCCAAATTCTATTTTAGAGTAACCGAGAGAGAAGAGGTAGAGAGATGCGAGAAACTAAATCCGATCCAAATTCTTATTTGACAAAACGATGGGAGTATGGAGATGAAAGGGAGAGAGAGAGAAATAGAAGATGTGTGAGTGAGAGAGAGAAGGGAGTGGGGGTGGGTTTTCACCAGTTGCAGCGTATCCCACCAGGAGAGAGAGAGAGAGAGAGAGAGAGAGAGAGAGAGAGAGAGAGAGAGAGAGAGAGACGTGGGATTTGGGGGGTGGGGGTGGGTTTTCAATTCTTTTTCTTTTTTTTAATATGAAGTTTTGTAAAGAAAATCTAGGCGTGAGGTTTTTGAAAGTTAGGGACTATAGTCAATATCTTCTGAAACCACATGGACCATTTATGAAGTTTTGTCAACTAAAAATTTTGTTTAATAGCAAATTCATAAGAAACTGTCTGTTTCAGAAAAGTAACAAAATTCTGTTTGTATATAAGAAAACTACAAAAATTATTCCTTGTCTGATTGCAAAATTTCAAAAGTCGTTGTCTAATAGGGAATTAATAGAAACGGTACCTATCTTTCATATAAATTATAGAAACCTGCTGCAATACCACCACATATAAAATTACATTAGTGATATTTTTCTTTTGTGCCACTATAGCATACCTTTTAATGATAATTTTTTTACACCAGTATAACTTTTAACATATATAGTGACACTTTACATTTTATCATACTATAACCCAATCTATTAGTGACAATTTACAATTTATGATACTAATTTTCCCTATCTATAATTAAAATACCACTAAAGCTTTATATATTATATAGTAAAAAGATTAGTTCATTAAAATGTGTGAAAACCCAAAATGTAAAACTTAACCCCAAATGTAAAAACTTAAAAAAATCATTTAAGTACCCTTCCTTCTTACACAGCAGGAAAATGAAAAAGTTTATCAGAAATCCTGCTTTAAGTTCTTTCATCTATTTACCGTTTAATAATTTCCCCTCAATTTCCATGAAAAATTTAAACACCATTTGAGATCCCTAATAAAAAGAAAATTATGTGCTTATCATCTCAAATCTAATTCATGGATTCTTACAAATTTCATCTTCCAAAACCCTCGTCTTATTCATCTCGCAGTCTTCTTCACCTATTCATGGCTTCTTACAGACTTCTTTTACATAGCATCCTCTACTCCATTGAATCCTTTAAATCAAGCGAGAAAACCTTGTCACCATGGGGATTCGACGGTCGTAGAAAGGTGGTGCGCCGGTCAGATGTAGGTGGTGCTAGAGTGTTATGGAGGGCTGGAAGAGGAGAATGAATTGCTCGTTCCACCAACAATAGCCCTGTCTTAGTCCACTGGCAGCATATATGCATAATTATGCTACTAATTTTACATCCCTTCTCAAAAACCTACTTTTCATTGCATTTTCTAGTTATTACTATGATTCGTATACATTTAACACCTTACTGATTTTGTTCGTACACAAGTTATTAGGGATAAGATTTGTGAATTAGGTTTACAAATTAAAATATGGAAGTAATGGTCAAATTGAGAGACATAAAGCAAGATTGGTAGCTAAAAGATTCAGTCAACAAGGAGTCAATTGTTTTGACACTTATACCCATGTGGCCAAATTAGTAACTATTAAAATGTTACTTGTTATTGCAGCTGCAAAGAAAGGGAACTTGGCTCAATTAGATGTTAATAAAGCATTTTCCAATGGAGATTTAAAATAAGAAGTATATATGGAATTGCTACCTGGATTCAAATTTCAAAAGGAAAATTATCCTAACAATTCTACATGGGCTTGCAAGCTTAATAAATCTATGTATGTTCGTAGACAAGCTTCAAGGCAATGGTTTGAGAAGTTCTCTTCTTTTATGTTACATTTGGGTTTCAATCAATCCAAATCATATTATTCTTCTATCAATGAGATCAATTCTCCTAAAAGGAAATTGAGTGATCAATTCAAACTAAAATATTTGGGAGACTTGGGTAATTTTTTGGGCTTGGAAGTTGCCAAATCTAAATCCGGTATTTTTGTTTCCCAATGAAATTATACGCTTTAATTGATTGAAGATTTGGGCTTCTTGGCTGCCAAACTTGTCACTAGTCCTATGGATCCTATAAACAATCTCCAAAATGATAAGGGTGATCTCTTTGATGATCTAGCTCGATATAGAATATTAATGGGTCGTTTGTTATATTTAAGCATAACAAGACCATACATTTCTTTTTCTATACAGAAATTGTCTCAATTTATGTCTTCCCCACCTATTCCACATTATCACGCTGCTTGCCATTTAGTTAAATACTTGAAACAAAATTCGGGTCAAGGTATTTTCTTATCTGCTACTTCTAATTTAAAGTTACGAGTCTTTTGTGATGCAGATTAGGGAAAGTGTTTGGATGCCCGTCGTACAATTATAGGATTTTATATATTTCTTGGTGATTCCTTAGTTTCGTGGAAATCCAAGAAACAAGCCACAATTTCTCGTTCCCTTGCTGAAGCGGAGTATCGTGCGATTGCCTCTACTACATGTGAGCTTATTTGGTTGAGATTATTATTGAGAGATTTTGGTATTGATCAATCTGAAGCTGCTATTTTATTTTGTGACAATGATTCTGCGATCAAGATTGCTACCAATCCTATATTTCATGAACGCATCAAACATCTGGAAATTGATTTGCATTTTGTGCGGGAAAAAGTCCTTAACAAGACAATTCGATTAATTCCCATTCGTTCCAAATTTCAATTAGCTGACTTGTTTACGGAGCCTTTGCCCTCTACCAAGTTACTTCCTTTAATGTCCAAGATGTCATTGAAGAATATATATTCTCCCCTGTCATCTTGAGGGGAGGATATTAGGGATCATATTTGTGAATTGGGTTATAATTGTATATTTGTAATAGTTCAGAGTTAGAAATGTAAATTATATATTTGGCAGTTAGGAGGTTGTTAATCTGTTAGCTTGTTTTCGTTTCTATTTCTTTTCTTGTATAAGATGTAACGAGCTCAATTCATTTTTTTCAGCTAATGAAAGATTCTTCATGTCTTTCATGTAATACGAATTCTTCACGTTTTTGTTGCTTTGACCATTGTGAGTGTGAAATTTATTTTTTAGTTTTTGTTTTATTGTATTCTTCATGTTCTAAGGTGAAATTTAATTTTCAGTTTTTGTTTTATTGTATTCTTCAATTTTTGTTTGGAACCTGGCTTGCTAGATTTATAAGTATAGGTTGACATTTTGAAAGTATGTTTATGGTGAGTGTAGGGGAGGGTACAATAATCATTTCTAGATGATATCTGACCCTTCTTATAGTTGAAAATCCAGGGTTGTTGTTAATGATAACATCACATTCTTCTTTACCTCAAAAGATCAATGAATTTGGCTTCAAACATATCTAAACACACACTAATTAGTCTAAATATTCTAAATGGTGTTACAAGATATGTAGTTGCTCAAGAAAGACTTGTGAGAGAGCAACACCATTCTTGTTGTAATATTGGTATTAGGTGGTTTTGTTAAGTTATCATTTGGTTACATTAAGTAAAGAAAAATATTATTGGTTTCTTGTATGTTTTTTATGCACCTTATCCATATTTCCTAATCAAATAAGTCAAATGACATCACATGCCAATAACATCATTCTAGAACCGGTACCGGAATATCCTATGCTAGTAATCATGAATGATCAATTTACCCTTCCTTAAACTCCTACATCTTTAATTTTAATTTGTAGGGTGGAAGAAACTAATAGTCTCAAATGTTGGTGGTGATGGTTCCATGGTTCCTGACAAACTTTTAGAACAAGATGATCTTCATTTTCAACTGATGCTGCCAAGGTTAATAAAATAGTACAAATTTATGCATAAATGAGGCTATTTATGACCACTAAAGAATATTTATAAGTTGTAAATTTGGTTCTTCTGATTAATTAAATAAATATGTTGATATGGCAAAGGATTGAGTCGTAGATCATTTAGAAGTTATCATACAACTCTAGTATATGTTACAGGTAAATTATTATTTTATTTAGAATAAATTATGTTTTTTGGTCCCAACTTTCATTAAGGTCTTATTTCCTTTTGTACTTTTTGCATAGACTTGCACTATGTGTTTTTATTTTGATATTAGTATAAAAATAACCATTCTATTTTTGTTATATTCCCTCTCCGGAAGTTGTTTTTAATCTTGAAACTAGTTTACATGAGGTTCTATGTGTCAAAAGAATGTCCGTTGTAAAACACAATGATGCTTTACACAAAATGCATTGAGCGCAACTTCGTCAAGGTAACTTTTAAAACTTTTTGAAGACATTTATGTTTTAAATATTTTGAATATTAGTGTTAGACAAGTTAGATTTTACATGGCCTACACGCCATGTAGGGCATTGGTACGCGATGTGTAGGAGGCCACGTTACAAAAACTAATTTGATGCCTACACGGCGCATAGGGTATGTCACACGATACATAAGTCGAATAATATAAAATCCTCACCTATTTGAGATACATACTCTACATAGACATACATACCCGAGTTTATGGAAGAAAGAGGTGATTTTGATGACGTTTTGAGCTGGAGGTAAGTATTATGTTGCTAAAATGATCATTTAATTGAGATTAGAAATGTGTTTTATTATAGATAGATGGCTGCGTATGATTCCTAAACCTGAATACGTTTACTGTTATATTGGAAACAGTTTAAAAGAGATAGAGAGGGTCTAGATCGGGTTGGCAGGGCTTGAATGCTCATGCTATGTTACGCGTAGGATGAACCACGTGACACGTGGGATGTTATACGCGATGTATAGGATGAACCACACAACATGTAGGGTGATATACGTGACACGTAGGATGAACCATGCGATGCGTGGGAAGATATACTCGATACGTAGGATGAACTATACAACACGTCGAGGGAGTGTGGTACCAGAGAGCCGGACATGGACGCGACGTATGGGATAGTGAGACGTGACCTGTGTGTTAGTGAGACGGGAAGTCTGTGAGGGTCAGTTGTTGTCATAATGTTATTTTAAGTAAATCGAGGTTACGAGTTAAGCCTAAGATCCATAGTGTGCTTGGCGTCGTTGAGATGAGGAGAACATGAGTGTATACGTTTATACATATGTGAATCCTATTGTAGCTCAGGTTGGAAGGTCGTGGATGCGGATAGCATTGATGATGCATTCCTAAGATTGAAGCAAGCTTCCTTTTACCAGGTCAGTAACCTAGCCCCCCTTATGATGTTTGTTGGTTGAGATTAATATTATTGTCATTATTATATAAGTAAGTATCCTGGTTGTGTATAAATAAATTAATAGGATTTTATGGTGTGATAATAGGTAGGCTTGAAGGGTAATAACTGATTAGGTTTGTGATGATAATAGGTGTGAGTAACCTAACCCTCTTGGTGCTATGATGAATTGTATTATGTTTGGTATTGAGAATGATGTATATAGTATTTATTCTCTCTTTGTAATTGATAGACGAAAGTCTTGGGTTGATAAGAATGTTGGTATGTAAGAAAAAATATACAAGCTTATGTTATGGATATATTAGATGTAAAGTATGGTAATATGGTTGTAGATAGAATCATGATAGATTTTAATAACTAAGAATTCGTAAAGTTATTAGATAACTAAGGGGCAAGATGTGGGAAGTAATTTGTGGAAAACTCTATGTACGGATTATACACTATTACACATAATATTTTTTGTATTGAGCTAAAGATGGTATAAATGAAAGTCGTAGCCTTGGTGTCTGAGTTATTAACCATGAGTAGCAGATCTATTATTACTTGAGTAACCTTAATTATTCTACCCATTAGTGTGTTATAGAAAGATTTGATGTGATTACTAGATGTGTATTCTGATCATATATGTTGCATAATAATGGTGAACTGGATAACGGTGCTAAGATATAGGAGTACGACAATCACACAACGAATATAGTGTGATACGTCTTGACAAGTATAGTTGTAAAATCTCATGACGAGTATAGTGTGTGATCATACTTGTGAACACTTCTATGGTTTGTGCCTTTGTGGCTAGTGAGTGCCTTTGTGACTGGAGTGTGCCTTTGTGGCTAATTAATGCCTTATGCGGATGGACTGTGCCTTTGTGGTTAGAGTGTGTATTTGTGGTTGGTGAGTGCTTTAGTGGCTAGATTGTTCCTTAGTTGTTGGAGTGTGTCTTAGTGGCTAGAGTGTGCCTCAATGGTTGGAGTGTGCCTTTGTGGCTGATGGGTGCCCTAATGGCTGGAGTGAGCCTTTGTGGTTGGTGAGTGCCTTTGTGGCTGGAGTGTGCCTTTGTAGCTGGTGAGTGCCTTGGTGGCTAGAATGTGAATTTATGGCTGGAGTGTGCCTTTGTGGGTGTTGAATACCTTAGTGGCTGGAGTAAGCCTTAGTGGCTGGAAGTCTGTGTGGCTGAAAGATAAGTATCTGGGTAATTGGGATGTTAGTATACACACGATTGACATAGTAGAATGAGTATGTACATGTGTGTTGTTATAGATAAAGCAGATTCTGGTTTGGTGTTGTATATTATATGTGACGTGATGTTATTTATTGATGCATGATAAATAGGTTGCTCATTAAAGTTTCATAGGTTACCGTTGTTGTTGGTGTGTTTTTTTGCACATTAGAGTTGTAGCTGAGACGTCATGTCCGGCTCGAAGCACGTACTTTTGCTACTAGTATGATCCTAATGATAACTTCTTATATTTATCCATTTTATAAGTGTACACCAGTGTTTTATTTTGAGAAAATTTTTGAGGTACCTTGTATTGAAAAGCTGTGTGTTACAAGTTGGTAACAGTTTCTGGGTTTGAGAGAATTACACTTAAGATAGTGTTTAATCTCAAACTCGATTAATTAGTGGTGAGGATTTAAATATGTTGAAAAGTTAACTCAGATGGGTAAAGGATTACTATATGTTAGTTGGATTTTACATGATATTAACCTTATATTGCTAGATTTGGACCCCTTGATTTTGGTAACTGATGAGTTTATAGTTTACTTAGTGAGGTAGACTAGAGAAAAGCCTTATGACTAAGATTGATGAGAAATGGTTTCAGGAAATTATGATTTTGGGAGGTAGTGAGAAGTATTAGGGAGGACCTCTCAATTCGAGGAGGCAGCCTTTTTGTCCCCGATATCATACATGGTGGAGTGTTTATGCTATAAAGGAAAATGTTGACTTTCTGATTTGACTTAAGACCCAATCCTAGGAGTTAGAAGTATTTACCAAATTATTTGTATAGATATTGATTGCATGGTTATGTCGGCTTAGTTCACTAGTGAGTGTTGGATTGTTGTCTATTTGCTTTGAATGTATTGAAATGGAATCTTGTTAACAACGAGACAACCCTTTGGAGTCATGATGTGGAGGGTGGTTGTTTTTATACTCTCCATTTGACTTCCTTACAGGCATTTGTGTGGATTTAGTTGGAGGTTTGAAATTTAGAAATCAGAAGTTGGTTGAATTTGCATGTCCTCGCACATAAGTGTGCAGTGTTGAGTTAGGCCTTGATGGAAAATGAGCAAATGGTGATCATGGTCTAAGTAGGTGAAGATGTTGGTCGCTTGCTGAATTCCTTGAAGCCAAGACTCGTTAGTGTTTGTTGATGTATTTTTGATACAATGAATTGATTATGACTCGATAAAGTCGGGTGTTGTTATTATCGGCTAAGCAGTCAATCTTGCGGTATAGGGATTCGTAGGGTATTACAAAATAGCGATTGAGAATAGCGTTTGGTTTTCTCGCTGGCGTAACTAGCGCCGCTATTTTTCAAGATTTGGCGCTATTCGGCACCGCTATAGTGGTGCTATGACCGCTATTTTGACTAGGCGATTGCTTTGTCAGAATTTTTGTAAAATATTGCGTTGTTGACTGAGATGTGTGTTAAGGTCAACATTTTGTGTATATTGCTCATTATGGGATATTATTCTTTGTATGAGAAATGATTCTGATTAAAAAGAAATTCAAGTAATACTAATGAATATAGGAATATAGATATTAGTTCTATCTAGTGTAAAAGTGTTATACCACCGCTAGAACCGTTATTTCAAATAGCAGCTGTTGACCGCTATTTGATTTTGCACCGCGATAACTACATAGATTATTGGTCATCATTAAGGTTTCAATTGTCTGATAGATCATTTGTCGTCATCTATGGAAGAGATATAAGTGGAAGTTAGATATTGTTTTAGTGTAAAAGGTTATTAATGTCCCTAAAAGTGTAAGGTAATAATGACTCTTGACTCAGACCTGATGTTAAATGGGAATATGTAAGACCGAGGAGCTGTTAGTAAGTCTTTTAGTGGATTTCAAAGCCGAAATGAGATTAAGTAAGAGTCTTTTTAGCCTCTTTGGCCAATGCAAGCTTCCTGGATCGGTGACCTTATTGTTGGTCCATGGTTTATTGTCGAGTTCAATGAACTCTAGTTGTTTTATCCTAAGAGGATACATAATGTAATGCCTAAAAAAGTGCCTCCGATTTGTTTTGTATGCGTTGGATGAATGATCCCGTTCCTTGAAAAGAGATCTGGAGGAGTTAAACTATTAGTGTTGATGTTTCCAGTTCGGGACTGAGCAGTGTTCTCGTATGGTAGGGAAAAGTATGAATTTGGACCTAGAATTTCAAAAGTAGTAAACTTGAGAATCCATCTTGAACGAGTAATTATTTTCTCAGTTAACGTTGGTCGTGTGATATGATTTTACGAGATATGGGTTATGACGACGTTGTATTAGTATTGTTGAAATTACATGAGTATCATTAACACATCCTTATGACAAATAAAGTTGTGTTTGCGTGTTAAACTTTTAAGATAGTGTATTACTTAGCCAATAACGTGAGAGAGAGAACATGACAACTAGTGTTGATCAGTTATAACCAAATATATTAGTGATTAAGTGTCATATTGTTGTTAATAGAATGATAGCTCGAGTAATCGTAAAACCACTACTTTTGTTGTTAATATGGTAGTATGGTTCTATGCAAGTATAACCAATAATGCTAAGTATTGATTAGTGCACCTTAGGAGCTGAGAGTGGTAAGGAGATGCAAAAAATATTATAACTGATATTTGAAGTGATGCGTTGTAGAAGATCGCTTATGAGGAGAAGAAGCACATGAGAGTTGGGAGTTGAGTAAATTCCTCCTATTAGATAGCATGTATATGAATGATCTTTGAAGCTGATAGTGGAAACATGTGGAGGTAAGAGAGTTGTTATAAGGGTGTCATTTTGTGATGAACACGACCATTTTCTCTACTAGTCAAAACCGAGCACCACCAGAGGTTTTCATTTAATACTAGGATTAATATCCTGGTAAGGTGCATGTGACGATTGACATGTTATACCGGAAGAGATGGATCATTGAAATAGTGTTAGGTTGAGAACAAGTTGGTGATAGTTGTACTAGGATCTTAAGTGGGATGCAATTTTTCATGTGGAATGTAGTCCCCACTTGTTGAGATTAGGATGAGGGAGAGATTTTAAGCTTTAGTGTGTGTATGAATGAGATTTTTAAGTTATTAATGAAGTATATTTGGAGTGTTATATTAGATTAATATACCTAAATCCTAACAAATGAGGCAAGTTAAGTTAGTTGAGAAAAGTTGATGAAATGCACATTATTAGCGGTGTCTTAACTCTGAGGAGTTAAGAGCCCTTTTAAAGGGGAGAAACCACGTCTAAGTGGATTTCGGGGAAGGAAACCATTGAAGGGGGAGAGAACTTGTGACTCCATTTTTAAAAAATGCTCTAATCCACGTTTAGGTATTGGTACACGACGCGTAGGAGGCCACGAGACGTAATTAAGGCGGTGCCTATGCGACGCGTAGGGTATGTCACGCGACACGTAGAACTGAATAGTATAAAAACCCTCACCTGTTTGAGTTGCTTACTCTACATACACATACACACCCGAGTTTATGGAAGAAGGGGTGATTTTGATGACGATTTGAGCTTGGAATTGCGGAGAATACATAGGAAATGCTGGAGTTTGGTAGGGATTGTTTCTTCCGCATTAGTTTTGGAGGTAAGCATTATGTTGGTATATTGAACATCTAATTCATATTAGAAAAGGTGTTTTAATGATAGATAGCTGAGTATGAGAGTCCCATACCTTAATACATTTATTGGTATGATTGAAAACGGCTTAAAAGAGTAGAAAGGGCCAGATCAGATTGGCAGGGTCTGAATGTTCATGTTATGTAAAAAGAACAATACAAAACGACAATCCAATAAACTTAAAATTGTTTTAATAACAAAATTAATGTAATAATAAAAATGGATAATTTCATATATATCATAAATAAAATACTAAATATCATATTTGTGGAGTTTTTGACCAAAATGGTGTATTTTAGAAAATATTTACTAAAAGAGTGTACTTTTAAAAATATTTATCAAAAACGGTATTTTTAATTTAACGAGAATTGAAATCGCTTCCCTAACAAAACATCCTGCCTACGACTCGCTATCAGAGACTCTCGCTATCAAAGGATAAACTCCGGCCACAGCCGGCACCGTTGGTATCTTCTCTGGCTACGCGATGCCAATGATTTCCTTTTCCGGCCACGCAAACTCCAATGTTTGATTCTTGTTCAGTTCTTCAGGTAAAATTGATTTCTTTCACTACCTTGAACTCTTGAAGATACGATCATGGTATAACCAATTTCTGTTTCACTAGCATATTTTGAGTTTAATGATAGGTGGTAAAGTCGATTTCTCTACCACTAGTCTATTAGTCATAGTTATTGATTTTTAAGTAGTCAACGTGACGCTAAATTAGCAAAACTAAGGTATGCGAATAATCATGTTGCAAACTCTAGTTTGTCCTCAAAATCATATACGGTGTTCCTTAGTGATAGAAATCTACATATCATTCTTCGAAAAGTGTGGCAATTATGAGTTTCATAATTAACTTGAATGAGGCATGGTTTTAATTCTTCGAAAAGTGTGGCAATTATGAGTTTCATAACTTGAATGAGGCATGGTTTTAAAGTTAGCCTTGTATTTAAAGTGAATCATTTAAACTAAATGAGACACAATACAAGTTAAGAATGGTGTTTGTAAATAATTTTGACAAAAATTAGTAGCAATAAGTTTAAGAAATCAAAATAAATAATAATAATAATAAAACCCAACAAAAAAGAGTTATTTAAAAAATATAAAATTTTCAAACAACATCTATTTGGTAATTTTTTTTTAAATAACACCTGTTTAGTAAATAAAAACTCAAAAAATGCTTCTTTAGGCAAAAACTCCATATTTGTCTTATCGAATTTCTAAATATCATATATGCCCTGAATAAACTTATAAAATATCATATATGCCCAAATATTTTTAAAAAACAATTTTTAATCTGTTTTTTGTTAATTAAAATCATTTTCACTATTAATAAAATTTAGATTGACAACAATACCCTTGCTTTCAAAATCTAATTAACAAGCACGTAAGAACCCAAATGATGGATATCGAGTATGCCCCTTCGCCATCTGACAACGCCTAGTGATATTACATATTTTAGTCGTTGTTGAGCCCTATTCTTAGTGAAATTATATCATATATCTAGTGATATTCTCACTTTTCGTGCCAGTACTTGTTTGGAAGAAAAATAATGAAAACAGTGACCAAAAGCGTACAAATTGGAGAAAGTTTGGAAAAGAAGATGAAATCAGGAAAACACGTACGCACGCCGCGGAATCAAGCACGCGCGACGCGGATTCAAGGCGGTGAACCAAATTCAAAGGCCGAAGAAAACAGGAGAAGATAAGTACGCGCGCCGCGGTTCACTTAAATGCGCGGCGCGGCTGCGGGAAATTTCAACTATAAATAGAGGCATTTACAGCCGAAACCCTGAGCAAAACCCTGGTGAAAAATCGACCGTAGAGGCTCTTTGACTCCAAGAATTCGTTTTCAGCAACCATCTTTTGGCATTTCAGGTTTTATAATTTAATTTCCTTTTTGTAGTAAGTAGCATTTGTAGCTAAAGTCTTTGGGAGTGACAACCACTGACTTTGAGCACTTTAGTTTACTGTTTTCTAGTCATTGTTACTGTATTGGATCACTGGAATTCAGTTTTGGTTAATGAAAATCATTTGGTTACATGTAATCTTTGTTTTTCGGTGTTTTGATGCTTGATATTGGTTTTGAATGCTTGGATTGTGTTTGGATGTGTTTATGACCTTGTTTGGGACTGTTTTCCTTTGCTGATTTCAGTAGCCAACTAGGTTCGCTTTTAGGGTTTTGAACCTTGGCCAGTGACTGTCCCATTGGATCTTAGTTATTGGTTCAGTTCATACTCTGATTTGGGTTATGTTTGGATTGTTGAATGCCTTTGTTTACTTCTGAATTAGAGATGCACTTCTGATTTCAGAAAGTAACTAGGTTTGGTTTGAAGCTTAGCTTAGTCTATGCTTGTTTTAGGAGTGTTTAGTTTAGCATTTTCTGAGTTTTTGTGACAAGGGTTTGGATACAAAAGTCCTCTGGCTATAGCGTGACACTATAGTTGGTAATCTGTCATCTAGTCTGACCACGTAGCTCCTGCGGATCGACCCTGACTGCCACTGTGCTAGTGTGTGTATTAGGTTTTTCTTATTTTTGACCGCACGACGACCTAGGCGTGTCACCATCACTGGCGATTTCATCATCAGTCGTTGTCCTTCTCAATCACCGATGCAATTTCCGTTTGCTCTGCCATTCTCGATCACCACCGATGCAATTAGGTGTGTTAGGTGTGTTAGTAAGTCTGATTTCTTATTATTGTTAGTGAGCTTGGTGTGATTATTGGACCGATTGTTATTATCGCTAAGTTTTTAATTATTGCTGTGCAATTACGTATACTTTGATTAAACAAATAGTTTGTAATGATTGTTGAATATTGCTAAGTTTCTGATTAATGCGATTGGAGGGTAGAATTTATACTTTAAAAATTGTTTTGTCTTTAATGAACAAAGAATTTGTGATGATAGGTTGCAGATGACACACCCATGCATAATTATCAACATTATTAGATAAGATTTTGAGAAAGTAAAATTATCCTATATTATTTTTGTGAACCGAAGGCTGTAGCTGTATTTGTGCATCAATAAAAAGGCTTTCTTCTTCCTTACATATATAGGAAGGGAATAATAGTCAATTAATAAAAAATATTATTTAAATGGTTATTAAATGTTAAAAAAAAGTGTTGGGCAAATATGTTATTTTGCGTGTTTGTTTATGGTATATATGATATTTTGATATTCATTAGGACAAATATGATATTTAGCTCTTTATATAAGGTATATATGAAATTATCCTTAATAGAGAACAAGTATCGAGATTCTTTCATATCTACACACAGAAACAAAACCGTGAAATTCAATCCACTAAATCTAAGTTGCAGTTATGTGCAAGCTCGATTTATTTTTCGTTTATGTGAACTAACAAGATATTTTCTACCGATACAATAAATTAACTATTTGGAATTCATGATCCTTGAACTGGGTCCAATTGAATATTGAAAATTAAATCACAAAAATTGGTTAAGAGAGGGAATAAATATTTTTTACTTTTTGGTCATTCGTAAAAAAAATCCTATAATCTTCAACAAATGGTCAAAGGTTCTTTACTTATAAATATAATCCAAAAAAAATATAGATTCAACTGAATGGTTCTTTCTTTTCTACATAAAATAGCAAATTCCAATCTCCACTGTTCAATCAACAACAATAGGGAGGGATGCCCCGGAGGGCATGCCGATCGATTCAATCAACAAAGCAAGTGTTGTGAGCCCTTGCTTGACTAATGTAATGTTGTTCACACGAGTCGGTTGTATGTATGAGTCTAGTGTAATGCTTTTCATCAGTCTCATAAATATACCATTATAGATAAAAGACTTTATACTAGAATCGTATTAAGAACATTTAATACACGTGAGATTTCTCACCAGTCCCGTTGTATGTCACCAATACGGTTTAGGCTTTAAACCAGCCTTGACACCGAGGAAAGAAAGGACTCTTCACCAATCACTTAGTTTTACACCAAGTATATATATAATAAAATTTTTCACCAATCTCATTAGTAATTAATTTCACCATTTAATATTATATAGGTAATTTAACAGATAGAAATTCTGAATAACAACTATTCCTTAACACTAAGTTTATACACCAAAATCACAAAGTTACTTACCTCGATTGCCGCAAAAATAAAGAGTTTCAATTGATAGTATGATTCCTTTCTCCTGCAACTCCAAACTGTCAAACACCATGTTTAAACATGTCTTAACTATACAATAGTGTGCATTTCTGAACGGTGAACTGGAAGAAACCATTTATGTTGAGCAACCTCCAGGATTCGTTAGCAACAAATATTCAGATCATTGTTATGTTCTGGATAAGGCTGTCTATGGTCTGAAGCAAGCCCCAAGAGCATGGTACGAGATGTTGACTCGCTTTCTCAAGCAGTCAAAAATCAAGCAAGGCAGTACAGAACATCAAAAGAAAAATTACATAATCTTCCTAGAGTTTATAGTAGTGCCACATGGGGGATCACCAAGATAGAAAGACTGGTGGATGCGTAACTCACTCTCATCCACAAAGAGTCGCGTTTCGTCGACCAGCATCACATGATACTGGTTGTGGGTGGTTGTGCGAGAGATTGCCGCCGGCCACCATCCTCTCCTATACTAGACCTCGACGAGGTCAAACTGTTTATATTCCACCAAGATTTTTGGTGGAACAGGCTGTAGGAAAGGAAAGCTTACATGGACCGTCAGAGGTCCACCAGTCTCACCGTCCGTCAGGGTAGTCATCCGCACTTCGTAGCGGTGGTTCCAAACACCAGTGATGACACCACCATATACGCCACCAACGTATTCACCGTCTTGCATCTTCACCTCAACCTTATCGTAGCGGTTGTAGGGACGCTGAGCCATCTTTCGGTTCTTCTTTCTGAATTCTTTTTCTGGTATACATTTTTCTTCTAACGGATGTTCCTTTTATAGGCAGGCAATTACCGGTTTGTCTTCCCACTTATGGCGATTTATTTACTTCTTTGGAGTAATTATGAGTATGACAGCCTTAATTGTGCTCATCAAAGCAAGATTGTAGCAGAGACGGCTGATTAGACGATTGATTAGACGTTTCTCTCTTTCCCACCTGAGCATTAATGGTCTCTCCATGATGGTTGACACCTGTGTCAGCAACTGACGGCTTCCTCATCATTCTATGAGATGATGTGTTAACTCTTTTGTCTTGTTTTCTATTATATAAAATTGGTGGTGTTAGAGTTAAATTAGTAGTATAGCAAGTCTATAAGAGTTTAATTTTAGGTTTGAGTTAGTGATATGCTTATTGATTGTGTTACGAACTTAAATGAGTTAAATTAGTGAAGTGGGAAGCTATAACTAGAGTGTATGGTTATTGTTTGATTATGATTTCACCATATGAGACTAATTTCTGGATTTTTTTCAATATAAATGTGAATGAGATTGATATGAGATTTGAGTATTGAAATTTAGCTGTTGTGTTACAGCTAAGGCTAGTCAGGATCAGGCACGAGGTTCTGGAGTTCCACATACCGAGTCAACCTCAGGTGAGTAGTTATTGTTAAATGAATTAACTATTATTGAGATATTATTGCAGATCAAAGGTATATCATAATAGATTGATTTGAGTAATGAATTAAAGAGTATTAGTGTTTGAGGTACGCTAAGGATTGAGTTATTCAATTGAAATTCATTGGAATGAAGAGTTGGATTATATAATTAAGTCATTTTCTAATTACTCACTGAGCTTTCAAAGCTCATAATTTGTTTGCTATTGTTGTTTGTGTTAGGTTCTGGTAATGCAGGTCGTGGAAAACACATCACGGAGGGTTAGCTGGATAGATATGGACCTTGGACTTGGACTCATTCTAGATGTTTTAAAAACTTTTTGGATATCCCGGTTTTTGGTGAAAACAATGTAACCACTTGTTGTATATAAATTATGACTTAAACTTTGCTTTTGATAGAACTTTGTAGAACTTGTTACTCATCTTTTGGAATTACACCATAATTATGTTTGTGTTTGGTTAAATTATTGGTGTATCCTAAGATTGAGAAACCGGGCATTACAAGTTGGTATCAGAGCCTTGGTTTAAGGGAATTAAACCTTGAGATGGGTTTAAACTTAAACCAATGTGATTGAAAAGTCCCAAAGAGTCCCGAGTAGCTATCCTCCGCGGTGTATCACAATTGAGTTGATTATACACTATATTGAGTATTATAGTGATATACAATTGAGTTGATTATACACTATATTGAGTATTATAGTGATATACAATTGAGTTGATTATACACTATATTGAGTATTATAGTGTTATACAATTGAGTTGATTATACACTATATTGAGTATTATAGTGATATACAATTGAGTTGATTACACATCATATTGAGTATTATGGTGGTGATTACTAAATGAGTTAAATTTCTTTTTCAGTTAAGATGAGCACTGGAAAAGAAAAAGAGCGAGGTGATCCATCAAGAGATCAATCGGGATCACGAGATTCGGGTAAAGAGCATCAACCCGAGGGAGAGCGACCTCTCGAGACACAGAGTAATATGAAAGCTATGAGTGCGGCTGAGGTAGCCAAAGCACTTAGAGAATTACTACCCACTTATTTGAGGCCTCAGACGGAGGCTGCAACTGGAGGTCCTTCGGGACAACCACCGGTTCAACCTGAGCACATGGAGGATCGTGAAGAGGCCTACACTGAGGCGGGAAGAGCTAGAATACCTGAGAAGACAAGGATGTGTACTTATGATGTTTTTCAGAAGTGCAAGCCGTACGATTTCTATGGGAAAGATGATCCCATAGCAGCTAAGAATTGGTTAACACATGTTGAAAAGATGTTCCGCACCAGTAAATGCGACGAGGCAGATAAAGTGGAGTTTGCAACAAACTTGTTAAAGGAAGATGCACAGTTCTGGTGGGAGAATATTTGTATAGAGATAGGAGAGAGTTTGGCGTATACACTGAGCTGGGAACAATTCAAGTTGAAGTTCACTAAATACTATTGTTCCAATAATGCTATGAAGGGAATAGAGGAAGAGTTTTTGAAGTTACAACAAGGGTCGAGAACAGTGCAACAATACACAATGGATTTTAATGAGAAGGCAAGATTTGCACAACATCAAGTTGATACAGAGGAACGTAAGATGGATCGTTACTTGTGGGGTTTAAAAACCCAGATCTGAGAGTTTTTGCCGAGTTCCAGATATACTACCTTTCAACAAGTTGCTGAGGCAGCAAGATCGAGAGAAAGGGAGTTGCAAAGACAGGAGGAGGAGAGAAGAACCGAAAGAGAAGTTGGAGGATTTAAAAGAAAGTGGGAAGGTAAAGCTGTAGATACTTCTCAGAGATCCATTACCACGGGTTCTCAAGTCTGTGGTGAAACCAAGAAGAATGAAGAGAAATGGTGTAAGAAGTGTAGGCGAAAACACATGGGAGAATGTGATCCCCGAAACCCTCCATCAGTTTGTTTCCAGTGTGGAAAGACGGGACATATGGCTCGCCAGTGTACCGAGAGTCGCCCCGTTTGTTTCAATTGTGGGGAGAGCGGGCATATTCGTCCAAATTGCCCAAAGATGAAATCTGAGCCACAAAGAGATTTTCAAAAGACTGGTCAAGGAGGAGGTCGAGATCGAGATGATCGAAGAGATAGAGGTGGTGGTCAAGTGAAAACGCGAGCTTTTCAATTAACTGTCGACGAGGCTAGAGATCGGACCGATGTTATCACAGGTATCTTTAGCTTGAACTCTTTTCAAGCACGAGTACTTTTTGATTCGGGTGCATCTGTGTCTTTTATATCAGAGTCTTTTGCTTCTAAACTAGATATTCCATTAGCCGATTTATATGAGAAAATAATAGTAGATGTAGCAGATGGGAGATGTGTTTTTGTAAAGAGTCATTATAAACAGTGTCGGCTTGAAATCTATGGGGTTGCATACCTTATAGATCTGAAGCTGATCACTAATCATGAGTTTGATGTGATAGTCGGGATGGATTGGATGGATGATAATAGAGGTCAAATGGATTGTCATGAGAAAACACTTTCCATAAAGACACCGAGTGGTTCCCGAATTTTGATACGAGGTGAACGACGTTCCCGAAAAATACCGATAGTGTCACTTGCCACGGCTAGGAGATATATAGAAAGAGGGGGTGAATTGATTTTGGCACATGTGATTAGTGCTGAGTCAAAACATTCCAAAATAGAAGAAGTAGAAGTGGTTTGTGATTATCCCGATGTGTTTCCCGATAATCTTCCAGGCGTACCACCAAGTAGACAAGTTGAATTTGTGATCGATGTCATACCGGGAGCGAAGCCGGTAGCTCGAACACCTTATCGATTAGCACTATCTGAGATGGAAGAATTAAAGAGACAGTTGCAAGAGTTATTAGAACTTGGATTTATTCGTCCGAGTTCGTCTCCGTGGGGTGCACCGATACTCTTTGTGAAAAAGAAAGACGGCTCCATGAGAATGTGTATAGATTACCGAGAGCTCAATAAGATCACGATAAAGAATCGTTATCTGTTGCCGAGGATTGATGATTTGTTTGATCAATTGCACGGAGCCACATATTTTTCCAAGATTGATTTGAGATCCGGTTATCATCAGTTGAGAGTACAAGAAGCTGATATCCCGAAGACAGCTTTTCGTACGAGGTATGGCCATTATGAGTTCTTAGTCATGCCATTCGGTTTAACTAATGCTCCAGCCGCTTTTATGGATTTGATGAATCGGGTTTGTCGTCCCTTTCTTGATAAATTCGTAATTGTGTTTATCGACGACATCCTGATTTATTCAAAGAGTCGAGATGAGCACATATTTCATTTGCAAGAAATACTAGATCTTCTTCGAGACGAGAAATTATATGCAAAATTTTCAAAATGCGAGTTCTGGTTGCGGGAGATTCAATTTCTTGGCCATGTGATAAATGAAGACGGTATAAAGGTAGATCCAGCAAAGATCGAAGCCGTAATGAGTTGGAAGCCGCCAAAGAGTCCAATGGAGGTTCGTAGTTTCTTGGGATTAGCAGGCTATTATCGACGATTCGTTGAAAACTTTTCCCGTATAGCTACACCCTTAACCAAGTTGACTAAGAAGATGGAGAAATTTAGTTGGACTGAGGCACAACAGTCAGCCTTTGAACAACTACGAGATGGCTTGTGCAAGGCTCCGGTGTTAGCGTTACCGCAAGGAGGGGAAGACTTTGTTCTTTACAGTGATGCCTCCTTAAGTGGTCTTGGATGTGTGTTGATGCAAAGAGGACGAGTGATAGCGTATGCCTCTCGACAACTAAAACCACATGAAAAATCTTATCCAGTACACGATTTAGAGTTGGCGGCGATAATCTTTGCATTAAAGATGTGGCGACATTATCTTTATGGAGTGCGATTTCAAATATATACAGATCATAAAAGTCTGAAATATCTGTTTGATCAGAAAGAGTTAAACATGAGGCAAGTACGGTGGATGGATTTACTAAAAGATTATGATTGTGAAATACTTTACCATCTCGGTAAAGCCAATGTGGTGGCGGATGCACTAAGCCGTAAAGAGCCGCGTATTCGAGTTGTATCGGCTCGAATGGGGATTGTGAGTCGATTACCAGAGTTGATACGTAGATGCCAAGTTGAAGCTAATGACTTGAAGAAAGAAAGGATGATTGGTTATGTAGAGAAACTTGTGGAAAATGCACAAGGAATCAAGACTTTCCAAGGGCGAGTTTGGGTTCCGAGACATGGCGAGGCGAGACAATTATTGCTAGAGGATGCTCACTGTACTAGGTATTCGGTTCATCCTGGTAGTACACGGATGTATCATACCTTAAAGCCGTACTACTGGTGGCCGGGTATGAAGCGAGATGTAGGATGCTTTGTGGAGAACTGCTTGACGTGTCTTCAAGTAAAAGCAAATCATCAAAAGCCGTATGGAGCAGTGCAACCATTGCCGGTACCAATGAAGAAATGGGATGAGATCACTATGGATTTCATCACAAAGTTGCCTCGGACTCCACGAGGATATGATTCAATTTGGGTGATTGTTGATAGGTTGACAAAGTCTGCTCATTTCATTCCGATCCGAGAAGATTATCAAGTGTCAAAGCTAGCTGAGATTTATACTAGAGAAGTGGTGAGACGACATGGAGTGCCAACTTCAATAGTTTCGGATAGAGATAGTCATTTCACTTCACATTTCTGGCAGATTTTCCAAAAGCATTTTGGTACTAAAGCCTTCCTGAGTACTGCGTATCATCCCCAGACAGATGGACAGTCGGAAAGGACGATACAAACACTTGAAGATATGCTACGAGCCTGCATCATTGATTTTGGAGGCAGTTGGGAAGATCATCTGCCTTTAGTGGAGTTTGCTTATAACAACACTTATCACTCCAGTATACAGATGGCACCTTTTGAAGCCTTATATGGTGCACCGTGTCGGACCCCAACTTGTTGGACAGAGACTGGAGAGAAACCATTGGCGGGACCAGAGGTTATAGCCGAGACTGAAGAGAAGATACAAAATATCCGTGAGCATATGCAAATAGCCCAAAACCGCCAAAAGCAATATGCAGATAAGAGAAGAAAGCCATTAGAGTTCCATGTCGGGGACATGGTGATGTTGAAGGTATCCCCATGGAAGGGAGTGATCCGGTTTGGCAAACGAGGTAAATTAAGCCCACGATTCATAGGACCTTTCCAAGTCTTAGAAAGAATTGGAGCAGTCGCATATAAACTTGAGCTTCCAGATGAACTACGGGGTATTCACAATGTGTTCCATGTGTCACATCTCATAAAAACATTACATGATAAATCCACTCGAGTACCTTTAATCGGAGTTCAATTAGACGAAAAATTGAGATACCAAGAGATGCCAGAACAAATACTGGATAGAAAGGTTAAAAAGTTACGAAACAAAGACATTGGAATAGTAAAAGTACAATGGCGACATCATAGAGGTACGGATGTCACTTGGGAAGCCGAGGAGGAGATGCGGTCAAAGTATCCCTTTTTGTTTCAAGAGATTCCGAGGACGGAATCTTTTGAAGGGGTAAGAACTTGTAATACCGTATTATTAAATTATATAGATTTTGTGTTAATCTTAGTGTAATTAAGATTAAATAGGTTGCTACATGAGTTAGGATGGTTAAAAACCCAATTGAGTAAAGATTGGACTTGTAAAATGTCAAATCAGAGCTACACGGGTCGTGTAAGGTCACACGGGTCGTGTAGAAAGGCTTGAGAAGCAAAGCAGTAACCTTTTCAGACCTACACGGGTCGTGTACCTTCACACGGGTCGTGTAGCTCTTGTTCAAAAATTACCGAGGCGAGTTTAGGCCTCACACGGGTCGTGTGAGCCAACACAGGTCGTGTGAGTCTGCAAAATTCAAGTTAGCTTGCTGTAGGCCTCACACGGGTCGTGTCGCGTACCCAGGGCAATTTTAAATTCGAGTTTTCTTTCATTTGGGTCATTCCCAATTCAACCAAAAACCCTCCCAAACCCTAGAAATCGATTTTTACCCATCTGAGTCGAGATTAAGACTTTCTATTTGCGATTTGAAGCTAGAGATTTGTACTTGGAGCTTGAAAGGTAATCCTCCTTGAATTTAGCTTTGTTTCAACCATGGATTTCTTGGATTTGGAGGGAAGTCTATGTGGTCTCGATGACCCATCTGTAAATTGGTGGTGTTAGAGTTAAATTAGTAGTATAGCAAGTCTATAAGAGTTTAATTTTAGGTTTGAGTTAGTGATATGCTTATTGATTGTGTTATGAACTTAAATGAGTGAAGTGGGAAGCTATAACTAGAGTGTATGGTTATTGTTTGATTATGATTTCACCATATGAGACTAATTTCTGGATTTTTTTCAATATAAATGTGAATGAGATTGATATGAGATTTGAGTATTGAAATTTAGCTGTTGTGTTACAGCTAAGGCTAGTCAGGATCAGGCACGAGGTTCTGGAGTTCCACGTACCGAGTCAACCTCAGGTGAGTAGTTATTGTTAAATGAATTAACTATTATTGAGATATTATTGCAGATCAAAGGTATATCATAATAGATTGATTTGAGTAATGAATTAAAGAGTATTAGTGTTTGAGGTACGCTAAGGATTGAGTTATTCAATTGAAATTCATTGGAATGAAGAGTTGGATTATATAATTAAGTCATTTTCTAATTACTCACTGAGCTTTCAAAGCTCATAATTTGTTTGCTATTGTTGTTTGTGTTAGGTTCTGGTAATGCAGGTCGTGGAAAACACATCACGGAGGGTTAGCTGGATAGATATGGACATTGGACTTGGACTCGTTCTAGATAATTTAAAAACTTTTTGGATATCCCGGTTTTTGGTGAAAACAATGTAACCACTTGTTGTATATAAATTATGACTTAAACTTTGCTTTTGATAGAACTTTGTAGAACTTGATACTCATCTTTTGGAATTACACCATAATTATGTTTGTGTTTGATTAAATTATTGGTGTATCCTAAGATTGAGAAACCGGGCATTACATACAATCACTCCCGAAAGTGTTAATCTTCTCTCTTGCGCATCTCTCTCTCAAGCTTTCAACAATGGCCGCCATGCTGAACATCAAGTCGAACCAGAACATGGTCATCAATCTGGATTCGTCTCTCTAAGCTGAAGGTATTCGTCCTATGATCGAATGCCTGAAATTCTCAAGAATCTCCCAAGCACTGACAACATCTGCATCTGTTCCAATCTCTCATCTATCGGCTGCTTACTCCACTGCCTCCTACAACAAACAAGATGAATCTATTGTATTCGAACTTGCAACTATCCAGGTTCGTGTCTCTAAAACCTGTTTTAGCAAATTGCTAGGGTTCACTGAACGAGAGAACTTGGTTGACCCTGAATCGATTCAACCAGTAGTACTCCAAAGGTTATTCTTTCAGATGGGTTACATGGGCGATATTGATCTTCTGTCTAAATTCACAAAGAAAGGGCTGCCTCTTGTTTGGAATGCACTTTTTACCATATTATTCAAAAGCTTTTCTGAAAGAACTTCAGGATCGGACAGCGCAAGTAGGCAATTTTGCACCATCATCTACGGCTTTTATCACGACATCAACTTGGACTATGGCTCTGTTCTTTGGCCTCACATTGTTGAAAGCATCTATTACAAACAACGAGAAACCGAAATCTCGTGTGCTCGTTTTTGGTCGATTGTCGTTCAGTGGGCGATTTCAAAGAAAGATATACGTGTCATGACTGACTCTGTCATGGGCACAATTCCTATTCTTCCAACTGGGTCCTTCGTAACTACGAAGGCGGACGATTTTGAGTTTATTGGGTCAATTCCTGTGGAAATGACGAAGAGAGTTTCGAGCATTGTTGAATGTGTTACTGAGTACTGCAAGGTCTCAACACTCACTGTTCGTCCACTTGATCGAAAGCATCAGGAAGCTTTCAACAAATTGGAGAATCCAAAGAAGGTCTCCAAACGAAAAGGAAAGGGATCAACTTCCGAGACTGAAAAGCCAGTCAAACGCCAAAGAAAGCTTCGTAAAATCATCATGACACCGCCCTCGGAAGATGAGCAATCGGAGCAACATACCGTGTCTAATCCCGTACAAGGAACACTCAGTGCGAACGACGATGAAGATGACATTGGGAACACTGGTTCCAAACCTCCTTCCCCACCTCACGATCCCACTCCAAAAACCACTCCACACTCCAGTCCTAAGCGAATACCCAACAAGTCTACAATTCACAACACTAACACCCATAAATCACCCTCTCCATCACCAAAACGAACCACCAATTCCTCACCCAATCACCAAAACTCCAATTCCAAATTACTTAAGAAGAAGTCCTGATTTATGATGAACAAGATGACATGGCTGACTTCGTTGAATCACCTTTCAACGTGCGCTTCAACGTTCAAAATGACAATGCTCCGATGACCAAGGAGCAATTCATGGAACTTTCAGCAAATTGGACTTACTGCTTCAAGCCAACAAGACACCCTCCACCTCCGACTGGCAATCCCAGTTGGATGCTCACAAGAAATCTGTAGACACGATTATCAGTGAGAACGTTAAGATTCTTGGTGACTTTACTATGCTGATGGAGAAATCCGAAAAGCATATGACGGAGGCATCCACAACCATCGGAAGACTGAAAACTGACGTTCTTAAGTTTATGCAAGATTTCCGAGATGTTCACCAGTCCAACAACACTCGGATGCAAAAGGTCACATCTGGTCTTGCAGAGTCTCTCAAGGCAGAGAATGAGGCTTTCTCTGCTCTTCGGTCCGACTTAAAGAAAGAAAATTCCGAACTGATTTCTTCTCTTGAGACCAAGGTGGAACAACCGAAGACCGATCTGGCCATGGAGAACGAGGTCATGGATCAACTGGCCTCCAAAACGACGAAAATACAAGTTCTCAAGCCCGATCTCAAACATACAACGACAGTCTTGACCTCTGTCGTTTCTCAAACCAAGGCTATTCAGAGTTGTGCTTCCAATATAGATTCTTTTCTTCGCCACACAATAGAAGAAGACGACCCAATTCTCACTCCCTATGTTCGTGGTCATCTTACGAACAAACTCCATCCTGTTCTCCATTTGTTAAGTAAACTGAAGGGTGTTTCAGAAGACGATGTCATTCCTAAACAAGGGGGAGACGAGAATAGGGAAACTCCAGAAAAGAACTTGGAAACTCCGAACGCTCCCAAGAAAAATCAGGGGAACGCTCCAATGGGTTCAAATGAAAATCCGATCAAGAATCCGATGAATGAACCAGGGGTTGAAAAGTCTGCTGATGATATTCATAAGCCTGAAACCGACTGGTTTAAACGGATGAATATTGGTGGATCTGCCGGTCCTTCGAAACGAAGAACAAAGAAGATCGGTGAAGATGATGAAGAAGGGGAAACTGAGCTTTCCGAAGCAGCTAATTTAGCCAAAGCAGCGAGAGAAAAGGAAATAGATGATCTGCCACAGATTAATCAAGAGCTTGAAGCCAAGGAAGCCGCTGATAGAGATGCTGAACTTCTACTGGAATCTCGGAAGTTACATTTTCCTGGGTGGGATTACCAGAAAATGAAAAAAGAAGCTATAACTGATCCCATTGAAAACTGGTTGCAACCTATTTGCTCACACGATACTAGCAACCAAGTGAACTCTCAGTTCGATTTTCCTATGACTACGAGAGTATTTTTGGTTCGATGTTTTGAAGACATAAACAACTCTCTCTCCAGTTTGGCAATGAACGACATGCTCTTCACTTTTTATCTTGATAATTCCAAAGCCCAGAATCTTTCTTGGAGTTTGAAGAAGATTGTCAAGCTGACTCCGAGAATGCCTCTAGTAACCTCTCCATTCAAGAATGATATATTCCTGGCACGCAGGGGAAATGATCAGGAGAAGGATGAATTCTCATTGGCTGATCTACCGTCCATGAATCCATTTCATTGGGTTTCCTTGTTCAACATCTTGTTAAGATCACCTGATCATTAGCCTCTCGCTGACCATGTCAAAAAGCTACTCACTGGTTATATTCTGGAGGTTACGAGACTGGATATAGAGGTCGCTACTCTTCTGAATTCTACTCCTGAGTACAAAGTTGAGAAACCACCTTCCGATCTTGGTCGACGGCGTCTCGGAAAGATTAACAAAAGCCAGTGGAGTGTGGCGTACCCCTCTAAGGAAGGTGGTGTGTTGGTCAAAAAGATGTTTTTCCTTAGGGACAAACATCTATACCGAACCCCAGCCTTGGTGAAAAATCTTGACATCATCAATAAACACTCTGCCAACAGTGAGGGTGACAAGAAATGTTTTAACAACATGCTGAACTGGTATATGGCATTCTGAAAGAGGATATTGCTAATGATTCCGAAAGTGTTTTAAAGGGTGGTCGAGATTCCAAAACCTGAAGCTGAAGATTGATGCTCCTTCGCAATTTGACTCAAAGGGGGAGATTGTTAGATCATAAATGTGATTGAGTCAATTGTGCACGCATTTTATTAAGCCTTTAGATTAGCCGTATATTTATGGGTGGGCCTGTCCATTTCATATTTAGTTTTTGTATATAAGGCATGCACATACCCTAATTAGGGTTAACTTTTGTAATTCTTGTTCACGACACTCATACATAATAGTTCTCTTTGAATTGCTCTTGAGTTGCTTATACAATCATTCGGCAACAGTTCTTCATATCTTGTTCTTGTTAATTATAATTACGCTTTATTGAATCTCGATCTATTTCTTTCATCTAACAACTGTGGAATTATCTCCTCAAGAAGTTTCTTCAAATCATTATCAATTAAAGGTAAACCTCCAGGTTTTACAAAAATAGTCTTTTTGAAATATGAAATCTTCGGATAGATACAAGCAACATGGACTAGTCTTTTTGAATTGTTTTTGAGATATTGATCATAAGAGACACATTCATCAGAAACTTGTATTTTTGTTTTTGTAATCTCCTTGTTTTCAATTGGAATTTCAGATAATTCATTTTCATAATTGATGTTTTCTTTTCCTTTGTCAACCGAAGACAATTGTGAAGTGCATTCGGAGGGTGATGCGGATGCGGAGGAAGCATTTAGTAACGACAAAGTAGAGCAATCAATTTCCTCTATATCCGAATCACTTTGAGAATCATTTTCTGATTCAGTTTCAACAATTACTTCAGACTTGTTTTCAATTAAGGGAATATTCTTTTGCAAGATTGGAATTTCCTTTGGAAGCATTTTCATCAAATTATCAGCAGTAAGATATTTTTCCACAGAAATCAAGCCATGCAAATAAGAAGTGTTAGGCACTTTGGAACCAGATACGATTGACTCACATTCATAGGAAATACTATCTACGTTTTTAAGCTTAAACTCAATGAAGGGTAGTAGTTTTCTATGTTGTGCATTGTATACATCAGCTGAATGGTAAATACGAGTGATATATGAGTACAAACGTTTAGCAGTTTCACAAAAGATATTTCTTTGTTTCAGAAATACGTCACTATTGTTCAAATATTTCTCCCTATTTTCTTCTAGCACTGAGATTCTTAAATTGGCTTTCTCTAGGGATAGCTTCACACTTTCTACTCTCCCCCTCAATTTGAGAATCTCCTGCTCATTGACATTTTCCCTATTTTTAGCATCAACAACTAATTTATGCATCACAGAACAATCACGAGTTATTTCATTAATAGCATTAGAAAATTTAGATTCAGGAATAACAAAAGATAAGAGAAGTTTGGATACCTGTTCGGGGATGGTTAGGCGTGTGTCCTTCGCCATGAAGCAAACTTCTTCATCCTCATCCGAAGAGTCACCAGACCAATCCTTTGGAACACCTTCATCCTCCTTCTTCTTTAGCTCGGAACTTACGTAACCCAGACCTCCATAACCTCCTTCATCCAAATCTTCATCAACCTCAGTCTTCTCAGAAGTATTTTTTAGAAAGCTCTTACCGGCTTCATAGGCAATGAAGGCACAATGAGTTGGCTATCGTACTTCTTCATCTCGGAGTCAGATGAACATACTTGGTATGTTCCCATGGGATTCTCCAAATCCATCAATGCAAGATCTTTGGTTTTCTCTTTTGCTTCTTCTAATTTTCTGGCATAATAAGCCTCATCCTTCACTTGAGGTTGTTTCTCATTCTTTTTACGTAACATGCAATCTTTTGGAAAGTGATTCTTGCCATGACAATAGTTGCAATCGTACCCTGAATCACCAGTAACTTTCTTCTCTTCAGATTTCTCCTTAGGTGCCTCCGAAGCCTTTGTTTCAGATGGCTTCAGAGTGGAAGATTTTGAGTTTTCCTCCTTCGGTGTGTAAATTTCAAGTTTGGGTTTTGGATTGAAATTAGGTTTGTTGAAATTCTTCACAAAGGGTTTTCCTGAGTTGCTTTTGATGAATGGTTTCTTGAATCTTCGATTGTTTGAAGCGTATAGAGCAACCGTTTCTCCATTTTTGTCGACCATGTAACCAACAAGATCATCATCACTATCTTCTTCTTCATCTTTTTGAAGTAATGGCTAGAGATCCATCATTTTCACTTCTTCTACCAACGATATATGCTTCATGTGATTTGATCAAGTTATACAGAGCAGCTAGCTTGTATTTTTCAATGTTCTCGTAAGATTTAACCATTAACATGATGCGTCTCCATTCCTTTCGAAGACTGTAAAGGAACTTGATGTTGATCTCTTGTTGACTTCTTGTTTCGCCATACTTATCAATTGTGTAGATCATAGTACTAAGTCGTTCATAGCATTGTTCGAGGGTCTCGTTTTCTTCTTGTTTAAAATTACCAAAATTAGCCAAAATTTCCTGAACTTTACTTGACAGAAGAGTGTTGTCACCACAAACCTTGTAGCCAAGTTATCCCACATTTCTTTGGCGGATTTAGAATCAGCTATGTGATGACTCACATCAGGACCCAGTCCACTTCGGAGTTCACGCATAGCTCTTTCATCATTATCTATCTTCTTCAGATTTGCTGCTGTAAGAACTTCAGCATCTTCTCCTCCTGCAACTACAAAACGACCCTCTATATCTGTATGAGGACCATCAGTTACAGATCTCCACAGATCTTTGTCAAGCCCAATCAAATAGTCCTTCATTCTTCCAGACCAATAATCATAGTAAGAAGTTACTAGAACTGGTGCTTTGGTTACAGAACCAATGAGATTTGCATAATTCAACATGTTTGCATATGTAGCTGTAGAGTCTGCCATTTCGGTGGAGTTTCAACTGGATCTTTTCAGAAAAACTTATTAAAAGAGGTTGATTACAATTGCGGAAACCTAGATCTAGGAAACAAGCTAGATCTAGAACTGTAACAATGAAAACAATACTCTCTAGAACAAGTTTTCGAGTTGTCCTGCTCTGATACCACGTGTTGAGTGTTGAATTCAATCAAATAGTGAAGTATAACAAGTATATAGACAAATTGATTTAATGCAAGAAATTGAAGTACACAATTGTATGAAGAACACAATGAGAAAATGGATAAAAGGTGCTGAATGCTTTGATTTATCAATTTAGGGTTTTACAATGATGGTGGATCAAAATCACACTCGACACGGTAGTGTATCTCTAATATATATATATATATATATATATATATATATATATATATATATATATATATATATATATATATATATATATATACACATACATAATCAGAGATACGATAGTACAAACATAATCAGGGAATATCCTATCAGTGTACTAGCCAATAGGAATAAAGATTCATGCAACACGTAGTCTATTGAACACGAGTGCCTTCAAAAGATACTACAGCTAAGCCTTCGGATCCTTCAGGATAAACCCTTCGGAGTCTTCAAGCTTTGGGGTCTTCTTACTCTTTGTCTTCTAGACTTCGGATGGGGAAGCACTTCAACACAAACATAACTCAATAGTATGGGTTATGGTTAAGTGGTAAAGGGTTACGGGTTATGGTTAACTATAACCCATTAACCATAACGCTTAAACTGTAAATGGTAACTCACAACTATAACCCATTCCCCATACCCATTAACTAATAACCCTAAACCCATAATCATTAATACATAACTTTAACACTTAGTAATTATATCAAAATTAATAATAATATGAGCAATGAATACATTTTGGGGTATAACTTATAAGTTGTTGATTAAAATTGAAAACTTTTGAACCATATGGTCTAAAACTGTAATTTTTTATAAATTGGCAAATGTGTTGACTTGGTCTTAAAGACAGAACCTTGTCATAATTATCCATAAATACAATTTGTTTTCCTATTTCAAACACATTCCATGAATACAAAATTGGGGGGATCGGATCAAGAAACCGATTTTGTTCTTCTCTACAAGATCGAGGGACAAATGTAAACTGTTTCATTGATTTCCATATGTTTTTTGACTCCAAAACAAGGTAGGAATACTGAATCACTAGCATCCCCAAAAGTTCATGAAATTTTTAAAATTCGTAAAACAAGATTTAAGGTAATCACAATCATTTCAGGAAGCAATCTATCTTTTGTATAAGAATTTTTAATTCCTGTCATATAAACAATTTACTCACTATCTCATTCATCAATCTTCAGGGTGATCCATTGCTACGACTCTTAACAAGGTTCTGTAATCAATCTGCTGTAAGGATGTAATTCATTGAACAATTTTATTTATTCATTATAATTATGATGTTTTACTCTTTGTACAATTAGGAATTATAATTATGGTGATTTACTATAAATGGTCGACTAATGCAGGCCCTAACATGGAGGATCGGGCCCATATATTTTTGGAGGCCGAGGATCATTTGACAAAAGGGGATTCATGGAAATGACCATAACTTTGGCAACAAGGCTGTGTTTTCAGCCTATGACTAGCTGAATCGAAGCTTGGAGGGAGGAGGATAGCTTCATAAGGTCCCAACAGGGCTTTGCCCATTTTAAGCCCGAGAACGCTCTTTGGATGGAGTTATGAACTTTTTATGTTTTTTTTTTGTAATTTATTTGTTCGTGTTTGACCCTTGGCTCTTTTAGGCCCGTTTGAATTTTTGGTTATTATTTAGGGTTTGGTTGTGTGTCCTAGCCGTTCAAACTTGTTTTTTTAAATAAAACTACATTTCTACTCAAAATCTCTTGTTCTTTATTGGAACAGAATCTGAGCCTAGAAATGTTATTTTTTGAATCAATGTGGTTTAGAAGAGGTTGTTGAGGTATTTTGTGAATCAACATGATTAATCTATGTTTCTGTGTTTGTACCCTACAACATCGACATGGATGGTTATATGTTAATGTATTCTCTTTTGTTGCATGAATCATGGATGGGATAGAACTTTGGTTGAGCAAGGAGACGGATATGAAAGCGAACATATTGATGAATAACACATAAGAGATTCATTAGATGACTACGACAACATCTCAGATTATTTGGAGTGTGACAGGGCTACACATTAGAGAATCAACATGCAAGTACGTTAGCTAAAATTAAACCACCTAAAAGGGTGGTAACCCGGTTACCAAAGATGCGTCAGGCATTTATAAATTCTTGGAGATAAAAACACCTACTAATGTTTGATGATTTGGTGAAGTTAATAGGTCTCTATAAATTAGAATTTCCTAGTTTTTTTAGGTGATATTAATGCATAAATTAATACTCAAATTGTTACTTTCTCATTACAATTTACAGGCCCCTTCTGTGGAAATTAATGGTGGCTTAAAGAAGAAATCTCCCACTGATAGTCCAAATAATGTTGTAACACCGGTAAGTACATTGCATTTTCATTCTTTTTAATTTTTTCCTTCCTATTGAAATTTACATTTTTATTGTTTTGTAGGATACAATGACTAAAAGTAAAAAAGTATTGGATTTCAGCCTCCAAATCTTTAGAAGACATCTCTCATAGAGTCCTCAAAACTCTGAGATGTATGTATTTTGGCATTTGCATATTTCATGAGTTAAAGTTTATGATGTTAAATTGCCATAAATATTTGTAGAAAATAAAATGTAGACTATGCACCCTTAATGCTATAAATGTTATGGCACGTGGTATCGTTCACATCGCAATGGGTAAACAAACCATTCATGGCATTCTACTTAAAGAAGATTGCTATAAAGTTTCCATTGATGAATTTATAAAGGGAGAAAGTTTTTTTCCAATTGAAACCCCTAAACAAAAAACTATTGGTGAAGTACTTAATACTTTTGTGCCTCGGCCAAAATCCCTTTTTTATTTGACTTAAAGGTCTAATTATCAAGTAGTTCAAACAATAGAGGTTTTGTTCCTTAATTAATTTTCAAATTACTTAATTGTTGATATTTTATTGATATCTATAGCTTTTAATTTCTTGGTACAAGTACCTAATTCGATAACCCCTCAAATTAATGGAACGCATAGTTCTAAGACGCCAAAAAAAGTTTATACAACTGCAGATGTCATACCGAAGAATAAGAAGGCGGCAAGGAGAAACATGAAAAAGACAAATTAAGCGTTTCACAACATTGTGCATTGTGTGTTGTTAATTTGATGTATTATAAATTGATACATTACATTTGTTAATAATAAAACCATTATCTTTCATCATGTTTACTTTTATATTTATATGTAACATTGTATTAAAATATGTGTCTAAATATGTCCATTGACAATGGTGGTTGCCTATTCATACTCGTCACTGCAAGATAGATAAAATCTTATGTGAATATAGATGAACAATAATCATGTTTATTTTTTATGTGTCTGAATGATAGAAAACGTCATGGTAATAATAAAAATTGACTATGCACCAAACATTAGTTACGGTTTATGAAAATTCCAGTGTCCATTAATACAAATTCATGTGACAATTGGGTAAAAGATAATCACATTGAACGATATTGTGTGTTGATATAACACATACGACTATGCTTTAATTGATTCACCATTAGAAGATTATAATCAATAACCACATTCATAATTTTGTTTCTGTCTAAAGGATAACGAATGTTATGGTTAACATAAATTCATGTGGCTAAATATACCAGAATAGCCACCTCGAAAATGATTCGTGTGAGTACATCGAATTTGTAGTTATGTTTTAATTTAACATACATGACTAAAGGGTAAATATAATTACACATTCTAGATAATTGTGTGTCAAAAAGACAAACAACTTCATCCTAATAAACGTTCATGTGACTAAATATTACCAAATATGACATTAACAATAATTTCAATTTACCATTGGATGACCAATAGTCACTATCCAAAAATACTTGTGTGTCTACAAATAGTTTATGGCCACAGTCATTCAAAATAATGTTTGATTACGTGAACACATTTGGCCATGATTTGCTTAATTAACTGTGGTTAAAGTCTCAAACAAGTAGTCGTTTCATGACTAAAGAATACGACCGCTGATTAAAGAACTTCATGTAGCAATTAGATGTATTATAGTCACTAGAAATATTTACATGTGTGTCTGGAAAGACTTTATGGCTACACTTATTTGGCAAAATGCTTTATTACATCAACACTTTTGGCTACACATTCCTTAATATCATGTGACTAACGTGTCAAATAATGTATCTAAATCAAAGCAATGACCATAGTCATATGAAGTTCATATGTCCATTCATGAACGCTAGTCACTATCAAAATTTACAAGTGTGTCTATAAACAGTTTATGACCATGGTTATTGAAGAAAATACTTGATACAACAACGCTTTTGGCATCGGTTTGGATAATTGTACGTGACTGAAGGCTAAATAATTGATATTTTTGTCACTAAACGATATTAAACACCACATATAAAATTGATTCATGTCGTCATTCGATGCAAAATAGCCACCATAAAAAACGAATTATCTGTCTATACACATTTTTAGCCACAATTTTTGACGAAATGCTTCATTAAGTTAACAAGTATTGCTACCCGTTAGTCACATTTTTTATATGGCCACAGTTTTTCAGTTAACATAGCCACCCATCATGAATGTAGCCGTATAGTATCTAAAATGAAGCGACCTTTGCTCGTGTGACTAAAGACATATGGTCACGATATTTTTATGTGCCTATATCCGTTCCGTGTACTGGTGTGTACTTTTATTGTATTCGGTTACCAATATAGTGTCTGGATAGAGTAACCGTATTTTGACAAAATGCTTTATTACAACAACACTTTTGGCTACACATTCCTTAATATCATGTGACTAACGTGTCAAATAATGTATCTAAATCAAAGCAACGACCACGGTCATATGATGTTCATGTGTCCATTCATGAATGCTAGTCACTATCGAAATTTACAAGTGTGTCTATAAACAATTTATGGCCATAGTTATTGAAGAAAATACTTGATACAACAACGCTTTTGGCCTTGGTTTGGATAATTGTACATGACTAAAGGCTCAATAATTGATATTTTTGTCAGAAATTGATTCATGTTGCCATTCGATGCAAAATAGCCACCATCAAAAACGAGTTGTCTGTCTATAAACATTTTTAGCCACAATTTTAGACGAAATGCTTCATTAAAGTTAACAAATATTGCTACCCATTAGTCATATTTTTTTATACGGCCACAGTTTTTGGTTAACACAGCCACCCAAAACTAATGTAGACGAAAACACGTAAGCTATTAAGTCATTATTCCATAAGTAACTTAAGGAGCTCTATCTTCACTTCGTGACTCATTAGAAACATAAAGTCTGAACAGTTTTCTTTTTTATGAAGACGTGTAATGCTTGTGATTAAATTCTTAAACCTTCTTTGAAACCTAGAAAAGAGGTCACAATGTCCATGCAATATGATATTGTTGGAGAATGTTTGGTTGAAAAGTTTGTTTGCTTTTTGACGGTTAAAAACAATTATAAAATTGTTGATATGTTTGTGAAACACTTTTAGAATTTTATTAACTTTTTGAAAAATCAATAATTAAATCAATATTACCTTTGAAAAGCAATACCAAACACACCAAGTTTTTGTTATTCATAATGGCATTCAACTCCAGGAAACTCAAAGCATTCACAATGTATTGAATTTTATATAGTGTTTAATAGGTTGTCACATCATTAATTTACTTTTCATACACCCTTACATTTATTTTATAAAATGTATTCAACTCTACAAAAATTCAATTAAACATATTGTAAAAATAAATCATTTATTAATTGTTAATCATTTTATCTTTAAAAAATCATTTTTCCATTGAACAATTCAATCGTTATTAAACTCTATATAAACAAAACTTCAACATGAAATCCTATTAACCGAGTTTTAAATATAAACCATGCATTCCACCTATTCAACTATTCAGTTAAAGTTTGGATTGTGGACGCTATAAATCTCAATCCTATTGTTCGTCCCCTATCTAGAAATACGGAATGAGTCAACAATTTTTTTTTTTTTTTTTTTTGATAACCGAGGACCCCACCCGACCCATCCTATGGATGACCCTAATGAAGCAACCTCGGGGCCCACGCACACCTGGCAGCAGGGTGGTCCGGGTCAATCACCTACGGGGTACCGGCCATCCCCTGATTGAAACCTAACACTCCCTATGGAGAAAGGGAGGGAGTGAGATTAGAACTTGGAACCTCTTCATGGAGGTAGAGAAAGAGTCCAAATCCAGTCAACAATTACAATACATATGATTGGGAATTTGGGATTGCATGAACTTTTAGTCAAGTGAGGAGACCCCCTTTATCTGTATGTATGATTACGAAACACCTAAATAGTCCCCTTAATTTGGCTAGATCATCTAATCATCAACTACGCCCTCCAGCCAGTTTTCCTACAAAAGGGTGTGCAGAAAGGAGAAAGATGAAAAATTCAGTAGCGAATCATGGTATGTTAGTCTTAGCTTTGACGATGATGTTGGCAGTGAATGGTGTAAAACATGGGAGGGAAGAAATAGGAGTAGGGGTGATTCTTGATATGGATTCCAGCCTCGGGAAGAGCATCCGGATCAGCATGTTGATGGCCATTGAAGATTTTTATAAAGACACAAACAACTCCACCACCATCATCATCCCACACTTTCGGGATTCGCAATACTCTAATGTAGATGCTGCCTCCGCTGGTTCGTAATTAACCACTAGTATTAATTAATAGTTAGTAAGTTCTTACCAAACAAGGTAAATATTTCGTGCTGATTTGTGTTTATGTCTCATTTACAGCCATAGACCTTCTGAAAAATATTCAAGTCACGGCAATTCTTGGACCCCAACAATCATCACAGGCACATTTCATACTTGATATAGCCCAAAGATCGAAGGTTCCCATCATAACCCCAGTAACCAACCCTGACTTCACCCCAATTTTAAACCCCTACTTCATCCGAATAGCACATGCTTCCTCAACACAAGCTCAACCCATTGCAGCTCTAATTAAATCCTTTGACTGGAGGGAAGTGGTGTTTGTTTATGAGGATACTGATTTCGGAAGGGAACCCATTCCCTATTTATCGGATGCGATGGTAAACATTGGTATTCAGGTTAAGTACCGCACGCTTTTGTCTCCATCCACCCCGGATGATAGGATTCTGCAACAACTTTACAAATTAAAGTCCATGCAAACACGGGTTTTTGTGGTACACATGTTACCGGCTTTCGCTTCACGTTTCTTCAGGAAAGTGGACGAAGCTGGGATGATGGCTCAAGGATACGCATGGATCATCACTGATGTTCTTACGGGTCTCTTGCATCATTTGGATCACCTTGCTATAAATTCTATGCAGGGTGTACTAGGTGTGAAACCCTATATACCACAAACGAACCGGCTAACCAACTTTGAGAGAAGATGGAGGAGGAGGTTCCATAAGGAATACCCTGAGATTGATGGACTTGAGCTTGATATGTTTGGGATATGGTCTTATGACTGTGTTGTTGGACTCGCTATGGCGCTAAACAGAGTTGAAAACGAAGTCAGTACTACCTTCAAGAGACCAACGAATGCATCGACAGACTTGGATGCCATTGGGACCTCAGAAATGGTATCGAGGTTCCTTCCAATGATTCGAAATATAACGCATAAAGGGATGAGTGGCGATTTCCAGTTGGTCAACGGACAATTAAAAACGTCAGCTTACCAAATAGTGAATGTGATCGGGAAGGGGGAGAAACAAGTTGGATTTTGGAGTTCCAAAAATGGAATATCAAGTCGGCTAAGCCACAATCAAAGTTCAGGTTCCAAGACTAACAAACGTAATCTGGGAGCCATCATATGGCCGGGAGATAAACCAGAATTCCCTAAAGGCTCGGAAACCCGAACAGGTGGCAATATCTTTTTAAGAGTGGGTGTTCCAGCAAAAGGTGGGTTTGTTGAGTTTATAGAGGCCGACATAGATCCTAACACCAAGGAGGTTAAAGCGAGTGGATTTGTCATAGACGTTTTCAACGCAGTCTTAAATTCATTGCCACATACTGTACATGTAGACTATAAGATCATTCCTTACGAAGCTCGTGATGGTGAAAGAATTGGAAACTACGATGATCTTCTATATCAGATTGTCCTTGGGGTAAGTAACTATCCAACGCATGTATGTATGCAAACATAAGCTTATAATGCTTACAATTTCTTCTTTCTTATTAAAAATGAACAGAATTTCGATATGGTGGTTGCAGACGTGACCATCTTGTACAACAGATCAAACTATGTTGATTTCACTCACGCATACTCAGAGTCCGGAGTATCGATGCTTGTTCCAGCTAAGGTTGATCATTGTAAAAACATTTGGATTTTCATGAGGCCTCTAGAAACGAAGCTGTGGATAACAATAGGAGCATTTTTCATCTACACTGGAGTTGTGGTTTGGGTCATAGAGCATCGTGTAAACAAAGAATTCCGTGGCCCTCCTCATCAGCAAGTTGGACTAATCTTCTGGTTTTCATTCTCGACCTTATTTTTCGCACAGAGTAAGTTCCTATTTAATTGCACATTTTGCAAAAACATGTTCGTCGTAGATGCATTAAAAAAATTGGAATTTATTTTGCAGAGGAGAAGATGGTATGCAACTTATCTAGATTTGTAGTGATAGTATGGCTTTTCGTGGTTTTGGTGCTGACATCCAGCTACACAGCAAGCTTCGCGTCTATGTTAACCGTGGGAAAGCTCCAACCAACTATTACGGATATATATGAATTGATAACAAAAGGAGAGTACGTAGGATACCAAGATGGTTCCTTTATTCGGAATAAGTTGATGGACATGGGTTTTCCTAGTGACAAGTTTAAGAGTTATTCAAACTTTCAAGAGTATGCGGATGCCCTTTCAAATGGAAGTAGAAATAATGGGGTTGCTGCCATCGTTGATGATGTCCCCTATCTCAAGATGTTGATGGCGAAGAACTGCAACAAGTATTTAATGGTGGGTCCGACCTACAAGTCTGCAGGCTTTGGCTTTGTAAGTACGTAGTGGTTAGTTTATTGTGCATATCGTTTTATCAATTTATAGCTAAGCTGGGGATGAAGAATTAATTAATCAGGCAGTTGGTTTTTATGAACAGGCATTTCCAAAAGAATCGCCGCTGGTAGATGAATTCTCAAGAGCAATCTTAAAAGTTATAGAAGGGGGAATGAGTGCCATATCAAACAAATGGTTTGGAGATCAAGCTCATTGCCCCGACGAAAATGGGGCTACTCAACCCTTTGATAAGCTAACAGTGGATAGTTTCAAGGGCCTTTTTTTGATCTCGGGTTTGTCGTCAACCTTTGCGCTTATCGTCTCCGTGTTCAATTTCTTGTATCAAAACAAGGCGATACTAATTTCACGAGGCTCATTCAACCAGAAGCTCATCGAAATAATACAAAGCTTTGACGAGGAGAAAGATAGAAAACCATCTGAAGAAGAAACAGTACATCCACTGCCAAGTCCAGCAATCAGTCTCGACCATCAATGTGAAGGTGTTTCGTCACCTAGGATTCGAATTTAAGTCAATATATTGCACTTCAGTGTATATTTTTCTTGAAGAGGCATATAGCTAGCCAGTAGCTATTGCATAGTTTTAAAGCTAGGTTGTCTTATTCCCTGTTTCTGTTTTTCGTTGTATTCAAACTTTTGTATCTCTGCTAGCCCCCCGCTAGCTTTCTTTTTTATTTGCTGCCGTTCTAGAAATATATAGCTAGCCAGTATATATACTTAGTTTGGGTTATACACGATACACATAAATATTTTTAGTTGTCCGTTAACTAATAATGGTTTGCATATATAAGAACCTTACACTTTATGAGCTTTTTCAATTTTATCTTATAAAATATAAATTAAACAATTATTGATTAATTAAACAATTATTGATTAATTTATTTGAGGTCGAATCTAAACATAAAATAGATTAGTGAAAACTATTTGAGGTCATCTATTCAGATTGTAAAATAATGGAGTATTATATATTAGTATTATTTAATTGATAACCTATGGTACACGTACATTTTAGAATAATACAAAAAGTGTCTATTTCCGACCGCCAAGTCCGTCGGTAATACTATACCAACAAATTTCCGAGGGAAATGATCTATTGGCAATAATATGTAGGTGATATGTCGCAGTCGTTGATACAGTAAAAAATAATAATAATATCTTGTTGTCTACTAGATAGGATAAACAAGGGTCGAACTAAAGAGTTCGTGCTTGACTTTTTGTGTCAATAAGAAATCATACTATAGTGTACACTAAAACTCAATTTGAAACTCAAAACTATAAACAAAACTATATCTAAGACTGAAATACTATAGATCGAAGCAACGCATGAACTAAAAATACTTCTTTTATAACAACTGAATAACAGAACAATTGTTTCAAAACCTAACCAACAACAGGAGCCGAATGATTGCTCCTGGATCTAAAACTCAAGCTCCACAGTCTGAGAAATTCCTACATGCGGAATATTCTTAAGAGTTGACACAACCAAAATAAAACGATAAATCTAACCAACTATGAAGTAGAAACTAATCAATAACGAATCTGAGCTAAATAATTCAGAGTTCTCTCGATGGATAGCTTCTCCACTCCCTGAATCTCGACCTAAAGACCTCTATTTATAGTTACAAAATCGTGAGGTTCCCGCAGCTAAGTGTTGCTTGTCACGTCGCGATCTTGGCTTTATCCCCGATATCTCGCACTTTGAATTTCAAGTCAACCTTCAGATTACGTTTTTATCCATTGACTAGCGTCGCAAACATTTCTTCTCCGTGTTGCGAGCTTCTCCTAATCTTATCCTCTCGATTTCATCCTTATCTCAGTTCAATTTTCCACTTTAAACACTGTATTTTAAGTGTTTTCACATAGAAGCAACTTACACCAAAACTAAGTGTAAATAGTCATTTTACAAATATAAAACAACTAAAACACAGTCTAATAACATGTACAATATGTAATATAAAAGCGCATTATCAAACACCCCACACTTGTTCTTTGCTTGTCCCCAAGCAAACAGAGCTTTTAAGATTTTGTATCGTAAACTGAAACTTTCTTGAAAATCTCTCAGTTTCAAAGTTTATTGCTAATTTCAATAAATATATTTAAACCCATTTTTTGAAAATGACCAAAATACCCTTGGAAATCACGACTTTCTAAAGAACTATTGATTACAAATTTTTGGTTCACAACTGTGCAAACATACTTGTTCAAATTCTAAAGGTCGTTTAAGAATTTTCCATGACTTTCTATGATGCCCGTGTAACGAGCTTTCAACAACATTATCCCAGACCGGTTGATTTTAGGTAATGAGGTGCATAAATGTCCTAGGGCCACCATTTTCAGGTCTACCAGCTCGAACAACATAGGCCACTGATTGAAATTCCTTTCTTGAATCCCTATCCTATGATATTTCTAAATCAAAACACTTTTTCTTTTATAATTTCCTCAAATTAAATCAACTTTTTTTAACCGAGACTAGCCTAAAACAACTACATAATATTTCTTGAAAAATACCAACTTGCTAAAAAAATTTCAAAACTACTCGTTTTTATGATACAATTTCCCAAAAAATGTAAAACCATATATATATATATATATATATATATATATATATATATATATATATATATATATATATATATATATATATATATATATATATATATATATATATATATATATATATATATATATATATATATATATATATATATATACACATTACTAATAAATGAAGCCTTTTAATACCACTTGGCATGATTCTAAAGACATTTTTATACGTGTCATACTCTAAAAAGTGCTACCATTCGTGTTCCCGCCTAAAGTAATTCACTTATTCCGACTTCCAAAACCGTTTCCGAAATTTCGCTTATCTCCTAATTTCGCATGATTCCATAGATTTCGGCTACCCTCTCGTTTTAAAATTTGAAATCCATGTCGATGGGCTACATTCCAATTCATATCTCCTTTTATCTCACGAGATCTTCCTGCCATATCTATTCATCGCCTCTCCACAATGTCGCCGCCTTCACAGTTGACCCTCTCTAAGAACCTCTGGTATGCCTTCTTCATCCGATTCCAACCTTTGGTTTAAGTTTCTATGAACCATTTGATTCGGTCAATAAAGAGTTCTCACATCACCGCTAATCGGATTTTGTGGGGGTTTTAATCGGATTTCTGTAATCAATGTTAAAACCCTTAATTCACAGGTTTTGGATTTCATTATCCACCAACAACCATATGATTCTTTGCCAACGATTTCAACAGACATGTATTTCTCCTTTTTATCGTTCCCATTGTCTAATATAGTTTCTGATTGAATGTATATGTATGTTTAATGTTTGTTTCGTGAACACCATGTCTTTTTAAGTATCTTGAATATTGTGGATTATTTGAAGCCTTTTATTTGGCTAGAACCATAGATTTGTTGTTTGTTTGCAGATTACACAAAAAATATGGGTTCATGGGAGTAATTATGGATTGGTGGAACATGCAACCCAAGTGTTTGACTGAATGTCTCAAAGAAGGTTTCACGAAATTTGTCTCCTCTCACCTCTCAAGTCTCAACCCAATATCAACTTCTTTTTCATTTATATTGATTTACCAAATGATTTGTATTTTTTTTTGTTGTTTGTAATTTCTTTTGGTTGGTCCCCTGGCATGGGATACGCTCACAAAAGCAGACTCTACTTCCCTATTCATCATTTTTTTGCAGACTACCTTCTTGAAGAAGGGTGTTGTGTGTCTTGGCATCCTTAATTCTTGGTTGCTACGCTAACACAAGCAGACACACCAGATTAAAGTAAGTTGAGTTCCTCATCTGATACATTACTTTAACAATTTTGTTTGGTTTAACTTTTGCCCTTTCCCATTTTACTCCATGTATCTATGGTTTCAATTTTACATGCCAAAATCCGATGCTTGCTTCTCTTGCCCTTTGTAATCAGATGAAATGCCGAAGATTAGATATTCAATATAAATACATAACTTTTTTATTTGCGAGAAAAGTTGAAAGAAAAACCCCTGGACTTTAGTGGATATAAATTTTTAGAAACTAGCTTTGACCTTTTACATGGTTGGACCCTACGAAAACTGTGAATATCATTGAACGACTTTCTTTCAAGGTACATGAAACAGTGACTTTCCTTTTTTTTTGGGGGGGGGGGGGGTTTGGTTATTTTGAGTGTTTGATTTTTCAGTCCATTCACATGCAAGAACGTAGGAATGTAAACTGAAATTAAGTAATTTTGTTGCAATATTTATAGATATTTACATTTTTAGATGACACATTTATTGATCTTACACATGGTTACAGAGGCTCACAGTTAGAAGTTACTATTTTATTTGGTTGTTTTTGTATACATACAGAAGTAGATGTTGATTGGACCTGTTGATGTTCAAGTTAGCATTGTTAGAAAGAAGATGCTCTATGACACCCACCTCACAAACGGAGGTGCCTTATTTCTAATTTCATCTAAAAGTTTATGATGTTTTCATTTTTGTCATGTATATAAGTGGATGTGGGTCTGGTTTAGATAATTGAGTTGGAATCAAGAAAATGGATAAGGGTTATGTAAATTTTATTGCAATATCAGGAATATAAATCTTAGGTTCAGGTATGAATTTAATTTCTAAGTTCCCTAGATGAACTGTTTTGATGAAATGTATGAGTAAAAGACTAGTCTTTTTAATTTGAATGAAGAGTGAAAAAGTTCTGATTGGGTGGAAATTTACAGGTTGGCATAACTTTCTTAACGTGGATATTTCATGGTCTTCCATTTAGTCGAACCCTTCAAATGTAAGGTGACATATTCACCTCTTTTTCTGATTGGGTGGAAATTTGGGTAAAATGCTTTAATAGGAAGAAGTCAAAGTAATATGTTATAATAAACAAATCAATAAAAGTACGTTGTTATATATTGCATTTAACCCTTCTGTTTACTACTATTATAATAATCTTTTGAGTATTAAGTTATGTGAATTACCCTGAAATTTCACACCTTTTTCATTTAGGGTCCGTACAAGTTTTGGAAGATTTTTGGCTCGTGGACGTGATAAAACAATCCGGACCATTAAAAAGAGAATTGAAGATTTTTGCCTGTAGGTATGCATTTTACAAAGCATTATCAATCTTCTGGTTACTTATTAGTTATGCCTTCACTTTTACTTGTAATATAGGCAATGTACTTTATTTTTTACTCATCATAGCAAATTATTCCTTATAATAACAACATACTTACATTTCTTTACTGATAACGGCAATACGTTGCCTGAAACTTATAAAATATACTTAATCTATCACCCATAATAGCAATGTACTTAGTTTACTTACCTTTAAATCTTTAATAGCAACATACTTACATTTAATTACCCATGATAGCAATGAACTCAATTTATATTACTAATAATAGCAACATGTAATCCAACACTTGTAAGCATTTTACAAGGATCATGTTACATATTACTGTTTTCGGTAAAGAAATGAAAGTACGTTGCTGTTATGAATAAATAATGTAATTACACTGCTTTTATGGGTAAAAAAATTAAGTGCATTGTCTATATTAGAAACAAGAGTAAAGTATATTGCTATTTTCACTTTCTAGAGTAATTGATGTAGACACAAAGTCTGTTTCTTTTCTGGACCAATGAACTGTTGGAACGTGAGTAAATAACCGTTTTACCCTTCTGTTTAAAAATGATGTTGAACAACAAATTATTATTAATCCCAAGAATAGTTATCACCTTTTGTAACCGCTTTTTATACAGAACATAGGGAAGGACTACAAATTTTTGCACTATGAAGTAGGACAGATACGAGCCTCATTATGATTACTTCCAAGATGAATACAACACCAAAAATAGAGGTCAACGTATGGCTATAGTTCTGATGTACCTTTTGTGAATGCTTTTTTTATTAATTTTGCACATGTAGTTTTTAATATAATAAACTCCCGTCTTTTTTAATTTTTATGATATTATTGACAGCTCAGATATTGAAGAAGGGTGCGAGACCGTATTCCCTTCTGCAAAAGGAAACATCAGTGTTGTACCTTGGTGGAATGAACTGTCTGAATGTGGTAAAGAAGGTTTATCTGTTAAACCAAAAATGGGAGATGCTTTGCTTTTTGGATCATGAAACCTGATGCATCTCTTGATCCTTCAAGCTTACATGGTTAGTAATCTACTTTCAGTTCCACCTAATTATAACATTGTACTTTCAATTCTTTCCATATTAATGAAAGTAGGATGTTATAAATTATAATAAACAAATCATTGAAACTAAATTGCTATTATGTTATAGGTGGGTGCCCGGTTATCAAAGGGAACAAGTGGTGTCTACAAAATGGATCCGTCTCAACGAGTATAAAGCTTAATTTTGGTTTAAAAAAGGTAATCCTATAAAGGTTTTTAGACTATAGTAATACCAATCTTGTATGTTAAATTACATAAAGAATAAAGAAAATATGTTTTTTGACAGTTTTTGAATGTGTGGTGGTTGCATCTATGTCTATACTTCTGAGAAAATGACGTCACAATGGGATTAAGTTGGATGATATAGTCTTGGTAACAGTGTAATTTTCCTACATACATATCAGTAATCTTTTGTTTATTTTGTTGATCTTATAATGTCACCATGTTAGCCATAATATTTTAGACGTGAAGAGTTATTTTTTTCTTTTTTCAATCAATTCATACCTTTAAAAGAAATCTTGATCATTAGATGTGAATGACTTCATCATCATCATGTTGATGTATATTGATTGTTATAGAAAGAAAAGTAAGAAGACAAAAAGAGCGTGGGTGTAATATCCTTGTATTGTTATACAAGGAGGACACATCGATTTCTTTAAGGAAGTGGAAAATATAAATGCATTAATATTATTTAATAGTATGATAGATGAACTTACAAACAGCAATCTAAATAAGCGTTTTGTAAACTATAAATATTTGGAAGGTAATACGTAGAAAGAATGTGGAGAGAACTTTAGGATCAATGGTGGAATTAAACCAACCATCTATTTATACTACCAAACGAAATTCTAAACTTTCTAAAATGCCTTCAAAATATAGCTGTTAAAACTTAAACAACGGGCAAAATAGCAAATTGATAAATTTATTAAATATCTTTAGATTTAACAAAGAAAATAAAAATTTTGTAGTAGCCAACGGTTACACTCCAACATTGAAAGTTCGAACTTACAAGCATTAAAGAAAGGGAAAATGTACAAGAGATTTGATTCACGAAACTAACCCTATGCGTATTTATGAGACAAATGAAGTAACAAAACAAATAAAAGGGGATACCCGAATCAATAAGTCTCCAAAGAGAATCAAAGAAATAAAAGTTTTATATGAAAATAGAAATCCTCCTAAGATTTAGAAGATGATGAAACCCCACATTGAATCTTGATTGTGGAAAATAGAAACATATTATTTGCATTTTTACCCTTTGGAAGTACGTGCGTGTGTATATATATATATATATATATATATATATATATATATATATATATATATATATATATATATATATATATATATATATATATATATATATATATATATATATATATATATATATATATATATATATACTATAGCCTTTCACGATAACTCGATGATCGTTTGTATTCGGTTCTACTTCTTCAATGCCTAATGAAATCATCATTCAATAATAAGTAATACCGAATATTGATGATAATAAGTTTTCTGGAAAGGGCATAAATGATTACAGTAATAGCAGAGATTATGGAGTAATTAGTATTTACCGTCGAATCCCCTAAGCGATTTCACGACGGTTTCAACACAACCTTGACAATGAAGGTAAACTCCCAACACTATCACTCCGTTAGTTTGCTTGTTATTACTTTTGGTTTTTGATTCGTCAGAGTTCTCATCTGCGCCATCGTTGTTACTTTCATTGTGATTCTTTTCTTCCGAGTTTCCCCCGGCCGTTGCTTGTTCTTCCATGTTCAAGTTCAAACAAAAACACATTTCAACAACCTCACAAAAAGTAATAGACGCTGGAAGAATTAAAAACCGAATTACAGAATACTCGATCAATTATTCAATGGAAACGTATAATCTATACATACTATTACTGTTTGTCCGAAGAGAAAAATTTAAGAAAACTTTGGAAAAAGAAACAACGTCCGATTGAACATATGGAATGAATACAAACGAGATGGATCAACGAGTTTGATCTATCCATAAAACTTGGAATATAACGATTTCAATCAATTATGGAGTTAGAATTTTGCAAAAGAAGAGAATGTAGAGGTTTGTACATTTCCCATGGTTTTGCCTTGGTCGAATGGTAAGAACATACCACGAACGATGAACAGTGGCATCTGGTAGAAGAGTCGATGGTGTGGTCTATATATCCGGTTAGGATTTGAATGTAGTAGAGAGAGACCGGAAAATAGAGATATTTTAGGAAGAGATTCAAAATTTTGCTGATTTCATGGAAATAAAAAAAATGAAATCCCCACAATACCCTTCTCTTCATTTCTAAGTTACATTTCGATCATTTAATTAATAGAATTTACATAAATGGCCCGTTTATATTAGCCTTTGATCTTGATATTTGGAGAGCCCAGATTTATTCTCACTTTCTCAACCTTTTTACCCTCCTCATTTTATCATATATATATATATATATATATATATATATATATATATATATATATATATATATATATATATATATATATATATATATATATATATATATATATACATATATATATACATATATGTATATATATATATATATATATATATATATACATATATGTATATATATATATATATATGTATATACATATATATATATATATATATATATATACATATATATATATATATATATATATATATATATATATATACATATATATAAATATATATATATATATATATATATATATATATATATATGTATATATATATATATATATATATGTATATACATATATATATATATATATATATATATATATATATATATATATATATATATATATATGTATATACATATATATATATATATATATATATATATATATATATATATATATATATATATATATATATATGTATATACATATATATATATATATATATATATATATATATATATATATATATATATATATATATATATATATATATATATATATATATATATATATATGTATATATATATATATATATATATATATATATATATATATATATATATATATATATATATATGTATATTTTTTTTTTTTTTGAATGGCAACTGTCATTAAAAAGAAGAGATGCACCCAGCCAGAAGCTGGGGACACCCGACGGAATTACAAGAAGTTACATTTTAAGAGCTAATCTTGGGGAAATTAGCCAAAGACTCCTATCTATAGTAAATTTAGGTATTCTACTATCAAGCCAAATATATATCTCGCGCTGAATGTGATTAAAGAGCTCTTCCACTGATCTCCTTTTGTCAAGAAAAGTAGCTTCATTACGGTTTTGCCAAATAACAGTCAGGGTGGCGGCACCGGTAGCTAATAAAGCTTTATTTTCTTTTGTATTCGTGCCTTCCGTTTCCATCCAATCAAGGAGGTCTGCTGTGGAAGTAAGCTGCATGTCATTAAGCTCCCACCATCGTCGGATCTTGCGCCACACATCCTTAGCAACCGAGCAGTCAATGAAAGCATGAGTAACGGTTTCAGTACCTGCTTTACAAACCTCACAGTTAGTATTTCCAGGGCCCACGGATATGGATGCTAGATTATCTTTAGTCGGCATTCTTCCTTTGCAAATTCTCCATACAAGGATATTGCTTTTTTTGGGTATCCATTTTCTCCATCTATTATTACCAATGACCTGCTGATTTTTATTTATAAGTTTTTCACGCAGCCACGCTACTGAGAATACCCCTTTGGGACTTTCAGAACAGATGCAAGTGTCCTCCTTCTCTGTTAGGGTTATAGATGAAATGTGGGACAATAATGATTCAACTTCTTCTTTTGTTCTACCATCTCTGACACTGTCACTCCATGACCAGTTAGACCCTTCAGCGCTTAATCTGTCGTAAACCGAGTCTTCTTTTTTAGGGTCAAGATTGTATGCTCTAGAGAATTTCACTTTGAGAGGTTCCTCCCCAGTCCACCAATCTGACCAGAAATCAGTGTTTTTACCATTTCCGATTTGCTTCTTTATAAGGAGTCTCGGGTCGAGGTTGTCTTGCTTAAGGCTGTCCCAAAGATTCACAATATATTTCCATGTAAAGCCGTGTTTAATCGTACCCGTTTCGTCGCCAATTTTTAATTTTCCATGAATGCTATCTACAATTTTTACCCACATTGCGTCGTCTTCTTTCTTGTATCGCCAATACCACTTCGCTATTAAGGCTTTGTTCAAATCCTCCAGTGCTCCAATCCCGAGGCCCCCTTTTCTCTTATCCGTCAACACATGATCCCATTTAACCCAAGGGATGCGGTTCTTCTCATGATCTCCCCCTCAAAAGAAGTTCCTTCTCAATCCTTCTAGCGTTTTTAAGACTCCTCTAGGGACTTTGAATAAGGAAAACAAGAAATTCCCTAAAGAGCCCAAAACATTACACACTAGAGTATGCCTTCCACCATACGAGAGGGTTTTTAACTTCCATTTGCTCAATCTTTTCTTGAACTTCTCAATTAAAGGCTTCCAATGTTTCTTTGAGTGCATGTTTATGCCAATGGGTATCCCCAAGAAGATAGCAGGAAATTTCGCGGCTTTGCAACCAATTATTAACGCCATATCTTGAGTCTCGATGTCATTAGTTCCAATCCCATAAAGTGTACTTTTCTCAAAATTGACTTTAAGGCCAGCAGCTTTCTGAAAACAAAAAAGAATTCGGACTAGGTTAAGTGTGTTCTCGACAGACCACTCGCCAAAAAACATCGAATCATCTGCAAAAAAGAGATGTGTTAGTAAAATTTTGTTTTCTCCTATTTCTATTCCTTTGTAATTTCCAATTTCAGAGGCTTTTTGAATCGCGGAATTCAAACCCTCCATAATAAGAGTGAAAAGAAAGGGGGCAATCGGGTCTCCCTGGCGAAGACCTCTTTGGAGAGAAAATTCTTTGGAGGGGCTGCCATTAACTAGCACCGAGGAAGTTCCAGAGATCATGCATTCTTTTATCCAATTTCTCCATCTCCTACCAAATCCCTTCTGGGACATCATCGAGTCCAAATAACTCCATGAGACAGAATCATATGCTTTGGCTATATCGGATTTGAATATGAACAACTTCTTCTTTTTTCTTTTCGCCCATTCAATGACTTCGTTGGCTATAAGGGGTCCGTCAAGGATTTGCCTATTCTTGACAAAAGCAGATTGGGATCTGTCTATAATGTTTGGGAGGATCTTTTTCAATCTATTTGCAAGCATTTTAGAGAGAATTTTATATATGCTGGAAATGAGGCTTATCGGACGATAATCTTTGACCTGTGAAGGGTTGATGATTTTAGGGATAAGTGTGATGAATGCCGAGTTGGTGCCTTTGGGCAGTTTTGGAGCAGATGCAAATTCGTTAAAAGCTTCTAGTAATTCATCCTTCAGCATCATCCAAAATTTTTTAAAAAATTCAGCCGTGAATCCGTCCGGTCCCGGGGATTTGTTAAGGCCACAATTCCAAATTGCCTCCTTTAGTTCTGCTTCAGTGAACGGCTTTTCTATGTCTTTACTTTCTTCTTCCGAAATTCTAGTTGTGTTACCAAGGTTTTGCGTCCAATTGCAGTCTTTATCTTCCATAAAAATGTTCTCAAAGTGCTCTTTAAAGTGATCCTTCACCTTTGCTGGTTCTGTCTCCCAAGTTCCATTAATTTCGACTCCTTTTATGCTTCTAGTGTGCTTCTTCTTATTTATATTCCTGTGAAATAAAGCCGTGTTTTCATCACCTTCCAGACACCATTTGTTTTTAAATTTTTGGGCAATGTCTTCATTAAATCTTTTCTCCTTTTCTCTAATTTTGTTCATAATTTCGATCATTTCTTGCAAAAAACTAGTTGAGCTGCCTTCTTCCTCAATGGATTTATCGATAGTTTCAAGGCGTAATCGCCATCTCCTGTCTTCTTCCTGAGACTTCTGATCTCTATCTAACTTCCACTCTTTTATTTTTTTCTTGACTTCCTTTAATTTTAACATCAGTCTGAATATTTTTCTATGATTGCCAGGCAAATCACAACCAATCCAAGCTTCTCTCACCAAGTCTTCAAATACATCTTCTTCCAACCAAGAATTAAACAATTTGAAAGGTATGGGCCCATAATTTCTACTGATTTGATGAAGAATTAGTGGTTTATGGTCTGAATGAATTCTAGTATCCGAAGTAACCTCAATATTAGGCCAAAGAGATTCAAAATCGCTGTTTATAAGAAATCTATCAAGTTTCGAAAGTTTGGAACCTCCTCCCTTAATCCATGTGAAGTTAGTACCTCCTAATTTCACGTCAGTAAGATTATTGGAGGAGATAAAATCATTGAACTTTCTAGCCAATCGACTATCAAAATGCGACCCTCGTTTTTCACTTTCAATTCGCACTTCATTAAAATCACCAAAGACTACCACTCCCCCTTGCCAACCTTCCAGAATAGCAGAAATAAAGTTCCAAAGTTCCTCTCTTTTTGACGGGACTTGACTGGCATAGACATTTATGAAGCAAACATTGGCATTATTTTCCACCCATTTTCCTTGAATCACCATACAATCCTCTCTACAGATAATGTTATCTCTACTAAACAAGTTTTTGTTCCAAATGGTTAAGATGCCACCTCCTTGGCCAATACCATTTGAACAAGTAAAATCAAAATCGTTGGTACCCCAAATTCTCTTCACAATCAAATCAGAAATATTCTTTCTTTTGGTTTCCTGAATACCTACTAAAACCGGGTTGAATTTGCGAATTAAATTAGAAAACCAACTAACCTTGCAATCTCCCTTTCCAAATCCATTAGAGTTAAGAGAAATAATATTCATTGTGTTCTGTTTGAATCTCCCTTTTTGGCCTTGGCACAATGTCGTCTTCCTCCTTCTTGATTACTGCCATTGACGAACCCACAATCCACGCCTATTTCCTCCAATCTTGAGGACACTCCCAACATTGAAGTCGAACCTTCTGATCTCGAATCTCCAGTCACGATCTCTATCTTGGAAAAATCAGAAGCACGTTTCCTTCTAGCTTTACTCCTCGTGATTCTAGGAGACATTTGAAGTTGTCTTCTTTCCATGGAATGGGATGCTATCGATTTCTTCTCCTCGTTGCCGTTAATTTTTTCGGTCTCTAAAAGCTCCAATTTATGTTTAATCGGTGTCTGTCTTGATAGAAGAATTTTTAGCGTATCTGAACAATCTTGAATTGCGATCTGATTTTGTAATTTTGGATCTTGGTCTGGATTCTGATTTCGTGAGTTTTGGACTTGGATTGACTGGATGGGTTCATGAGTCTTAGTTGGGGTATGGCATTTTCCACATATTGGGCCTAGGTTGGGCTCAACTTCTGCTGGACCATCATTAACCAGGCCATACAAGAACGTGCCTGATTCCACTTCGTCTTCTAACGGGTGGGGGGAGTTTTGAGTCGCATCATTATTTTCCTCGATTATTCCAATATCCTTCGCGTGTTCCTTGTCATGCGTGGCTGGCAAAAGCTTTTTCTGGTTGGGAATTTCTTGAAAGACGAAATCGGAGCATGACCCTTCGAGATCGTCATCGGAATATTCGTCCGATCCTTCATCCTCCGCCGTTGAACTGAATTGACCTCCGCTATCTGATGACGGATAATCTTCGAGCTCGTTTTCACTTTTATTTCCTCCGATCACATCATCCTGGAATTCAGTCCGGTCACCTTCAAGCTCAGTTACGCGAATCCTAATATGATCTGTACCAATAATAACCTCTACAGATTCTTTAATGAAATCTAAGCAATCAGTTCTAACACAAATTTTTCCAAAAGACCAGTCTGTGCGAGATTCACTGCATGTATCTGTAATAATTACATCTCCCCAAAGACGTCCAATTTTAATAAAGTTATTGGGACCACGAGCTTGAGGAGGGAGACCTTCAATCTTTAGCAACACTATTCTGTCTTTGATCTGGAAGTTTTCATCCCATTTCTTTATAGATTTTAAGCATGCCTGAACTTCTAGATTCGACTTGATCTTTTTCCCCTCTTCCTCATTTTTGGTATTAAAGAGCACCCACATACCTCCCAGGTATTTCACCATGTTCTTATTGAGGCCTTCAGCAGCACAAATGTTTACCAGGAAAGGAAACGTGTTTAAACATTTCAACTCCCCAACAAGTTTATTACTTAAAACTTTTCCGTTTTCTTCCATCTCTCCTGCATCTAGTGTCACCGTTTTCGTAACCAGTGTTTTTACTTTGATTTGTTTACAGTCTTCTTCTTTCACACTATAGCCTTCACAACGGTCCGACCCACCTTTGACTATATCTGCAAATGAAACTTCCTTTTTTCTTAAGCTTCTGTCTTTGTCGAAGCTTCTATTCTCCTTTTGATGCGGGTAACTTGGAGCTCTCTGGTCTCTTTCATACTTGGCCAACCTTGCGAATAACTTATAGTTGCCCATCCACAGCCTGTTTAGCATTTCTTCTTTTTTAGTCTCATCGTTTACCCTATTAAACCTCACGAATCCAAACCTGTGACCATGCTTATCTTTCTTGTTGCTTATGAATAGGTCAACTAAGGTCCCCATTCTCCTGAGTTCTTCTCTAATGGCTTCCCTACTCCAATCCCTTGGGAGATTGGAAACGAAGTACGTAGTTGCTTCTCTGAACTTCCATTTATCCACAGCCCCTCCGCTGTAAATTTCTTCCTTGGAGATCCACCGGAAAACCCTCCGTCGAGTAGTTTCTTTTCGCCGGAAATCGCCACCCTTTCCGCTCCACATTCCGTTTTTTATATATTATATATGTATATACATATATATATATATATATATATATATATATATATATATATATATATATATATATATATATATATATATATATATATATATATATATATATATATATATATATATATATGTATATATATATGTATATATATATATATATATATATATGTATATATTTTTTTTTTTTTTTTTTGAAACGGCAACTCAATAACAACAGGCAAACTCAGCAAGAAGCTGAGAGCCTAAAACAAATTACAAAAGTTTAAAAGCTATTCTAGGATCTGAAATCCATAAATTCTTATCTAACTCCATTTTAGAAGACCTGTTCTCTAACCACATCATAGAATCTTTTTGAATGTCTCTAAAAACCTCTTCCCCTTTTTTCCTCCTGTTTTGAAACTTAGCAAGGTTCCTGTTTTGCCACAAATTACTAATCGCCGCCACCCCTACAAGGAACAAAACTCTTTTTTCCAAGTTATTGTGCCCCTGGTTCGCCAAGTTTTGAATGGTGTCTTCCAAGTCCACCGAGTTCACTGGTCCTAAATTCCACCATTGCAAAATTCTCGACCAAACTTCTTTCGCCTCTTTACAATAAGCAAACCGGTGCATAGCTGTCTCTTCCTGACCCCTACATAAGTCGCAATCACTTGATCCAAGCGCAATGCCTTTTCTTTCCAGATTATAACTTGTTGGCAATCGGTTTTTCAAATACCTCCACACGAAAATATTTATCTTCTTGGGGAGCCATTTACACCATCTATTCTTTCCTACCTCCACTTGGGTCTTTAAGATAATCTGGTTTCTCATCCATGAAACATTGAATTTCTTTTTTGGACCTCCTCTACACTCCCACGTATCTTCCTTATCAGAGAAGATCATAGCCGGAATCGCTTTTTTTAGCTCCTCAAATTCTTCGTTGCTTCGGCCTTCACGAATAGAGCTTCTCCAGTTCCATGATCCTCCTGCCGTCCCTAGTCTATCTTTAACCGTGGCTTGTTGATCGGTTTCAAGATAAAATAAACGAGGGAATAATTCACTCAATGGTTTTTCCCCCAACCATATATCAATCCAGAACCTAGTTTGGTTACCACTCTCTATCCTCCTGTTAATTAAATCTCTAGGATCCAATTCAAAATCTTTAAGCTCTTTCCACTGTTGTACTATTCTCCTCCAGGTGTTGCCCATTTTGATATCTTCTCTTCCATCCTGCCACTTCTGTCCGTGAATACTAACAATAATTTTTCTCCATAAAGCATCTTTTTCCATTCTATATCTCCACGCCCATTTAGCTAGAAGGGCTCTATTAATGTCCACAAGCGCCCCAATTCCCAACCCGCCCTTGTGCCTCTCCGTTAAAGCCCACTTCCATTTGACCCATATAATCTTTTTCTGTTTCTCTTCTCCTCCCCAGAAGAAGTCACGGCGAATTGCTTCTAGAGTTTTAATGATACCTTTTGGAGCTTTGAAAAGAGAAAATAAGTAATTACCCAAACTCCCTATAACATTGCAGACCAGGGTATGTCTTCCTCCAATCGAAAGTGTTTTAATTTTCCATTTGCTCAGCTTTACTTTAAACTTCTCCACTAGCTTTCTCCAAGGATAAAGAGCACCGGTGTTGGCCCCGATTGGCATTCCCAGGAAAACCGATGGCAACCTACCTGCTTTGCAGCCAATGATCATAGCTATCGATTCCACAGCTTGTTCTGATTGACCAATTCCAAAGACTTGACTTTTTTCTAAATTAACCTTGAGACCTGCGGCTTTTTGAAAACAAATTAAAATTCGTATTAGATTTAGCACATTCTCAATGGACCATTCCCCCACGAACACTGAGTCATCTGCAAAAAAAAGGTGAGATAAAAGAATTTTATCTTTTCCCACTTCAATCCCTTTGAAAGATCCTTCCTCTACAGCTCTTGAAACTGCGTTGTGGAGACCCTCCATGACCAGCGTGAACAGGAAAGGAGATAAGGGGTCCCCTTGGCGAAGGCCACGACTGAGCGAAAATTCCTCCGAGGGACTAGCATTAACGAGGACCGAGGATGTACCCGAGCTCAAACAAACTTCCACCATCTTTCTCCATTTAACGCCAAAACCTTTTTGTTCCAAAATCGAATCAAGATACCTCCAGGAGACCGTGTCATACGCCTTAGCGATGTCGGATTTAAACACGAAAATTTTCTTCTTTTTAGCTTTGGCCCAATCAATCACTTCATTCATAATAAGTGGACCATCGGTAATCTGTCTATTCTTGATGAAAGCAGACTGCGCACTATCAATGATTTTAGGAAGGACTTTTTTTAACCTATTAGCCAACACTTTTGAAAGGATCTTGTACAAAATGGAGATTAAGCTAATCGGTCTAAAGTCTTTCACCAAGGTTGGGTTATGGGTTTTGGGAATGAGCGTGATAAAAGCCACATTAACACCCTTTGGGATCACTGGTCTGTTCTGAAATTCGTTAAAAGCTTCCACCACCTCCTCTTTTATTTTCTCCCAGAAGGCTTTAAAGAACTCTATGGTGAAACCGTCAGGCCCTGGAGATTTGTTGTGCCCACAGCTCCAGACCGCTTTTTTGACTTCATTCTCTGTAAACAGTTTTTCTAAATCGTTCTTATCTGTCTCTGTTATCCGTGTAGTCTCTCCTAGATCCTGTTCCCAATTACAGTTTGGGTCCACTTTAAAGCTTTGTTCAAACTGACTTTTGAAGTGATTTTTGACTCTTACAGGATCCACCTCCCATCTACCATCTATGCTTATGCCTTTGATCGAGTTCACATGTTTCTTTTTATTGATCGATCTATGAAATAAGGCACTGTTTTCATCACCTTCCAAGCACCACCTGTTCTTGAATTTTTGAGCATTGTCTTCATTAGATTTTTGTTCCATTTTTCTTAAATCCGATAACACCTTCAATCTCTCTTTTAGAATCTCTGTGGAAATTTGCCCTTCTTCAAACAACTTGTCGATCGAATTTAATCTTTCTATACATTTATCCTTTGCTTCTTTGGCCTTCCTACTTCTCTCAACATTCCATACTCTAATTTTTTCTTTGATTGCTCTCAACTTTTGCATAATAATGAACAGTTTCTTGTGTTGCCCTTCCATCGAAAATCTATCCCAAGTCTCAATCACCAATCTCTGACATTCTTCATCCTCCAACCATGAATTATAAAACTTGAACGGGATCTTTCCATAGTTTCTTTTAACTTGTTTTAAGACTATGGGTTTATGATCCGAGTATAATCTTGCTTCCAACATAGCTTCGTAGTTTGGCCAATGCTCCCCAAAATTATCAGATAACAAGATTCTATCAAGTTTAGACATCTTTGATCCGCCTCCTTTAATCCAAGTAAACCCAGCTCCGTTAGTTTTGACATCGATCAAATTATTGTGATCAATAAATTCATTAAACTTTCTAGAGGACCTTTCCAGCCAATTTGACCCCCTTCTTTCCGATTCATCCCTTACCTCGTTGAAATCCCCCATAATCACCACCACTCCATCCCAACTTGTTAAGAATGTAGAAATAAAGTTCCACAGATCTTCCCTTCTATTGGCATCTTGACTAGCATAGACATTTATGAAACATAAGTTCACATTGTTTTCCAACCACGTACCATGAACAACCACACAATCATCTCTACAAATTGCCTGTTTTTTAGAAAAGAGAAAACTGTTCCAACAAGTAATGATCCCCCCTCCTTGACCTGTACTTCCCATAAATTCAAAGTTAAAATCACTACTACCCCACATCCTTTTGATTAACATGTCTGTAATCTCCTTTCTTTTTGTTTCTTGCAAACCGATTACACCTACTTTATGAAGTTTAATTAAATTGTTTACCCAATCTAGCTTGAACTCGCCCTTTCCTAAACCGTTAACATTAAGAGATAAGAGATTCATGATTTACCTCTTAAGCTCCTTTTCTTGCTTCCCTCCATCCTGTCCCGCCCCCTTCCACCTTCTTTATGGATCCCACATTTCACCCCTATTTGCTGGATTTTTTGGTCACTATCCACCGAACCATACCAGAAGCTACTTGAGTATTCATTCGAAGACATGGAGTCTGACCCGCTCACCTTGCTTCTCATCGACTTTGACTGGCTTCTCGTGATTCGTCTCTCGCTCTGGATCAATTTCTCCTCTTTCTTTTTATAATAACGCTCTTGATAATGTTCCTGTTCTTGTTTTTTTTTTTTTTTCCGAAAATACCCCTGCACTTTCCTTTTCTATTTTCTCCTCCGTGTCTTGAATCCCCTCGATTGCGTATTTGATTTTTTCGTTTATCGGTGTTGTTTTTGATAAGAGCTCCTTTAATCTTCCGGATACCCCATTTAACGTAGCGTGAAAGTCTGCATCCAATCGTTTCTCTGAGTCCATCTTATTTCCTCCTTCTGGGCTAACGTCCTTGTCTTGCCCAACTTGGGCCTCCTCCTGTTTATTGGTTTCTTTATTACTTTCTTTTGGGCTTCCATTTTCATCTTTCCCATTTAAATCTTTTTTATTTTTCTCTTCTATATCCCCGTGCTTTTTTCCAAGATTACCAATATCTAGGCTCGTTGTTTCGCGTACTTCATCATGCGTTATCACGCCTTCTAATCTTCCCCCCGACATCATCATTTGAAAATTCGAATCTATCTCGGGACTTGAATCCTTCACGAACGAATCACCTATCGACCCTTCGTCTTCATCATCGGAAAAGTTTTCCGATGAGTCCACCTCTGCTTCCGACAGCCTTTCTTCCTCTTCCGACTCAAATTCTTCCTCCTGACCCACCTCCCTTTTACGATCGTCATTACTCCTGCAAGGTTGAAACACCATATCCTCCACTTCTTTCACTCTTACTTTTAATTCTTTATTACCCAAAGAAACGATAACAGTTTCATTAATGGAATCCAACTCTTTTGTCATAACACAAACTTTACCGTAGGACCAATCTTGAGCATTTTCTGGACATGGGTCTGTAACGACGACTTCACCCCAAAGTCTCCCAATTTCAATGAAATAGTTTGGATTTCTTGCTTCTACTGTTAGACCTTCTATCCTAAGCCACACATATCGATTACCCTCCTCTACGTCCTCCACCCCTTTAGAGATTTTATTAAGACATGAACGAATTTCAGCACTTGATAATATTAACTCATCTTCATCTTCGCCGACTGTATTAAAGAGAATCCGGTTTCCCCCCAAATACTTGACAATTCCTTCTCGCAATCCTTCGCTAGTACAGAGATTTGCAATATACAACAGATTGTTAAAACATTTTACCTCCCCTATGAGTTTCTCTTTTAATGATTTTTTTAGTTTCAAAGCTTCCTCGATAGGAAGATTAATTCTTTTATACTGATCTCGTTCCTTTTCCTTTACTATCGTCTTTACTGTGCTTTCTTCTTTATCACTTCTTCTCTGCCCACCTCTTAAAGCATCCGCAAAAGAAACCTTTACTCTTCTTTCTCCATTATTTATGTCGAACCTGTGAGGGTGTTCTTCTTTCCTTTCTTCTTTTCTTTCCTCCCTTGCGAATTTGGCCACCTTTGCAAAAAGCTTTTTACCACCTATTATTTGTTTGTTCAGGTTTTTCTCTAATCCTCCTATGTCACACACTCTATTATAACGTACAAACCCAAATCGATTCCCATGTTTATCAGATCGCTTACAGATAAACAGATCGACCAGTGTACCCAACCTGCTCAACCTGTTACGAATTTCTCCTACTTCTTCTCCAAATGGCAAATTGGAAATGAAGAAAGAAGTAGCCTCCTTAAAGTACCATTTATCACCTTTTTCCTGGATCCTTTCCAGATGACCCGCCACCCATCGGAACGTCCTCAGTCGTGTGCCTTCCGTTCGCCGGAAACCTCCGTCTCCTCGCCTCCTCACCTGCATCAGAGAGAAAAATATATATATATATATTATGTATATATATATATATATATATATATATATATATATATATACATATATATATATATATATATATATATATATATATATATATATATATATATTTTTTGCAAGTTAGGGATAAATCCTATTACACGGGTACGTAATATACTACAGCCTAGCTAGGTACATATGGGACTGCTCGGTCGTTATACCGTTGAACCTTCCCTTTCTCCAAGTAGATGCTGCACAGAGACTATATATATATATGTATATACATATATATATGTATATACATATATATATATATATATATATATATATATATATATATATATATATATATATATATATATATATATATATATATATATATATATATATAGATATATATATGTATATACATATATATATATATATATGTACATACATACATATATATATATATATATATATATATATATATATATATATATATATATATATATATATATATATATGTATATACATATATATATATATATATATATATTTATATATACATACATATATATATATGTATATATATATATATATATATATATATATATATATATATATATATATATATATATATATGTACATATATATATATATATATATATATATATATATATATATATATATATATGTACATACATATATATATATATATATATATATATATATATATATATATATATATATATATATATATGTATGTATGTATGTATGTATATATATATATATATATATATATATATATATATATATATATATATATATATATATGTATATGTATATATATATAATACAAAAATGAGCAGTGAATTCCGGATTCCGGCGGAACATCGCCGGAGTATTTCCAATGGTGTGGCCAACTACAAAATCAACAGAACTGGTGAAAAAAGGAAATGGATGTTCCCAAACGCAACGACTTTCTTTATCTCTAATCTTCCATTAAGATTTTACAGTGGGGTGATTCGATCGGAGCTAGAAAAAATTGGGTCGTTGGTGGATTTGTTCTTGTGTAAACGTCGGGATAAGTTTGGCAATCGGTTCGGGTTTGCCAGATTTGACTACATTCAAGACGTGGAATCCATGGAAGAGGCGTTACGAGTGGTGTTTATAGGGGGACAGAAAATGTTTGCTCAAGTAGCTAGATTTGCGAGAAAGGAGAATGGGAAGGAAGAGAATGCCACACGGACCAAGATGCAACATGATGGTAACATCACAATCGGAGAGAGAAGACCAAACGTCTCCTTTGCAGATGCTGTGAAAGGGAAGAGTGGCAGTCAGCCGGGGGTCACTACACTTAGGAAATCAGTTTCAATCTCTCCAGTTGAAGGCATCCAAGCTGCTAAGACCTTAAAAACGAAACTGATTGGAGAGGTGAGAAGTTATATTAATCTTTCGTGTATTGCTAATCTCTGCTTATGTGAAGGTCTACGAGAAGGGATTGTGAAATATCTTGGGGGACAATGGGTCCTGTTTGACTTAAAAAACAAAGAAGAAGAAGGTAAAATCTTAGACAGTAAAGAAATTCAGGCAAGCTTCAAAATTCTTAAAAAATGGGAAGAATCTATGGACATTGTAGATCGATTTGTGTCGTTAAGGATCGAAGGTCTCCCGATCCAATTCAGAAACTCTAATAATTACATAGAGATAGGAAGGCTTTGGGGGGAAGTGGTTATCACTGATCCATGCCTTTCGGAAGATCAAGACTGGTCGTTCGGGATTATTTGCATAAAAACGAAAACATTAGATATTATCAGTGAAACGGTGGAGTCTTCAGTCGGTGACAAAAGATTTGTCATTAGGGTATCAGAGGTCGAAGGAAATCTATTTAAACCTGTTCGTCTAGTTAAGGTCGGAAATTCCAATCACAGGCACGAAAGCAACGTCGTTGGAGATTCAGAAGAGGAGAAACGCGTGGAGAGTGATGAACTCTCATCCGACGAAGATCAGATAATTTCTTCCGATGATGGTACGCAGCTGGATTTCTCCGACGAAGAAGAGGATAAATTCGATCTCGACGATGATGAATATTCGTTTGTTCCGGACACTGTTTTCGAGGAAGGAATAAAAGATTCATCGGCGTGTGATGAAGATGAAAGGGAACAGAATGATAAGGGTGATGACCTAGTCGATGCAAATGACAGTCCCATTACACCTAAAAAGTCGGAAGGGGATGATACAGATCCACAATTTAGATCTTACGCGTGCGACTCGAATACTGTTCCAGACACTGTTGTCGAGGAACGCATCACATACTCAGTGGCGCGTGATGAAGAAGAAAGGGAACAGAATGTAAAGGGAGATGAGGTGGGCTTAACAGACGAAAACGACGAAGAGCTCCAGATCGGCGCTGATGAAAACACGGAGATTCAATATAAAATTTTCGAGGAGACAATAAAGCCTCTATCTGCATGTGAAGGAGAAATTATGCTGAACCTGGGACCGGTTTACGAGATCAAAGAGGCAAGTGTAAAGGGTGGTCCACATAAGCCTAAAAAACCGGATGTAAAAGAGAGAGCTCCAGAAACGAATTTATCTGAGTGCGATTCCAACTCATCACCATATGATTTAGAGAATGTGCATGGCAATATACTAATAAACGTGAAGCATGCGTGGGAAGGAGAAAAAACAAATTTCTTGGATACAGTTAAAGAGATTAAAGAAGCAAGTGATGGTCCCATTTATCCACTAGTGTTGGTACCACACGCATGCAATTGGAAAGAGGAGCATGACAAAGACAAAGTCAATTTGACTCAAAATGATACTTGTATTGGGCTTATTCCTAATATCATAGAGCCTGTTAAAAACACGACCCAACCCGTGAAGAACCTTTCACCATCAGAAGTTATGCGCAGTAACTCTATTTCGGAAGTCTCAATAACTGGCCCAAATCCCATTATCCATCAAATTCATGTAGAAACAGATTTTGTTTCTCCTCAATTTAATTTAGTGGAACAAAATATGGTGAATCCAACAGAAGAAGAATCATGTTACTCCAAAGAAAATAGTGAGTTAAAGGAGAATCTCGTTAACCCAAATTTACAAGAAATTTCGGACAGATTAAAAATGCTTCTCGACAAAAACACTCCGATAAAAGCTAAACTTGACGGTCGCGAATCTACGCAAATAGCAGATATGAATGCTATAATTAAAAAAAATAAGAAAAGCATTGAGGCTAATTTGGGTACTTATTGTCAAAGATTAACAAGGAGTCAATCGAGGCGGAAGAATGATTTTAAGGGTGTCGATGGAAACAAGAGAGTGGTGTCGTCTTCGGAAATTTCAGAAAATTCTTTTATTAGCCTTGGGATTTTGCAACAAATGGAGGAAATGGGAGATTTCTGTGGTTTCTCGAGGAGAAGCGGAAAGGAGAAGGGTTAATTATCCGTGATTTTTTAGGAGTTATTTCTGGGGTTTCATTTCTTTTCTGTAATTTAGTGTCTGTTTGGTGTTGGTGTTGGTGTGTTTTGGTGGCGTTGTGAGTCGGAGTTAGGTGGTGTTGCTTTGTAGTCGTTCTTTTGGGCCGCCCTAGTGCCTTGCTGGGTTTTGCCTTTTTTATAATAGTTGCCTTTCAATATATATATATATATATATATATATATATATATATATATATATATATATATATATATATATATATATATATATATATATATATACATATATATATATATATATATATATATATATATATATATATATATATATATATATGTATATATATATATATATATATATGTATATATATATATATATATATATATATATATATATATATATATATATATATATATATATATATATACACATATATATGTATATATATATGTATATACATATATATATATATATATATATATATATATATATAAATATATATATATATATATATATGTATATATATATATATATATATATATATATATATATATATATATATATATATATATATATATATACATATATATGTATATATGTGTATATACATATATATATATATATATATATATATATATATATATATATATATATATATATATACATATATATGTATATACATATATATGTATATACATATATATATATATATATATATATATATATATATATATATATATATATATATATATATATATATATATATATATATATGTATATATATATATATATATATATATATATATATATATATATATATATATATGTATATGTATATACATATGTATATACATATATATATATACATATATATATATATATATATATATATATATATATATATATATATATATATATATATATATATATATATATACTAGAAAACATCTCAGCCTTAAGGATGATTACTAAAAAGGAAAACGAAGACATTGCTCAAAAGAACAAAAACAGATGGAGCTTAGAGGGGGATGAAAACACAGCCCTTTTCCACAAGATGATCAACCAGAAAAAACATTTTATGGGGATTAAAGGCGTCGATATCCAAGGGAGGTGGGAAGTTGATCCTCCAAAGGTCAAAGACTACTTTAAAAAGTATTTTGAAAATATCTTCAAAAAAGATCATGAATGCTCTTGGACGCAAGACTTAGTGGAGACTACTTGTATTTCTGACTTTGAAAACTCAGAACTTGAGAAAGCTTTTGAAGAAAAGGAGTTGAAAGACGCGATATGGGGTAGTGGTCAAAATAAATCTACAGGTCCAGATGGATTCTCGATTGAATTTTTTAAGTATTATTGGGATATTTTCAAAACCGAATTACTTGAGGCTTATAATGAATTTGGTAGAAGACCCATTCTCCCGAAAGGTGTTAACTCCGCTTTTATAACATTAATCCCCAAAGTGACCAACCCAATCTACGTGAAAGATTTCAGGCCAATAAGTTTGATTTCGGCAATCTACAAAATCCTTGCAAAAATGCTTGCAAATCGCCTTAAAAAGGTTCTTCCCAACATCATTGACACATCTCAATCCGCCTTCATCAAAAATAGACAAATCATGGATGGCCCCTTAATCGTGAATGAAGTGGTGGACTGGGACAAATATAAAAAGAAATCCCTTTTCATCTTTAAGTCAGACATTGCAAAAGCTTTTGACTCGGTATCTTGGGAATACTTAAATTCTATTATGGAACAGAAAGGATTTGGGAGCAAATGGCGTAGATGGATAAGAGAGTGCTTAAGTTCAGGAAGCTCTTTGGTTCTAACTAATGCTAGTCCCTCATCGGAATTTCGCCCGAGTCGTGGTCTCCGTCAAGGAGATCCCTTATCTCCGTTTCTTTTTACTCTCGTGATGGAAGGATTGAGCGAAGCTATAAAAAAAGCGGAGTGTAATAATAGTTATGTAGGATCAAAAATTGGAGATAACAATATTCTTTTAACCCATTTATTTTTTGCAGATGACTCAATTTTTTTTGGAGACTGGTCCGTTGACAATATCTTAAACCTGATCAGAGTTCTGTTTTGTTTTCAAAAAGCTGTTGGTCTAAAACTCAACCTCGAAAAAAGTTGTTTGTTTGGTATAGGTCAAAAGCAAGAAGTCGTGGAGGCGATGGCAATGGTTATTGGCTGTAAAGTTGGACACTTTCCAACAACTTTCCTTGGTATGCCCATAGGGGTAAATATGGGATTAATCAACCCATGGAGAGGCCTTATAGACAAATTCCGTTCCAAATTAAGCAATTGGAAATCCAGAACGCTTTCCATAGGCGGAAGACATACCCTTGTTTGTAATGTTCTTGGTACTCTTGGCAACTTCCTTTTCTCCCTATATAAAGTTCCAAAAGGTGTCCTTCGTATCCTCGAGAGGTTAAGAAAAAACTTTTTCTGGGGAGGCGAGAAAGACAGCAGGAAAATTCCATGGGTCAAGTGGAGTGTTGCACTTACAGACAGGAAAAAAGGAGGTCTAGGAATCGGCTCATTGGAGGATTTCAATCGTTCCTTATTATCAAAGTGGTATTGGAGGTATAGAACCGAGCAAACGGCTTTATGGGTTAAAATCGTGCAAAGCATCCATGGCCCCAATGGTGGAATAGAAGGTGCGGAGAAGATCAAAACAGGTCATACTTGGCGAAGAATAATTAATCAATGGGATGAGCTTAAACAGGTGCAGTTAGACCCTAGAACTCTTATTAAAAAACAAGTTGGAAACGGGAAAACTACAAATTTCTGGAGTGATTGGTGGACAGGAGATCAACAGCTGCGCTATAAATATTCTCGATTATACAATCTTGAAATCAATAAGAATATCACTGTTGAAGAAAAACTTAGAGGTGGGAATAAGACTCGAGACTGGAGAACCGACAGGGACATTAGGGACGGAAGAAGTAAAGACGAGAGCATTCAACTTGTGCAATATATGATTTCAGTGACTCTCTCAGACAAAAAAGACGTGTGGGTCTGTTCAGATGGACCAAAAAGGTGCTATACTGTTGGTTGGATGCGAAAAATACTTGTTAACAAAATGCAGGAGTCGAATGGCAAATACAGAGGCTTAGGATGGATACCAAAAAAACACAGAATACAGATATGGAAAGGAGAAAGAAATAGACTCCCGACAAAAGATAATCTTGCGAAGATGAACATCAACCTTGACTCCAATCAGTGCGAGGTCTGTAAAGAGGAAGCTGAATCCCTAGTCCATACAATTTTCAAATGTAAAGTAGCTCAGGAGGTCTGGGCAATATTCAGTTCTTGGTGGGGTATTCAATTTCGTGATACTTATAATGGTCTCGAGGATCTGTTTGAAGATTTAAAGTCCAAAGCCCATTCAAAATTAGAGAAAAATCTCCTGTTAGTGGTTGGTGCAGCTTTCTTTATTCAGTTATGGAATTATAGAAACGACATCACCTTTAAAAAGAAGACCAACTCGATGGGGGAAATCCTTTCTAGAGCTCAAGGAGAAGCTTTATTGTGGATTGAGAGTAGGGCAAAGAAAGTGGCGATAGATAGGTGTTTGTGGTTAGAAAATCCAAAATTTTCATGTAATCCTATATAACCCTTTTGTAGCCTCCCAGCTCCTGGCTAGAGGTTTTGTTTGTTTTATGTCAGTTTGCCTTTTCAATATATATATATATATATATATATATATATATATATATATATATATATATATATATATATATATATATATATATATATATATGTATATATATATATATATATATATATATATATATATATATATATATATATATTTTTTGAAAAGGCAACTTTAAATATAACACAGAGAACCCGTTAACAAGGAGCTAAAGGGGTACAATGCAAGAACAAGCAAAATTACATTTTCTTGACCGCTATACTATGATTTTTCGCCCATTCGGAACTATCAATAACCACTTTATGCGTTCTATTACCAATCCATAACAACGTGTCCCTTTGAATTTGCCCAAAAACTTCATCCGGTCTTCTTTGAATCTTATTGAATGTGGCATCGTTTCTAGACCTCCAAATCAAGTGAAGAGTAGCTAAGCCAATCATTTCCATCAGCTTTTCCTGCACACGATTATTTGTTGCACACGATTATTTGTAGCACACGATTATATGTATAATATATATATATATATATATATATATATATATATATATATATATATATATATATATATATATATATATATATATATATATATATATATATATATATATATATACTAGCTGCGTACCCGCGCAATGCGGCGGCGGAGAATAGTTTCTTTTTGGCGATTAATTACTATCGGTGGCGAACATTAGTTTCATTTCTTCGAATAATTTTCGGTATGCAAATATAAGTACGTTTTTGTTTCTAGCGGCGAAACGTATCTGTTATGTTGTAAACCGGAACCGCCTCGAAAACGATTAAGCAATTCGGTTTCGTTCGATTCTATGAATTTTATTTTTCTGGTTTTGGTTCGGGTTTTTTTCGATTCTATTCAAGAATTGATATTGTCGTAAATGAGTAAAATAACATTTGGAACCACAGTGAGTTAACCTTGAGAATTTTATGCAATCGAATTCATTGATTTTTATAGCCTTTTTTTCCCCTTGACTTAGCATGGTGTTTTGACAAATTAGGTCTCTATAAAAACTCATCTACATTGGTTGTAGTTCTAATATCAAGTCTAGATCCATGAAATTAACTTTTACACGTGATTTTAATTGAGGTATGTCTATAGAAATCATCAATAGTATAAGAAAATAGACGTTATACACATAACACATGTCTTATCACGAGTTTAATAAGCAAGTTTATATATCAATGATCGAGAAATTTAAAAAAATGCAGCGGGTGACGATAGTTCGTTTCGACAATTAGTTTTCGAGGGTCGATTAATTTCCTTTCAGCGAACGTCAACTTGTTTTCGTTCGAGGAATAGTTTAACTACGTCGGACATTTCAGTTTAACTACGTCGGACATTTCAGCAAATTTCCTTTCAGGGAACGTCAACTTGTTTTCGTCAAAAAATTTAAAATTTTAAGTTTTGAAACAATTACACAATTTTGGAAAAAAAATCATTATCTGAATTTTTATTTGTAATAATATTTATACATACAAACATGTTTGTGCCATGTTCTTTTCGTCGGATTTCGAATAGTAACTTTCGATTAATAACTTTCTGTCAGCATATTGTTTCGTTTCAGCGATTAGTATTCTTTCAGAAATATATTATATTGCATATAACACCATTAGAATATTATCGTACGTTGCTAATAGCTCCCTATGGTGAATAGTTTTTTGCCGAAGATTCGTTTCTTTCAACATGTGCTTTGCAGTCGTTTCACTCCGCGACTTGCTTCGCAAGTAGGGACAGGGTAGCGTTACAATGCAACGGTGACGAATAATTAATACCTTTCGGTAGATAGCGATCAATATTTTTCTGCAATTAGTTTTTACCAAAACACGTCATATTTCAAACAATATACGCAATACATGGGTTGTTCGAATATGAAAACATTGATAGACGACCTTATATTTATTGAATGTGAATCTATTAAACGAAAATCAATTGTATTTTTGTTTGGATGAAGATAAATAATGTTACCTTTGTAATTCCAAATAAAAAATATATTTATATTCAAAATCATAATAAATTAAAACTGTACATCGAAAAAAATGATAAATTGCTATCATTAAAATTTTATTTAATCTTCATTTATCAATTCGAAATTAAAATCATTCGAACGTCTGGCTTAATTTATCACTCCCAGGGTCTCATATTGTCTTCTTTATTTAACCAATAAAAGATGGAGCCTCAGTAAAATCAACTTGATCACTAATAGTTTTATAAAAGGTGTGGTTTGTTCAGTTGGTCGAACATAATGATAACAATTTATCATAGTTATGGGTCCTATTTTTCCACTTAAGGTTTTCATTTTCCACTGAAAAAAAATTAAAATGACACTTATACCCCTATTTAATTAAAACGAAAAAGGTAATGATTTTATTATATCCGTTGCACATGTCTTGCTCATAAACCAGTTAACTAAGATGGCATAAACCCAAATCACTCCATCCAAGCTTTTTACCTTTTCCATCGAAAAAAATTAAAAAAATGAGTCTCTCCCTTTTAGCTTTGAACCTCTCCCTCTCCTTACAGTCGAGTGGCTTTGCACCTTGACATAAACCCAAATCACAGCATCCAAGACTTTTACAGTTTGGAGAACGGTAAATGGAGGACGGAAACACATCGGAGAAGACCACCGGCACAGAAGACAACCGAAAAGCTTAAAAAATCATCACCAATACCTTTCCTTGCCTCTCCTTCTCGCTTCTCAGTCTCTCACCATGGACTCAGTTACGGATCTACCGCCGATGACCGCCCTCCTCGCGGATCACGTCGCCGAACCACCTCCGGCACTGCATACCAACCACCCCCACCCTCCTTACCCCAAGGTAACAGCTCTCTCTCTCTCTCTCTCTCTCTCTCTCTCTCCCCTTCTCCCTCTTCCACTTCATGATTCTCTAATCCACTTCACTCTCTCGTCCATCTCTCTCGTTCAACCTCTCGATCTCCTCACTCTCGGTCTCTCATTCTCACAGTACTTCTCTCAGTCTCGATCGATCTCCCCCATCTCACGGTGGGAGCCTCACACTCGACCTCACCGTCTGTCTCTCATCTCGCAGGTCGACCTCATCCCTAATCCGGTCGCCTCCCATGCTCGATCTCACCGCCGGTCTCCTGATCTCACCGAATCTCCGATTTGCTTGCCAATACAATTTGCCGGTATCTCCCTATCTCTCTCTATCTTTCCTGATTTCACTGGTGACCATCTCACCAGTCCCTCATCTCTCTCTGTTTATGTAGTCACATGGTGTTTAATCAGTGGCCGGATGCTGGTTTCTGGATGGTTTTTGGTTTTCGGTCGTGGGTTTTGTTGATGTTATTTTATTAGTTCCTATTAATGAAAGATTTACTGTAATTGTCTTTAATGCTTTGAAGTTGTAATTTTTATTTTCCAAAAGTTTGACCGAATATAATTGCATTGTTTATTTAAAGTTCCAAGTAATTATCAAATAAATCATGATTGACGGGTAAAATAATAAAATCACGGGGACCTCCCATGTGCCACCCACCTGTTATGGAATCTATCACCACATTTAAACATGCATGACAGATGTAAAGATGATAAATTAGAATGATTAAGACTCCTTTCCATTTAAAGTAAACATGACTTTTGTTATGACTTTTGTTCTAATATTTGTTCCACATAAATCGATATTGGAATTGCAGGTGGAGGAGGATGTGTCTGTGGTGGGCACAAACAGTTGTGGTGTCATTTTTGTGTGTGTTTGTTTCTTACATATCTGGGTTTCACAATGCTATCTCTTTCCTTCTGTAATTCTTAAATTTGAGATAAGTACCAACAATTTCTATATGTATGATTGTTTCAGAATCTGCAGAGTATATGCCTATCTTTGAATTTTTCATTGGTGGTTTTAGTAAATTTAGAACGTAGTTTAAAGTGCTTGAATTTTTCAAGGTTTTAATCATGATATCAAAGACTTGTTCAAAATTTTCATAAACTTAGACGAAACATATATTCCCAACATAGATCTACATTCAGGTTTATCATACTTGCCTAGTAATTTGTTCAGTTCACAACCTAGATCTGGAATGGTGACTTGGATCTTGTTCTAGCTTCATCAAGTAACTAACGGTTTTTGGTTGTATGTAATGATAACAGGTACAATCTACAAATTAATATGCGTATACATGCTTGGTGTGTGGTATGTAATGATAAGAGGTACAATCTGTAAATTAGACTTATATGTTGAAAGTAAATTTGATGTTTTTTCTTGATTTTCTATCCACCGGTAGCAACAATAATTGGTTTCACCCAAAGACCAAGAATTACCACGTGTTCTCTAGAAACCCTGCAAAAAAAATTTTATTTAAATATTTGTGTCTTGGGCAGAAACAGATTATGAGGGTCAAAACTCAAAAATCAGCTACACTTGGGGACACCACATCAAAAGTCAAAACATGTTATATATAAAGTAAAACATAGTTGAATCTTTGTCCACTGCTGAGATTTTTTATGTTTCTCTAGATCTGCTATTCATATGCTTCCATATGTTGATTCAAACTATCAAGCAGCAGCAGGAAAAACAATTAATTTCTTCAAAATACTTATAATTACAAACTGAACAATTAATTTCTTCAAAATACCTACAATTACAAACTGTTCTGTGGAAGCCCTGCAAACAAAGAGATATATTTAAATAATTGTGTGTATGTGCAGAAATTAATTTGAGTTTTCTGAATTGTGTATGTGCAGAAATTGATTTGAGTTTGCAGAAACAAATTAGGATGAACAATCAGATGAAGAATGAAAACATGGGGCAAAGAATTGTGTATGGGGCTTCAACATTTTATAGTATAATTTTTGGATCTTTTAGAGGAAGTTTATGTTTTGAATTTGTGATCCATGTGAAATTTTCATAGATTTGGGAGTATAGACGTTGTGCTCAAAGGTACAAGTTGATGAAGCACATGAGAAAGAGAGAGATAGGAACCATGGAATGAACGGAAAGAAGGTCGTCAAGGCTGCAACGAACGTGTTGATCCTGCGGATAGTTGGCCGGAAGTCCACCTGAAACGCGGATATTGTGGCAGAAATCCATAAAAGTTAAAAACTTTAGAAAACAGAGGAGTTGAGTGAGAATAATAATAGCAAAATTTGCGGTTATTTATGGGGAGAAATTGTTGCAAAGTAAAAGCTTTTCTCTTTCTTTTCTACTTTTTGTGTCGGCAGATAAAATATATTCAAATTCAAAATTCATCAATCAATTACAAACCCCACATAATCAATTAGAAACCCCACATAACAAGCGGGTTCCAAAAAATTTCAAATTTTGGAAAACATATTTCAGCCGCTCAAAAACTAAAGGGCTTGAATGAGTTGTACTGTTTTAAAAATTAAGACAATGGTGCTTAAGTGTGTTATAGTATAGTATATATATATATATATATATATATATATATATATATATATATATATATATATATATATATATATATATATATATATATATATATATATATATATATATATATATATATATATATATATATATATATATATATATATAAAGTCCATTTCACGAATGAACCAAATTTTTCCTAGGAACCAATTCTGATTGGTTGAAACATAAAAGGACATGATGGTTATTTAACAAATCACATTTAATTCTGAATTTTTTATTTTTGGCAACAACCATAATCATCTCCTAAAATTAAGGATACTAAAAATCAAATTTTTGAATTTGAAAAGAAGAAAATTTCAAAATATTTTCGAAATATTAAAAAAAATCAAAATTTTAATTTTTTTTTAAAAAACTAGATTTTGGATTTGTTTTTTATAAAATCTGATATGACAATTTTAACATAATGCATATATACATATTTAAGAGAATGCATATATGCATTATATTCAAAGATGCATATGTACATATTTCTGATATGGCTGTTTTTAACAGAATGCATATATGCATTATATCCAAATATGCATATGTGCACATTCGATACTTTTTCATAAAAAACACACAAACTATCCATATTTCATAATGTTGGGATAAAATTAACAAAAATATTCGAACACGAAGCACAAACACGACCATTTTATTAAAAAAACAACATAAAAATAGCATACATTCATTTTAGCCTATATAACCCTAAACTAAAATACAAAGCAATACAACAAAAAATCAAAAATATCTTCATTTGTTCATCCTTAATTGTCATGTAGTCTTCGGTTCATCTTCACTTCTTCGAATTACTCGGTAAAGTCTTCAAAATCTACAAAAATTTTAGTAAAAATGCATACATATATGCACAAAAGCATATACATATATGCACATATGCACATACATATATGCACATATGCACATATATGTATATGAACAAATGCACATATACACGTGCGTATATGCACATATACACGTGCGTATATGCACATACGCACATATGTATACACACATAATCACATACGTATATGTACATATACACATACATGTACAAATAACCACATACGTATATATGCATATGTGCATACGTATATTCACATACATATTTAATAAAAATGCATACATATATGCACAAATGCATATACATATATGCAGATATGCACATACATATATGCAAATATACACATATAAATATATGAACAAATGCACGTATACACATACGTATATGCACATACGCACATACGTATACACGCATAATCACATACGTATATGTACATATGCATATACAGATACAAATAATCACATACGTATATCGGCTGAATCAATATGCACAAGTAAAATTGACATTCAATTTCTACATAAAGGAGGGTAACTGATTTGGTCACTTGAACCTGGTCCGGTATTGCTCTTTACACCGCCAAAACCGGAAATCAAATTCCGGAATTCTCGATGGAAGAAGACCTGCATCGTTAGATTTGACGTGAGAGAGTGAGTAGGAGGACGTGAGAGAAAGAGAGATCGAACCTACCGTGAAATTAGGGAGGAGTCCACCGGCCACCGCTCTGCAATCCGCTTCTTCTTCTCCACCGCGTTTCTGCTCTGTCCCTCAATGAAAGGTACACTATTTTCATTAGCGGGGTACCCGGCAATCCCCTGATATCTCTCTCTTTCTCTAAAATCGCGAACCACACAGACCGAACTCGATTTCTACCGTCACCGGAGCTAACCGCCGCCATCGGTGGTGGTTCTTTGTCGAATCTGAACCAGCAACAACGGGAAGGTTGCTGCCTTGCCTCTCCTGATCGATCCCGTCGTCTCTTAGTTGGAAATCGCAAACCACAGTGTCAGCTCCGAACTTCCCTTCTCATTCCTTCTTTCTCGCTGTCTCTTCTTCCTAAATCGTGACTCCCTTCATTCTCTATTTCAGAATCGCGCATACCTGAAATCGTGATTTAGGGTTCTAGAATTAGATTCTTTACATCATTTTGACGGGTAAGAAACAGTCCGACAACTGTGGTGGCGGTGGGGAGCATACCTGAAATCGTGAGACTGATTTAATCGGATTCTAGCGAAGAACAAAGAGGATTTCAAGCGGTGGTGGCGTCAGTGCTAGTTTAGGGTTTTCAATTGGTGGTGGCGGATTTCTTGATCCACAAATCAAACCTGATTATGGGAACGGCCTGAGAAGGCAACGACAACGAGAAGGATGATGGCGACGGCATGAGGAAGCAATGACAATGTGAAGCCAATGATAAGATCAATCGCTGAAGAAGAGAGTAGGCGGCGGCGAGTATGCGTGAGAAAGAAAGAGAGAGAAGGTCATGAATTTGATGCTTGTTTCCCGATTTCATTTGGCTGTTACCAATTTTATTTGTTTTTTCTTCCGAAATTACCCTTTATTTCGTTTATAAAAGGTTAATTAAATTATTGAAATTCAAATTAATTACAAAACTGCCACCTTGTATTATGACCTTTGATTTTTTTTTGATCTAACGATCCACGAAGAGTTCCTAGGTTCCTAGGAAAATATTGGTTCCCATTTGATATTTACTCTATATATATATATATATATATATATATATATATATATATATATATATATATATATATATATATATATATATATATATATATATATATATATATATATATATATATATATATATGAATAGGTTCAAATGAGAACCATTAAAAGATTAAGAACTCTTAAGAACTAATCTAAGCCTTTGATTTTTTTTAAAGTTTGATCAATGGCTAAAATTAAGTAAGGGTATAATGGTAATAGTTCAAATGGAAAACCCTTAACATCTTAACAAAAACATGAGATCTGATTTTAAGATCTGGGTTTCTTTCCCTCAAACACACTTTCACGTATCTTCAATATCTCAAGCAAACCCTAACACAACCACCGCCTTCGCCACTCTCCGTCGCCGTCGCCGCCACCTATCACCACCGTCACCTCCGTCGAAATCGACTGATGCATCGCCTCCTCCTTGCTCCATTACGTAATCTACCTCCCATTCTACAACGACGTCTAGATCTACGATTTTCAAGACCAGATCTTGACTTCCGCACTTAGATCTGGAACTTTCTCCTTCATATCCGAGATTTTCGCCACCACCATTGTTACCTACCATTAACGAACCAGTTCCGACGGTGCTCCGGTGAAACATTGTCAACTCGCCTTCTCCTCTTCTCCTCTTTATTCTATTTCTCTGATCTGGTCTCCAGTGATGGTGTTTAGACAAGGAAGTTCTGTAAATAAGATGCACACAAGGTGTTTGATGAAATGCCTCAATGAGATCTGTAAGCTTTTAAGCTGTGAATGAGTGTCTAGACTGTTGTGTTGAACTATGAATGAGTCTCTGATCTGGTCTCCGATGATGGTGTTAGACAAAGAAAATGGGAGATGCTTTGCTTTTTGGAGCATGAAACCTGATGCATCTCTTGATCCTTCAAGCTTACATGGTTAGTAATCTACTTTCAATTCCACCTAATTATAACATTGTACTTTCAATTCTTTCCATATTAATGAAAGTAGGATGTTATAAATTATAATAAACAAATCATTGAAACTAAATTGCTATTATGTTATAGGTGGGTGCCCGGTTATCAAAGGGAACAAGTGGTGTCTACAAAATGGATCCGTCTCAACGAGTATAAAGCTTAATTTTGGTTTAAAAAAGGTAATCCTATAAAGGTTTTTAGACTATAGTAATACCAATCTTGTATGTTAAATTACATAAAGAATAAAGAAAATATGTGTTTTGACAGTTTTTGAATGTGTGGTGGTTGCATCTATGTCTATACTTCTGAGAAAATGACGTCACAATGGGATTAAGTTGGATGATATAGTCTTGGTAACAGTGTAATTTTCCTACATACATATCAGTAATCTTTTGTTGATCTTATGATGTCACCATGTTAGCCATAATATTTTAGACGTGAAGAGTTATTTTTTTCTTTTTTCAATCAATTCATACCTTTAAAAGAAATCTTGATCATTAGATGTGAATGACTTCATCATCATCATGTTGATGTATATTGATTGTTATAGAAAGAAAAGTAAGAAGACAAAAAGAGCATGGGTGTAATATCCTTGTATTGTTATACAAGGAGGACACATCGATTTCTTTAAGGAAGTGGAAAATATAAATACATTAATATTATTTAATAGTATGATAGATGAACTTACAAACAGCAATCTAAATAAGCGATTTGTAAACTATAAATATTCAAAAGAATAAGAACAAGTGGTGCCTTGAAGGGGACGAAAATTCTGCATTGTTCCACAAAAATATTAATAGAAAGAAACATGTTAGAGCGGTCAAGGGCGTCGACATCAACGATTTTTGGGAGACGGATCCAAAGAAAGTCAAAGAACACTTTAAAGAATCCTTCGAGATGATTTTCAAAGAAGATCCGGAGTGTGTTTGGGAACAAGATTTGGGAGCTACTACAAGAATTTCGAGTGATGATAAAATAGACATTGAAAAATCTTTT
>CM042017.1:19754149-19999149 GCA_023525715.1 Cichorium intybus | reverse complement strand
TTCCAAAAGCATGTGTTTTTTTCCGTCTCCTACTTTTTTCCTGATCAAACTGTTAGGGTCCAGGTGTATCCCTCTTAACTCCTTCCAAGCTTTATTAATTCCTTTCCAAGTATTCCCCTGCTTCACTTCATTTTCGTCTGTAACTCCATTTCTTTGACCGTGTATACTGTTGACAATCTTTACCCATAACGCTTCCGATTCATTTTTGAATCTCCAGCACCATTTAGCCAGCAACGCTTTGTTTATAACTTCCAAACTCCCTAAACCCAGACCTCCTTCTTCCTTATCTTTTAAGACAAATTCCCATTTCACCCATGGGATTCTCCTTTTATCTTCTATATCTCCTCCCCAAAAGAACTTCATACGCATACTTTCAAGCTTCTTAATCACTTCTTTTGGCGCTTTAAAAGATTAAGAACTCTTTTGGCGCTTTCAAGCTTCCAAAAGAACTTCATATATATATATATATATATATATATATATATATATATATATATATATATATATATATATATATATATATATATATATATATATATATATATATATATATATATATATATATATATATATATATACATATATATATATATATATACATATATATATACATATATATATATATATATATATATATATATATATATATATGTATATATATATATATATATGTATATATATATATATATATATATATATATATATATATATATATATATATATATATATATATATATATATATATATATATATATATATATAGAGGTAGGTTCAGTAGAGATCCATAAAAAAGTAGAGAACTGGAGGCCAGATCTCATCCATTTATTATTTCAGATCTAAGGCTATGATTAATTGACAATTTTGAAATTATTAATATATTTAAATTTCAATAATTTAAATTAAAAGTAGCATAAGGGTATTATAGGAATTGAGCATTAATCCACATTTATCAATTCCTAAAATTTCTTAATCTCTCTCATCTCATCTTCTATTTCCCTTTATACATAAGACCGTCTCTCTCTTTGCGTTTTGTTAACCCTAATAGGCTTTCATCAGCCGTATCACACAAATAAGAATCATTGTTGTATACAATGCGAAGACGAACAGAAGAAAAAAGAAAGAAAGCAAAACCATTGACATTGTTTCTAATCTTCATTATGGTGTTCCACGTAAAAAGGTAAGATGTAGGTTTTTTATTCTTTTTTTTTTCTACACCATCACTTATCTCCCAAACAAAACTAATGAGAAATAATTTTCGTATTGATAAGCATTGTATAACTTTTATATTTAGTTTTGTATTTGTTTTTCGATGATATGATTTTTTTTATTTCTTAAATATATCTTCGTTGAAAAATATATTCAAAATCTAACTATTTTGTTGAATTATATATGACCTAATATGTAGTAAAAGAAATTGTTTAATTGTATATTATATATGAACTATTCTTAAATATAATTATGTATCTTCGTCGAATGATATATTAAATTTTCAACTATTTTAATTCTTAAGACAAGATAAATACTACCTAATTGTTTGAATTAGTTTGTAGTTTTAAATATTTGATTTAATCGTATATGCCAAACTAGACACCCGTTTACAAATGTTTTCTTACTTAAATATTCCCAAGTAGACACAAACAATTGCACATTTAATAAAAACTATATAGATGGGGTTTTTCAGAGATTAAACAATTATATAGACGATTACAATGAATTGTTGATTGATGATTACAATAGCTTATTCATTGATGATTACATGAATTTTTCATTGATGATTATAATGTTTTATTCATTGATGATTATTTGTTTGGTCTCGGTTGGTTTGATTTGGATTCTTTTTTGAGAGGCGATGAAATTGAACTTGCAAATATGTTACATTATGAATTATTACAACGTGATTTCTTTTGGTATTCATTAATGAATGTCATATTACATTTTGGTATTCATCAATGAATAAAATATTTCAAAGTGGTGTTCATCAATGAATAACATATTACACAGTTTTATTCATGTATGAATACAGTTTTATTCATTTATGATCATGGGTCATTTTATACATTTATCATTTCTTTATTGACATGATTTTTATGCATTTTGAATGTAGATTTTTCAGAGTATTGGAGTTGCATAAATGAGAAGTCGAATCAGTCTATTTCAAGTCAAAAGATTTAACACAACAACATTGTTCTTTAATCATTTGTGATTAAAGTTGTATTGTTTTTAATTATTTATGTCTAAAACTATATTGTATTATTTCCCGTTTTGTGTTTTATAATCATTCATGATTATAAATGTAGTTAACTTTTTTGTATCTATACATTGTCCTGTATTCACTTATGATTACAAGTGTTTTTAATCATTTGTGATTAAAGTTGTATTGTTTTTAATTATTTATGTCTAATCTATATTGTATTATTTCCTGTTTTGTATTTTATAATCATTCATGATTATAAATGTAGTTAACTTTTTTGTATTTATACATTATCCTATATTCATTTATGATTACACATGTATTTCATTTTTATATATATATATTATACTTTAATCATTCATGATTACAAACGGTTTTTTGAATAAAAAATCACTAATACGTTGATTTATAAAAAACGTTTTTTTTTAATAAAAAAATCCTATTAAATGATAATTTATTCTACTATTAATCAAATTCCTAGATTTTAGGTAACTATTAATCAAATCCCTACATTTTAGGAAATTATCAATTAATTTATTCTATATTAATTTAACTAAAATACAGAATTACTAATGTGCCCTTATGAAATGATTGGTCCACAATGAGTCTCCAGTTCTCCACCTTTTATTGGTACTCCATATAACCTCTCCCTATATATATATATATATATATATATATATATATATATATATATATATATATATATATATATATATATATATATATATATATATATATATATATATATATATATATATATATATATATATATATATATATATATATATATATAAATATAAATGCGAGAAGGGAGAACCAACGAGGAATTTGAAAGCTTGAAACAAGAAATAAACAATGTTTCGCTGAATAATAAAAAGGACAGGTGGGTGTGTGAGGGAGGTCCAAAAGGTGAATTTACAGTGAGCTGGATGAGAAAGGAATTGTCAAAAAAGTCTCAGCCACAAATTGGAAAAAATAATTGGAGTAGATGGGTCCCGATAAAAATCAATATTTTTATATGGAAAGTGTTTAGGGGAAGACTAGCAGTGAAGGAGGTTATGGCAATGATGGGGATTTCTCTTAACTCGATGGTTTGTGATATCTGTAAAACAAACGTCGAATCAATTCATCATATTTTCCTGGAGTGCAAAGAAGCCCAAGAGGTGTGGGCCAAAGTGTTTAATTGGTGGGGCCTCAATAGTATCCAGATGGAGAATTTAAACGTCCTTTTTGATGGGTTGAGTGCTATGGGACAAAACAAGTCCGAAAAAGAAGTTTTAAAGGTGGTTGGTATGGCGACTCTGAACAATTTATGGAGAAGTAGAAATGATGCGGTTTTTAATAAAAATATGAGAAAAGAAGATGACATCTTTAAATTTATTCAAAGTGAGGTGTTCTTTTGGATCGACAACAGGACTCACAAAGTGGAGATTGATAGAAATAATTGGTTTTTTAATCCTAGAATAGTTATAAAAACTGTTTGATTAGCTTGTCGTTTTGACTCTTTGTACTTGCTTGAGTGCCGTAGTATCTTGCTACGGTTCTCTTTTTGTGTTATGTTATGTTGCTTTTCAAAAAAAAAAAAAAAAAATATATATATATATATATATATATATATATATATATATATATATATATATATATAGTCCATTTCAAGAGAGAACCATTATTTTCCTAGGAACCTAGGAACCAATTCTGATTGGTTGAATCATAAAAGGGCATGATAGTCATTTAACAAATATCATTTAATTCTGAATTTTTTATTTTTGGCAACAATAACATCTCCTAAAAATAAGCCTAACAAATTTGAACTTTCAAATTTAAAAAAAAAAAGAGACTTTCGTATTTAAAGAAATCAGATTTTTTTAAAATTTAAGAAACATAATTTTTTTGAATTATTTATATATATTCCCAGATTCTCGAAATTTTAAAAAAACATATAAATTCATGTATTTGCAGGTGCATATATACATACTCACAAGTGCATATATGCATGTTTTCGCAGGTGTATATATACATATTCGCAGGTGCATATATGCACATAAATTTATTTATATGCAGGTGCATATATACGTATTCGCAGATGCATAATTGCATATTTTCGAAATTCATATATACATATTCTTGTCTTTAATTATGAATGCAAGCAACAAAAAATCGATTTATTAGAAACAATAATCTACAACTGTTTTGAACGATACATAAATATTTACTAAAAATAATGAACAATACATACAAAAAATATAAAAAACAACAAATTTCCATGATATCTTCATTTTTAGTTGGTCACTTTCAATTCTTCAATTTGATTGATGAATTCTTCAAAATCTCCAAAACATTAATAAAAGCTAATATAAATGTATATTCAAAAACATTAAAAAAATACATACGTGCATATACACATATGAACCTATGAACCAATGCACATCTATTTATGCATATATACAAATACGCACACGTGTGTATATGAACAAATTGATATACATATGCATATGTGCACTTACGTTTGAACAGACATATGCACATATGTGCACATATACACATGTAAATACACATATGCACGTATATGCACCAATATGTATGCATGTGCACATATACACATGCATATACACATATGCATGTATATGTATGCATATATGCAAATACGCCCACATGTACACAAACAAATTGAAAAGGAAATCCATATATGTTCGGATATTTGCATGTATGCATATATACAAATACGCACATATGCAAATACACACAAATACGCACATATACAAATACACATATGCGAATATGTGCACATATGCAACTAAAATCAGTGAATGCAACTAAAGATACAAGCTAAATACAAACCAAAATCATCCCCCTGTAAATTTAGTTGTAACCTAGTATCTTATGTAGATAAATAATTTCCCTGAAATAAATAGAAGGAAGATAATTGTTGGACTTATAAATAACAATTATTTAATAAAATCTAAAATTTCATTTATAAGACTTATTGTTATCGTTAGTAAAAAGTATTACTTCAACCAACAAAAATGCCTTCAAATATAATTGTTTGCAACCTGTTTTTTATATGTGATTATAATTTGTTACATCATATAATCGATATTTAATATAATTTTTCAGCATTTCGTACGTTCTTATGCTCTAAGAACAGTTGGATATTACTTAACAAATCAAAAATGTACCAAATCAAACCTATCATCAATTCCTGCATTTACGCATATAATTTGAAACGAAGAAAAAAAGTCATATGTATACGTTACCTCGCTGATACCAGAAGAAGTTCCTGTAATAAGCACCACTTTTCCGGCGAGTTTTTCACGGAATACAGATCTGATGCAAAACCTCAATATCCAGAACAATAGATATGGCGGCAATAAAAAGACGAATAAAACGACCGATAGAATAACAGAAACAATGTATATGAATTTGTGAATCAGATCCATCATTTTTCACCGACCGACTGTGTTCCCTCGTCGCCATCGCTGCTGGTCCTCTCCATCAACGATTTCTTTGGCTCCTTCGATCTCTCTCCTGATTGCTATTGTTGCTACTAAACAGAGCATACGCCATCACGGTGGATGCTGTTTTGAAATACGAAAATACAGTCGAGAGAAGGTGTTATGAGGTGCATCAGGTTCCGATAGTCCGCCACTCGTCAATTGTTCTATCACCGCCGTGTAGGGTTTTGGAGAAAGGGAATACGGTGAAGGAAAGAGAGAGAAATATGATGAGAATAAAGATACGAGAGAGGAGGGAATATTTACATTTAATTATGGCTGATTTTTAGGGATTAGATATTATCACTCTTTTATGATTCCAATAATGCCCTTCACCGCCATATTTAAGGGTTGGTTTTTCCATCAATTTACAAAAATGCCACCTTCTATATCAGCCATCTATTTTTTTTATCTAGTGGCTAAAAATTGGTTCCTAGGTTCCTAGAAAAATAATGGTTCTCATTTGATATTTAGTCTATATATATATATATATATATATATATATATATATATATATATATATATATATATATATATATATATATAGGTTCAAATGAGAACCCTCTTAAGAACTAATCTAAGCCTTTGATTTTTTTTTTAAAGTTTGATCAATGGCTAAAATTAAGTAAGGGTATAATGGTAATAGTTCAAATGGAAAACCCTTAACATCTTAACAAAAACATGAGATCTGATTTTAAGATCTGGGTTTCTTTCCCTCAAACACACTTTCACGTATCTTCAATAGCTCAAGCAAACCCTAACACAACCACCGCCTTCGCCACTCTCCGTCGCCGTCGCCGCCACCTATCACCACCGTCACCTCCGTCGAAATCGACTGATGCATCGCCTCCTCCTTGCTCCATTACGTAATCTACCTCCCATTCTACTACGACGTCTAGATCTACGATTTTCAAGACCAGATCTGTGACTTCCGCACTTAGATCTGGAACTTTCTCCTTCATATCCGAGATTTTCGCCACCACCATTGTTACCTACCATTAACGAACCAGTTCCGACGGTGCTCCGGTGAAACATTGTCAACTCGCCTTCTCCTCTTCTCCTCTTTATTCTATTTCTCTGATCTGGTCTCCGGTGATGGTGTTTAGACAAGGAAGTTCTGTAAATAAGATGCACACAAGGTGTTTGATGAAATGCCTCAATGAGATCTGTAAGCTTTTAAGTTGTGAATGAGTGTCTAGACTGTTGTGTTGAACTATGAATGAGTATCTGATCTGGTCTCCGATGATGGTGTTAGACAAAGAAATTCTGGAAATAAGATGCACACAAGGTGTTTGAAGAAATGTCTCAATGAGATCTGTAAGTTTTTAAGCTGTGAATGAATGTCTGAACTCTAAACTGTTGTGTTAAACCATGAATGAGAGTCCTACACTCGTGTATTAAACTGTGAATTATAAACAGATTACTTAATTAAACTGTGATTTCAGATTTTGTTTTAATCCATATCTATTTTTGGAGCTTGCTAAAGTGTAGGAGATCAAGATATGATGGTTTTAGGAGGAATGATGGGTGGCAGCGGTGCTAGGTGATGGAGGTAGTAGGTAATGCTAGTGTTGTTGGTGGCGGGTCTGATGATGGTAAGAGGCCGGAAGGATGGTGACGGTGGTGGCATCGATGGTAGGTGGTGGCAGCGTGTAGTAGTTAGTGGTGGTGATGGTAGAGTTTGGGGTTGAGTTCTATTAAAAACAAATTAATTTTCGTAGTTGTTTTTACATTAAACTTTGAATTACTATATAAATTGATGTATTAAGATGTTGATGAGTGTATGGATGGATTCACTAGAGTTTAAAAATGACAATTTTGCCCTTATAAAAAAACGGGATTTTAGCTATTTAAATCAGATATAGACATTTTTTAAAATGAAAGGCTAGGATTAGTTCATTCGGTTCTCAACTTTTTATTGGTTCTCATTTGAACCCTTCCCTATATATATATATATATATATATATATAGAGTTAGTATTAAATACATTTTCTAAGTATTGTGAGACTGTAGGACCAATTTGTAGCCATTAGATCAAAAAAATGAAAGGTTATGATCAACAATGGCATGATGGTAATTAAAAGGAAAAAAAGTAATTACTTTCTAAATTAAAATGGCCAGAAGGGTAAATCAGACTTTTTGGTTTTAATTTAAATGGCGTATTTTAAGGATGTTAGGAAGTTGCGTGTTTTACGGATATCAGTTACGTAACATTACATCCACATATTACCGTTCTCAAAAGAATACACTCATTCTCAAAGAATGCTAAGTTACGTACCATAACATCCACAGACTACCGTTCTCAAAACGTGCAGTTGTTATTTTTTCCTATTCTATGAGAATGTTATGTATATGCTGCTGTTTTTTCTTATTCTTCGAGAATGTACATTTTACGTATTTTTAGTTTAGCCTTTTGACACACTTATTCTCATAGAATATGGGTAGAATTATGAGAAGCTGAGTTCAATCATCATCGGAGAATAGTTGTACATTCCGATTCAACGAGCACGAATTCAAGTTTTGCATACCTGCATTATCAGAGAATGAAATTGTAAAATTGTTGTTGACGTAAAAAATAGTTACGTAAGAGTTTTCAAAGTCTATTATCAGAGAATGGTTTGTAAAATGGTTGTTGACGTAAAAAAATAGTTACGTAAGAATATTTATGCCATTCTCGGAGAATGGAGTGATTATATATGTTACAGAGGACTGGGAACTGATATATGGAAAGCCCCATTCTCTGAGAATGCCCCATTCTCTGAGAATGCCCCATTCTCTGAGAATGAACGTGAACCATTCTCTGAAAGAACGCTACTGCATTCTCATAGGCATTAATCCCCATTCTCTGAGAATGACTTTCCATAACCCAGAAGAAAAAAAAAGGCGGAGATCAATTTTTTTAAAACCTGCAAATTAGACCGATTGCTTCAAAATGGACTTGATCGTGCTTCAATTTGCTTCAATCGATTCTTTCCTAGAGTGATGAATCTCCGGAATTTAGTCTCGATCGCACCATCGTTGACGACCGGTAGTGCCGCAGCGCCGTCGTCCCGACCAGCACAAGGAAGGGCTTCGTGAGGCAGCGTCGTCGTCCCAACGGTGGTGGAGTTGGTCCCTGTGGTCGCGATTTTGTTGCCGGTGTTGGATTCCGACGAAGACAATGGGTGCAGATTGTCGGAGAAGGCATCGATCGATGATGTTAATTAGGGTTTGATAGATGTTCGCATTTAAGAAGGGGAGAAGATGAGAGAGAGAGATAATTTTACCATAATACCCCTTGTAAATGAGTGGACCACAATTAGTCCTACAATCTCACAGTATTTAACAAATGCATTTGAACCTACATCTATATTTTTTTTTTTTTTTGATAACCGAGGAAGCCACCCGACCCGTCCTTTGGACGACCCGACTGACCCAATATATATATATATATATATATATATATATATATATATATATATATATATATATATATATATATATATATATATATATATATATATATATATATATATATATATATATATTTATTTATTGCATCTAAGAGCTATACAGCCGTTTCTCTCTTATATTCCCAGCGAGGAGTTCTCTTTGTGCGAGTCTGAAAATGCGATGACCAGTGAGGGATAATGATGGAGGGGGAGGAGGAGAACAGTGTTCCCCGCGAAATTGCAGTATCAGGTCAGAGACGCCGCTGTCTCCTCCCAGCCATACCAAGCACCCTTAGTTTGAAGTCAAATTAACTACAGTAAGTATAAAGGTGTTGAATGGACTTTTGGTCAAGTCAAACCTTTATGATTAGAGTATATCTATATATGTCCGTATGTATATTATAAATCGCATAAAAAGTTGCGTTTGTCTGTACCTCAGATAAATTCAATTCCACCTTCTAAGAAAACGTGCAGCAAAACAAAGATGAAAATATCTATAGGGAAACATGGTGTGGTATTGTTAGGTTTGATGATGATGATGATCTATGTTGCGAATGGTGAAGAACATGGGACAAGAAAAATAGGAGTAGGGGTGATTCTTGATATGGATTCACAGGTCGGGAAGAGCATCCGGGTCAGCATCTTGATGGCCATTGAAGATTTTTACAAAGACACAAACAACTCCACCTCCATCATTATCCCTCACTTTCGGGATTCCAAAGACGATAACGTAGAAGCTGCCTCAGCAGGTTCGTAGCCCCTCTTCATCTAATTAATATCACCACTGAGATTTTAATATGCTCTTACCAAATATAGTAAATTGTTTTCTTTCTTTTTTGTCTGCAGCCATAGACCTTCTGAAAAATACTCAAGTCCTGGCAATTATTGGACCCCAAAAATCGTCCCAGGCAGATTTTGTACTTGATATTGCCCAAAGATCGAATGTTCCCATGATATCCCCGGCAACCAACCCTGATCTCTCCCCAATCCGAACCCCCTACTTCATCCGCATAGCACAAGCTTCCTCAATACAAGCCCAACCCATTGCAGCTCTAGTCAAGTCATTTGGCTGGAGGGAAGTCGTTTTTGTTTACGAAGATACTGATTTTGGGAGGGGACCCATTCCCTATTTATCTGATGCCATGGTAAACATTAGCGCTCAGGTCAAGTACCGCACCCTTTTGCCTTCATCCTCATCGGATGATAGGATTCTACAAGAACTTTACAAATTAAAGACCATGCAAACAAGGGTTTTTGTTGTACACATGTTACCGGCTCTCGCTTCACGTTTCTTCAAGAAGGCAGACGAAGCTGGAATGATGGCTCAAGGATATGCATGGATTATCACTGATGTGCTCACGGGTCTCTTGCATCAATTGGATCCACAGGCTATCGATGCTATGCAAGGCGTACTAGGCGTGAAGCCTTATATACCACCATCCAATCAGCTAACCAACTTCGAGAGGAGATGGAGGAGGAGGTTCCATAAAGAATATCCTGACATTGATAAAGTTGAGCCTGACATTTTTGGAATATGGTCTTATGACTTCGTCATTGGACTGGCTATCGCGTTAAAGAGAGTTGAAAACGAAAAAAGTACCTTCAAGAAACCCAGGAAAGCCTTAACAGACTTGGATGCTATTGGAACCTCAGAAATGGGATCTAGGTTCCTTCCCTTTATCCGAGATATAAGGCTTAAAGGGATGTGCGGCGATTTCCAGGTGGTCAATGGACAATTACAAACATCAGCATACCAAATAGTGAATGTGATTGGGAAGGGGGAGAAACACATTGGATTTTGGAATTCAAGATATGGAATATCAAATCGGCTAAGCCACAATCAAAGTTTAGATTACACGACTAATAAAGACGATCTGGGAGCCATCATATGGCCTGGAGACTCTCCACAGTTTCCTAAAGGTTGGGAGGTCGCAACTGGTGGAGACAACATTTTAAGAGTGGGAGTTCCACCAAAAGGTGGGTTTATTGAGTTTATTAAGGCCAGCAAAGATCCTAAAACGCAAGTGGTTAGCGCCAGTGGGTTTTGCGTAGACGTCTTTAAGGCAGTCATAGAAGCATTGCCATATGATGTACCTTACAAGTTCATTCCTTATGAAAATTCTAATGGTGAGCCAATTGGAGATTACAGTGATCTTGTTTATCAGATCGTTCTTGAGGTAATTACTTATCCAAGGCATTTATGTATAGATACATAGTTGAGGTTGGTGTAAGCTTCTAATACTAACAAATTTTTCTTTATTATTTTAAAATCGACAGAAATTTGATATGGTGGTTGGAGACGTGACCATCTTATGGAACAGATCAAACTATGTTGAGTTCACTTTGCCATACTCCGAGTCTGGAGTTTCGATGCTTGTTCCGGTTACGGTTGATGATAGTAAGGACACTTGGATTTTCATGAGGCCTCTAGAAAAGGAACTGTGGATAACAATTGGAGGATTTTTCATCTACATTGGATTTGTGGTTTGGGCCCTAGAGCATCGAGTAAACAAAGAATTCCGCGGCCCTCCTCATCAACAATTAGGAATGATCTTCTGGTTTTCCTTCTCCACCCTTGTTTTTGCACACAGTAAGTTCCTATGTAATCACACACTCAAGCGATTTGCAAAAACATGATAGGCGCCTAATTATATGCATTAATTATTGATGTTTGAGTGATCGAAATAACTAAAACGGAATATGTCTTGCAGAGGAGAAAATGATGAGCAATTTATCTAGATTTGTGGTGATAATGTGGATATTTGTGGTTCTGGTGCTAACCTCCAGCTACACAGCAAGTTTGGCATCCATGTTAACCGTACAAAAGCTCCAACCAACTCTTACGAATATTTCTCAACTCAAAGCAAGAGGAGATTATGTAGGATACCAAGATGGTTCTTTCGTTGGTGATATGTTAAAGGACATGGGTTTTGCTGGTGAGAAGTTGAAGAAGTATGCCAACATCAAAGAGTATGCAAATGCCCTTTCGAAGAAGGAAGTTTCTGCCATCGTTGATGAGGTTCCTTATCTCAAGATGTTGCAGGCCAATAACAGTAGAAAGTATGCCATGGTGGGTCCCACCTACAAGACTGCAGGCTTTGGCTTTGTAAGTAGTGACTTCTTTATTGATTTGTTTTGGATGACATGTCATTTACGCTGGGGATGCGAATTGATTGGGTTGTACGTTGTTATGAACAGGCATTTCCAAAAGGATCGCCGTTAGTGACTGATTTCTCAAAAGCAATCTTGAAAGTGATAGAGGGACAAATGAGCGATATTGCAGACAAATGGTTTAGAGATGAAGCGGATTGCCCCGGCAAAAATGAGGATCTTGAACCGTTTGACAAGCTGACACTAGATAGCTTTAAAGGTCTATTTATTGTTGCAGGTTTGTCCTCAACGTCTGCTCTTGTCGTCTTTTTGTTTATGCTCCTGTATGAAAATAAGGAGATACTAGTGTCAGATGGTTCAATGCACTCAAAGTTGACGGCAATCGTACAAAGCTTTGATAATAAGAAAGATCAAAAGCCCTCTGAAATAGAAACAGTCAGGGATAGTAATATGTACATACAAGAGATTATAATTGACCATCTAACGTTGAGTCCAGCAATAAGTGTTTACCATCAAGGTGAAGGAGTCTTTTCACCTGCGAGTCCAATCCATCAATGAGCCAAGGTATCTAAGTTAAGTATGATAAGATCGTGAGTATATATTGATGTATATAACCGGCACTGCATAAAAGAGAAAACGATGACACGGTAGTGCGTGTTGGTGGTTCAGTTAGGCTTGGATTGAATATCAGCTGTTGACAATAAGAATCCAAAAGTTGTTATCGTCAATCTAGACTTGCTATTTAGTCTGGTGTATATATGCTGGAATAACTCGCTAGGGTAGTTAATATTGTTATCAAAAAACAGTTTCTATTAATTGCCAAGATGGTAGTTCATTGAAAGTTATTTGCAGTTGATTTGTATTGGTATAAATATGTAATAGAAGACCAAAAATACAGATAATAAGAAACGTATTTTGCTACAAGTTTCCTATAGTCTGGTTGTTTTCACTAAAGTTTGTGTTATGCAGGTTTGTTTTTTATGTCCAGAAAGTTGTAATAATTTCTACTTTCAACAAGTGGTATCAAAGCCTTCTTCTATGGTATCCAACAACAACGTATTACAGCCCCAACTTTTGAAACTATGTAAAAATTTACTATCACCGGAGTATTCAGATGAACCTATTGTACGAATCACAAGATCTATGGAGCATCGTTGAGAATGGTATTGAGGAACCTGATGATCAAACAAATCTTAGTGCACAATAGATTACAGAATTAAGGGAGATTTGGAAGAAAGATAAGGTGGTATATTTTTTGATTTATCAAGCGGTCGACGAAGTTAATTCTGAGAGAATTTCACCATCTACCTCTGCCAAGGAAGCATGAGATATGCTACAAAACATATTATGGGGAAGGCAAAGTTAAAATTGTTCTATTACAAACAGTACACTTTGAATTTGATAATATTAAAATGAATGAACAATCGACTAATTTTACCTTTAAATCAAATTAGATTCAATGGCAAAAACATTCAACACAAAAATTGCACATGAAATGTGTTCAATGGTTCGAAAAGATAACGAAAAATAATATTATGTAACTCATACATTGATACAGCTAGAATTGAAGTTACCAGAAAATTGTGGGTTATTAAAGGGACATGAAACCATCGTACAAAATCTTTTGATCATCCTTTGTGTGATAAGCCTAAACTTGAAACCGTTTTGAATCAGCTAGTCTCATTTGTGTCGAAAGAAAAGCAGATAGTTGAATCTAAAAGTGGAATCTTAGTAGGAGAGCTAAGATTTAGAATTAGATAAAAGGAGAATTGTAATGGGCCAAGTCCAAATTTCTATCAACATAAGACCAACTCTGATACAAATAGGTTTGCTGCTCATTCAACATTTGCAGTAGGTAGTACCTCGGAAGATACAATATCTTGGTTTGATAGTAAATTGTGTGACTTAGAATCAAAAATTGTTAGTAAGATTGGCTTGGAAACATGTTTGAAAAAATTCTTAATCTGTCTGAATCAAAATTTTAGTCGAAGGAACAACATTTTTGTTCGAATTATCATTTTGAACCACAACAACGATTTTTATCCCATTTTGGACAATCATACACGAGACAAAACTGATTTGTTCCTGAAAAACAAAGATATCCAATGTCACCAACGAAGCAATCTTTTACTGATTCGAAACTAAAACCAACTTCGAAACCCATTATGGCCGAAAAGAAGGCTTCGAGTTCAAAGAACAAAATCGTTTTCTAATACAACCCAAAAGGACATTTGGAATCAAAACGAAAACTTTCAAGGTTGACAAAACTCCATCTTCGAACAATGCTTTGAAGCCTGTTTCGAGTCGAGATAACGTTCCTCATCCCAGTCCTTTTCAAAGAATATCACTTGTGTTAACAAATATGGACCCAAACTAGTTTGGGTACCTAAAATTCTCTAGTCATCGTAGGCTATATGTGACGAACAGTATGATAAAAAATACTACATCGATAACGGTTGTTCATGTCACATGACAGGGGAGAAGGAAAACCTTAAGGATTTTAGGGAGCTTACAGGTGCTGGAAATGTGAAATTTGGTAACATTGAGGTTGCAACCATTCGGGGCTATAGGAAGATAACTAATGGTCATTTCATGATAAGTAAGGTAGCCTATGTCGAAGGGTTGAGGCATAATTTGGTAAGTGTATCACAGTTGGTTGCGGGTACAGGATAGAAGATTTCATTTGATGAAAATGGTACCACAATCAAGAACAAGAAAACGAAGGAACTCCTTATCAAGTCGAAGAGGAAAGGGGAACTTTATCCATTAGATGACTCCTATTACAGGACCCTTTTTGTCTGTCTTCTGTCGAAAGTTGTTAATGATATTTTATGGCTTTGGCATTAAAGACTTTCTTACTTGAACTTTAAAGCTATAAACAAATTGGTTCTACATGATCTAGTTCGTCGCTTTCTAATTCTAAGATTGACAATGAGCATCTTTGTGTTGCATCTTTGTGTTGCTTGTGAACTTGGAAAGCAGAGCCAGAAAGGAGACACTTGTAAGGTTAATACATCGATCACTGAACCCTCGAATTGCTACATATCGACATTTGTGGTCCGTCTTCGATTGAAAGTGTGGGTGGAAAGAAGTACATGCTTGTTATCTTTGATGATTTCTTGATGTTCACTTCGGTATTCTTTCTTCAAGTAAAATCTAAAACTGGTCAATAAATGAGCAACTTCATCAAATATGTTGAGGTCAAATTGAAGAAGACAGCCCGTCGAATTCGAAGCAACAATGGGACTGAATTCAAGAATGAGGTGTTTGATAACTATCTAACAAGTCGAGGGATTAATCATGTACGACTTTGCTGCTCTGTATACTCCACAGCAGAATAGTGTAGTCGAAAGGTGAAACCAATCACTAGTTGAAGTTGCTCGATCAATGCTCAACTTTGCTAATCTTGCTACCTATTTCTTGCTACCTATTTCTGGGCAGATGCAACCTCCACCACTTGTTTTACGCAAAATTGTTCTTAATCAACCCTCGTTTCAATATAACACCATATGAGATTATTAACGGACGAAAACCAAATGTAAAATTCTTTCATGTCTTTGGTTACAAGTGTTTCCTCTTTTTTCCAAAAGATAACCAAAATAAATTCCATGTCAAAGGTGAGGAAGCAATTTTCTTAGGCTACGCACAGAAATCAGTTGCTTTTTGGGCGTTGAACAATAGGACTCAAAAGATCGAAGAAACATTCAATGTGACTTTCAGTACCCTTGAGTGATAGAGAGTAAGAATTTAATGTGCATGAGGTGCACATCCAACCAAAAAGGACAACTCATACTATAGAGGGGGACATTCCTTTTTGAACCATCAGACCCATGTTGCCATAAAAATCGCCTATGTAAAGTTGTCAAATCACATTTCAAAATAATTATAAATAACTGTTATGATAAGGGTATGTCACAAGAAAGTATATTAAGCAACAAAAGAACTTTGTTGAATTTTGTAAAAATGAAAATGTTTTTTATTTTTTGAATATAGAAAAAGAAAAAAATATAAACAAAAGTGTTTATTGTCAAAGTTTGACAAAGCAAAGTCAAAAGTCCATTTTGGAGATACAAGAAAAGTAATTTCCATGTTAAGCATCAGATATGCATGCCGAAGAGTTTACAAAGCTTGGGAGAATCTAAAGGGAATCATGAGACAGTTCGATAAGTTCTTCATTCGGAAGTACTTCGGATAACGACGTATAAAAAATGTTAGATTTGGCTGATTAAGTATTAGAAGCATTTAGTTCATGTTGGAAGTTCAATATGCATTAAGATACTTTGCTATGAAATGACTTACCAATGAACCAATTTACCATACCCTTTGAAAGAATTCTTAATTCGCAAAAATGAAATAATAAACAATAATGCAAATTTTATTTAGCTAATTTCACTAGTTTCCTTGAAAAGAATAAAATGAAAGGTTCCTAACTAACGAACAAAATCTATTACACTTTAATGGTTCAGCATCATGAGATATTTGAGGTTGTTGTACAAGTGACTTACTATATACTTGATATATGCTAACCTATAGCTTGGCTATAGAATTGTGAAATGTCATTGAAATTTTAACTTTGAATTGCCATTTGAATTTTTTTTATGATGAGGAAGTACTCGATGGAATGCCTTGTCGAAATGGAACCGAACGTAACTTCATAGTGCAATGAAGAGTTTACATAGACCGTCAAGATATTTAGTCAACTAAGCTTATTAGGCGAAGAACGTCCTGATCCCTTTTACTTGAGAAGGGCATAGACTTTTGAATACAAGAACTCACTCTTCACCCCTTATAACTCAAGGTGCGACTTGATTGTATCAAACTTAGCCTTTTGTCAAAAGAAATCAATTTATAACAAATCAAGGGAAATCTTGAAAATTTAAAATCTTGAGAATCAAGTAGCATTCTGATTACTGAAATGATGAAGCAAATTTGAAGAACCACGTGGTAATTGAAAGGAATTCACCTTTAAAGGCATCGTTGTAGCAGGGATGTGGATGGAGATGAAAACTCCAGATTCTTCCATGCCATCATCAATGGTAATAAGAAGAGATCTAGAATTAATGGAATCATGGATAATGGGTCTTGGATTCAGGATCCGAAGGAGATTAAAGCAGGTGTACATAAATTCTTCATTGAGAAATTTAAATCGACTCGAGTTAGGACGCCAGTCTTGTCTAGCAATAAATTCAAGACCCTTAATGATGCAGAGAATTGTAAACTTGAGGCTAAGTTTTCAAATGAAGAAATTAAAGAGGCTATCTGGGCGTCTTCTTCTGAGAAAGCTCCGGGCCCAGATGGATTCACTTTTAAATTTTTGAAAGACTTCTGGGGTATCATTCATCTTGATGTGATAAATGCAGTTATATATTGTGAAAGGATGGGGAAAGTCAGCAGGGGGTGCAATGCCTCATTTATATATCGAATCCCAAAAATTAGTGATCCTATGGGGTTGAAGGATTATAGACCCATCAGCTTGATCAGATGCTTCGTAAAGATTATTTCTAAGTTCCTGGCTGCAAGATTGAAAGAGGTAATTCATAATGTGGTCAGTGGTGAGCAATCGACATATATTCGGGGAAGGAATATCATGGACGGGTCGTTTATTATAAATAAAGCTCTTAATTAGGCAAAGAAGTCGAAGACCAAGTCTATTTTCTTTAAGGTCAACCTTGAAAAGGCCTTTGACTCAGTTGATTTGATTGGGGATACTTGGATTTGGTGTTGGCCCAGATGCATTCTGGGTCGAAATGGAGATACTGGATCAGGGGGCTGCTTAGCTCGAGTATGGGGTCAATTTTAGTTAATGGCTCTCCAACTAATAAATTCACCATTGAGAGGTGGTTAAGGCAAGGGGATCCTCTATCACCGTTTTTGTTTATCATAGCCATGGAGGGTCTACATGTGGTAATGGATACTGAAGTTGAGAAACATCTTTTCCATAACATTCAGCTCCCTGACAATGGCTTGTGCTTATCACATCTTATGGACGCTGACGATGTGATGTAAGGGATTGGTCCCCTATGAATTTTCTTAATCTAAAACGCTTGCTTAGATGCTTTTCTTTGACGTCCGGTCTTAAAGTCAATTTCTGCAAAAGCAAAGTATTTGGTATTGGGGTGGAAAAGGAAGATATGGGAAGGTTAGCTAATTTCCTGGGTTGTGAAGCCTCAGAATTTCCATTCATCTATCTTGGGCTACCAATTGGGGCAAACATGAAGTTAGCTAAGAATTGGAATCCGGTGGTAGAACGTTTTAAAAACAAGCTAAACAGTTTAAAAAAGAATTCCCTCTCGTTCGGTGGAAGACTCACGCTGGTGAATTTGGTTTTGGGTAGCCTCCCCTTATACTATTTGTTAGTCTTCAAAGCACCTCTGAAAATAATTGAGAGATTGGAGAGAATCAGAAGAGGTTTCTTATGGAAAGGATCGGATGAAAAAAGAAGTATCAACTGGGTAGCATGGGAAAAAGTGACTACACCAAAAAAAACATGGGAGTCAAAGGATTTGATGATGGTAAAATGGCAAAAAAAAGTTCTATAATGGTGTCTGGAAAGAGGTTACAAAAATCGAAGCCGTTTTTTTTGGGAACATGGGATCAGTCTTAGGGATCTGTTTCAAAGGAAAATGGGGATAGGTGATAAAACTAGATTTTGGAAAGATTTGTGGTTGGCAGGAGTTCCACTAAAAGATAAGTTTTCGAGACTTTTCAAACTTGGAAGTGATAAGTGATGGGTTTTATGTAAACAATGAGCTTAAATCTTAAGTTCACATGCACCCTAATAAGGATCTATGTTTTTCTCAATTAAACCTATAACTAAGGCCAAATCAAAATTCATAAGAAAGAATTTAAACCTTTGTTGACCTTGGAAGCTAGCACCACAAGTGTCGTGCCTCTAATGGCTCACACCCAGAACTTAGCAAGCAAGAAGAACTAGAGAGAGGGAGGAGGATCCCTTGTGTTTGGCGTGAATATGAGGGGTGGAGGGAGCCTCTATTTATACTCTCCAGATGATAAGTGATAAGGCATATAACTTCCTTATTTAAATTCCTGATATGATAAGGCTTTTATCACATAACTAAATCTAGTTTTCATTGCCATAAATAGCTCCAATACCCATATATGGGTTTCGAAATCCACAAGGTTCCAAGCCTGGAATTTCGTTCAACCCATTAGTGTAACGCCCCAAAATCCAACATCGAGTATTTACAACATTTTAACAAAACTGTACAAATTTGATTTTACAATTACAATACTCGATGTCTGGGAAGCGTCAAGTAGATATCTTCAAGATCGTTCCACGATCCAGCCGGGCGTTACTACAACTAAATCCTACAAAACACCACAACAAAAACAACGTAAGCGAAACGCTTAGTGAATAACTCTACTCCAACATAATAAAGTTTATTACAAAACTTTAAAAGCCAAACCACACTTAGAGGTTTCACCAACGGATTGTCACCTGAAAATCCAACACCAATCAGATATATCATAATATCTAAATCACCATACGTGTAAGACACCATATTTATAATTAGCATCGGTATTGAAAAATGTTCACCAAATGATCTTGGGCTTTTCACCAACCCAAAGATCTATCACCAACACTCGGATACACTGAGTTATCACCAATATTTAATTACACCATGTAGTTGTAAACCATCGTTATACAACCACTTGAACACCATATAAAACAACAACGTATATATTCACCTATAATAACACCGTAGGTATCTACAACGACTACCAAAAGTGTTTTACCTATGTTAGCACATAAGGTCATTATATTGTTAATCACCAAGATAAACACATTCTAGCACCACCATATGATATATATATATATATATATATATATATATATATATATATATATATATATATATATATATATATATATATATATATATATATATATATATATATATACAAATATATAATCACATAAATACAACATATAACGCAACACCAGTCACGTTGAGTGGAGTTACTCACCTGATAGGTAGAAATAGGTCGCACACACAAGCACGTGATACGCAATAACTCTCCTTCTTCCCCGGACCTACATTCCACACGGTACTGCTTAGAACGGATCGACGTTTACATTTATTACTTATAATTATATAAGTATATATATATATATTTTCCCGATACTTGACATGTACCGTGTTCCACTATACCCTCCCTTTACCTTATAAATACATCATTGAGGTTATTAATTATCTTTAATAAGTTTGTAAAGGTCCCGACATTCGTTACCAATTCTAAACCCACAACCAAGGTTTAAACCACAAAAAGAAAGGTTTGACAGCAATGCTGATTTTTGTCCCATAACCGGATTTACAACATATAACCAAGGAAAACTCAGATATTAAACTTAATAAAAATCATGTTGGAACTAGACCCAAGGATAAGGTCACAGGGCCTGACCTCAGGTCATTTTCATTTTCCATTTGCAAATGAAAAATCCACCATGTCACCACAAATTACAAAAACAGTTACATGACCTACCCTCAAAGATATTAACCAAAAATGATAATCAGAAGGACCTGGGTTCTGAAATTTGGTGTGAACAAACTAAACAAATATATTGAACTTTTCCCACTGGCCTTTCCCTTAAATTATTCTCCTACTATCACTTATGAATTTTACAAATCAGAAGTCACTGCACAGTGCACCCCTGGACCAGTCAGTGAATATTGAAACTTTCACATAACTTAGGTTCCGAGTTAGTCCAAGAGCTTCTGGATGAAGAAACTAGACTCAGCTACCATTCTAGGGATATAGAGATCATCCAGAATGGACACTCACACGATTTTATATGAATTATCAAAAACAGAACAAAACAGTAGAAACAAAAACATAACTCAATGGTAAACATTACCTACAGTTCAGCGAATCAAAACCACTGCAGAATTCAGTACACTACCCCAATGAAGATCTCCACCGTTCCGATTTAAGAACTCTATGTCAGGAAGCTACGATCCAAATTTCATGATGATACAACGGTTAACGAAGGTGTACTGCATTTTTTCCCATGACTGCACACATGACGACGAAAATTAAGTTCTTATTTCCTTGATTCCATTCCACCCTTCTAATTCCCACATAACCAATTGGAATCATTAGGAAATAACTATATGTGGTTTCTTTCATCCAAAACACCAATTATAATTTATCAATTACATTGAATTCATAGGTTGAACAAAAACCCCAATTTCTAGGGTTCTTGTAATCAAAACCTCAATTGTTATGCTTTTATGTTAGCTATTGGTTGGAAATGGACTCCATGATACATAGAAACATAAATTACTCGCTTGGGGACATAGGTAAAACCTTCCCCAACTCAGAATTTTCGGATTACACACCACCCCAACCCAAAAAGTGTGTTTCCAAGCTAGAAATTGATGGATTCTTACCTTAATTTGCTAGTATTCTTCAATTCCTTGAACAATTCTTCAATTTCAAGCTTGATTCTTCATGCATGGCTTAGAAATCGCCATTTCCTTCCTCCCTTCTTCTGGAAACGTGTTTGGGCAGAAATGGGGAGAAATTCCCATGTTATACATAACAACTTTCATCACTTGGCAAAACTAGCCTCTTAAGTTCCACCATTAACATAAAAGACACCAAAACTCACTATTTTACATAAAGTTTCAAGTTTTAGAGTTTTGCCTAAAAAAATAAAGTTAATATCCATCTAGGTCATTGACTAAGTCAACCCTAGCCATAGTTTGATCATTTTGGCAAAAATGCCCCTTCTAACAAAATTTCTTGCATTTTGGTCCTCTTTTCCACCAAAACCACGACATCATCACCTCATCATAATTTGTACTTGTTTATATACATATCAAGTTAATTGTAGCGTTACAATTAGGTAACCATAATTGTCTGTTGCTCAACTATTGAACAATTACAATTCAGCCCCTGTACTTTTAATTAATCTAATTAATCCCAAACTTAATTCTAATTAACTTCTGATTAGTCATTAATTAAATATAATGATTTATAATTAATATATTATCCTCATAATATATTAATTCTCTCTCTATATATATGTCATCTTTTCCTCTGCCAGTTATGAGGGCAACCCAAAAGGACCGTATTGCTGTCAATTCAAGTATATTCCTTATAATAGATAGAGTGAAGGTTAATTTCAACTCTAGTGTGGAGCTTAATTGGAGGTGAAAAAAACAGAGACTATCTTCCCCGAAAAATAAGAGCTTATTGACCTCCAATTGGCTCTTAGCAAATTCATGTTTTCTCTTATTGAAGATAGCTGGGAATGGTTTATAGAAAGCAATGGGAAATTCTCAGTTAAGTCTCTTAGACATACTTTGGATTCGTCAAAGAAAGATCACATTCCAAAAGTGATTAAATGGTGCTCATGGTTACCAAGTAAGATTAATTGTTTAGCTTGGCAGCTAGTGTTAAACAAGATCCCGTTGAAACCAAATCTAGTACGAAGAGGAATTAATTTGATAGATACTAATTGTTCAATTTGTGTATTGGAAGAGGAATCTAATGATCACGTGTTTGTTAATTGTGAATTCTCACGAAGAATATGGGATCGTCTTTGCAGTTGGTGTGGTATTACGAGTGGAAGGTATTTGAACCTGTTGGATCTCATTAATCATCTGATGCCAGTGTTGAACTCGGCGAATATTCTGTAGTGCTCTTTATAAATTCCACGTGTTGGTTCATATGGAAGGCTAGGAACGATGCTAATTTTAGAAAAAAGAGGCAAAATCATATGCTTGTAGTTGATGCAATCCAATTTAACTTATTTAATTAGGTGAAGTTCAGAGGTAAGATTCATGCGTTAGAATGGTTTTCTTGGTGTTGTAATCCAATTAGCTCCGGTTTGATCCCTTGAGTGAGGTGTGTGTGTGAGGTGAGAGTTTTATAAATTAGATGTTTAGAGATTAATTGATGTCTGATTCATGGACATGTTTCTCACTTAGCTGTCTGTTTTCTTGGTGTGCTCTTGGAAGTTTCATGTTCCAGGTGGGGGTGTGGGGTATTGGCTAAGTTCTTTGGTGTCTTTGGTATTGTGCCCTTGCAACAGGCTTTTGAGTGTGTCTTTTTTTCTTTTGGGTAGTACAAAGTTAGGTTTCTGTTGCGCAGCTGCACTTTCTTTTGGGTTCTTTCTTTCGTATGTGCGTTGGGGAGGTTGGTGGGTGAGGGGAAGTTTATCTTAGTCTCGATGTGTGTGTGTGTGTGGTGCAGTTAATGTCATTGTTTCAGTTCTAATGTGTTTTCATAGAGGCTCTTGCTCTAGCGAGATTTTGTTTCAAATTTTGGTTGTCTTTATTCCCCTGTCTATGTGGGGTTACAGTTATGACATGCCCTTTTTTTTAGTTCAGACGGATTTCTGGGCTTTGGTGGTGTGTTTATCTCAAGGTTTAAGCTAGATCTCTGAATTTTTCTTAGCTGGTTTGTGTCGTGGTGGATTGTTGTAGCTTCCTCCTGGAGTTTGGTATTTTGCCCATGGAGATGGATAATTGCTGGTTCTGAGTTAATTGAGGGTTCTAGCTGTTTTCTGCACAATTCTTGTGGGTCTGGACGATTTTGCCCCTGCACTATTGGTGATCTTGTATAGCTTGGGGCTGATGTTGTTCCTGCAAATTTTCTGGTGGGCTTGGACGTTTTTACCCCTGCGCATTTGTTGTTCTTGTATAGTTTGGGGGCTGAAGCTATTTCTGCACATTTATGGTTCGATTTATGGTAGTTTGTTGCAAACACGTCAAATGAAAGATTGAATGTAATGTCGTGGCGGTGCTCCTGTAGCTAGTTTTGGGAGAATTCGTTCTTGCACCGGTGGGCTTGGACGTTTTTACCCCTGCGCATTGGTTGTTCTTGTATAGTTTGGGGGATGAAGCTATTTCTGCACATTTTTGGTTTAATTTATGGTAGTTTGTTGCAAACACGTCAAATGAAAGATTGAATTTAATGTCGTGGCGGTGCTGTTGTAGCTAGTTTTGGGAGAATTCGTTCTTGCACCAGTGGTCTCGCTGGTGTTAGATCGCTGGTTTTTGCTGGTGGTTTGAATTCTTGTGTTATGCTCTGAGTTCTGGAGGTGCTTCCTGGAGTTTGGTCTTTTGCCCATGGAGATGGATAATTGCTGGTTTTGACGAAATTAAGGGTTCTAACTGTTTTCTGCATAATTCGTTGGGTCTGGACGATTTTACCCCTGCGTAATTGGTGATCTTGTATAGCTTGGGGGCTGAAGCTGTTTCTGCACATTTTCTGGTGGGCTTGGACAATTTTACCCCTGTGTAATTGTTGTTCTTGTATAGTTTGGGGGATTAGCGGTTTTTACACATTTCTGGTGGCTCTGGACGATTTCACCCCTCGGTGAGCTTGTTCAGTTTTGGCGGCTGTCTGTTGGCTGAAAGTGAGGCTCGATATATGGTATTTTCTGATGCTATTTTCATATAGTTTTTTAGAGTAGAGTTTTATATGTTGGGGTTGTGGCTTCATCTCTATTAGCAAAAGTACAATGCTATTGTTGTATAGTTCTGGTGCTTGTCTTTGTTGTTCTGTTTGTACTCTGGCCAGCTCCGTGCTGGTTTTGTTTTTTAATGTTAGTTGATGTTCAAAAAAAACCTAAATTTTTATGGAATCCAATCCACCATCAATGAAGTACTCCTTGAAGTTATAATTATGTCACTAAAAACAACATTTATGTGTTGTGTTCAATACTTTTTTTCATCACAATCTAATGCATTATCGACACATTCAGTTAGGTTTTTAGTGTCATCTATATTTATGCATGGCTTTAATGTCACGACAGTCATAAATAGTGGTGGTAACTCTTTATGATACTTGGTTAATTTTTTTTATTCATTCTATATATTATTTTATGGTATTTATGATGAATACAAAATTTATTTTACTTTACAGAATGGTGAGTGAATCTAAGAAGACTTTGAAACAGATGGAGAACATATATATATATATATATATATATATATATATATATATATATATATATATATATATATATATATATATATATATATATATATATATATATATATATATATATATACACATACTAGGAAAATTTTCAGGTCGTGCTAAGAAAGCACGACCCGTGAAGGATCATTTGAGTTTTCTTCACACCATTGTCTAAAGCTTTGAATTGGAGCATTTTTCATTTGTTGTTCGTTACCATGCAATTGGATAAAATTTCAAAAATAGTAATTGAAGTAGGTTCCATAGTTCACATTTTAAACACCGGAAATTTAGATGATAAATAGAAGAAGCAAAAATATCACCCACTGGCAACTGAGCAAGCAAGACCGGATACTGAATCAATTGGATGCTTGTATAACATGGAGTTAATTGTTTAGGTGTCAGTAGGCAAAAAGCAACAAAAAGCTAGATGCAATTTAGAAAGAGATAATTGCAAAAAGAAAAGTAAAAGCATAAGGACTAAACGATAGATTCTAATTAAGGATTTTGATGCACATAATCTAATCAAACCACATCTAATATCAAGAAAAAATTTCAAAAGTTTATTAACTTGACATATAATGTAACACCCCAATTTTCACACAATTTTTTTTTTTTTTTTACAAACTTTTATTACAACTTTTGCAAACAAGCCATGTATTTTCATTACAAACGGGGTATCACGAATTCGTTTCACAACCACGGTTCAAACCTGTTTATCATACACTTTACACAATAACAGATGTTACGGTCCCACACCCGACTCTTCTAATGCCCTTCCGGTTTACCTGAGTACATAGCATTTAAAACAAATACGTGAGACATAATGTCTCGTGAGCATTATGGGTTTAGACCCAAAACAGTTTACCAGTTATACCATTATTCTTTAAATTTCAAATTTTACATTTCCTGTGAGCGCACCCACAGGTATTCCTTATTTCGTGATGGTACATTCCTACGAGCGCACCCGTAGGTTTTATACGAGACGCACCCGTATAACTACTTCCCCAATAGCATGAAACGGATTCATCTATCAAGGTAAGACAACTACTTCGCGACGGGAGGTACCATCCCAGTAGTGTCTTATTGCCACCCCTACCGCAGCAGGCCGTGGTCTTTATCCGGATACTAAAGCAACTTATCATCATAAGCCAATCACATTATTAGTCACTGTATTTCTGATTCCATTTCTTTCACATTATAAGCATACTTTCCATAAAATACTTTTAAAGCCATAAACCACTTTGACTCCAAAACATCTTTAAATAAAATTCATTTTGCTATGTACTCGAAAATCCACATAACACTCACCTTGATTCTACTACGGTTCACTAGGCTTCACGTACGCCTTTTCCTTTCCCGTGCTCAACAACGTTCGAAGCACCACCTATACAAGTAGTATATATAAATACTCAATATAATTAACTCTATAATGCTAAAGTCTCATATGACATAACTCCGGGTTATAATAAATGTATAACCATTAATAGACTCGTTTTATCGTTTTCTCCGAAATACGCGTATACTGCTACAGTACCCCCGAGGGGTCGTATTTCAGTTCCGACTCTTTTCCATGAAATCTTAAGCCATATTAGACTTGTGTTTCAAATTTGGAGTTCATTGGACAAGTCTAGCTCAAATTCCAAAAATCAAGTTTTTAACATAAACTTGATTTTAGCCACTGCCGCTACAGTGGTTTTTCCGCAAGGTCGGATTACGGATTTGACAATTCCCGACATGTTCTTATACCATTTTAGGGTTATGGCTAAAATTTCAGACCAATCGGACATGTCTAGCTATGGTTTCTAGCGTTTGGATTTCTAACATTTTTGGTCCCTGACTAGTCCCTGTCTGGAGGCGCACTGCGCCAGGGCTGGGCGCACTGCGCCTGGGCGCACCCCGCCCTGGTCCTGGGCGCACTGCGCCTGGCGCCTGGGCAATGTCCTGATCAGTCGCGATTTGTGCACTGTAGCACGCAGTTTTCACCCATTAAGTACTTATTTCTGTTCTTAATCATATGGGGTTTGTTCCTTGACTAAAACCCTTGACTAATAACAAGTTTTAAGCTATTAAAATCGTTTCAATCAATCAGATACAAGAATTGAAGTTCTTGACCAAACTTGAAAATTCTCAAAAATAGCAATCTACTTCCATGTTTTTGAGTTAAGTTCTTGACTAATGACTTATTGGAAGCATTAGCTACTTAACCCACATGATTTATGACTGAAATTGCAGTTTCAATTCATCTCAAAGACCACCTCAAGAACACCCACCAAAACCTAGGTTAAAACAAAGGAATTCTTACCTTGGAATCACCAATTCCGACCTTGTTTCCTTTGATTTCTTGGCAAAACTTCAAGAACTTCTTCTTCTCCCGTAACTCTCTTGCTCTCTCTCTAGTTCTCTCTGGACACTTCTATTGTGTTCTTACATAATGGAGGAAATAGATTTATATAATTAATATAAAACATTTGCATTTTTGGTCCTTTGGTTTCTAACTTTTCTACAAAAAAATGGTCCTAAGACCATAACTTTGCAACCAAAGTCCCATTAACTTCTAACTTAACATTTTCTTGACATTTTGGTCATTTCCATATCAAATGACCATTTTGCCCTTTTCGGCCATATTTCACTATTCATGCGATAAAACTCCCACTTTCTTATAAACTTTTATTTCTTATGGTATTATTTCACAAATACATATTATTTTACATATTAATCTCATAACGTGTCAAAAGACCGTTTTACCCTTTTACAACTTTTCGCCTTTTCACCCGATTATTTTACATTTTATTACACATTTTCACGGGTTCTTACATATAATGATGGACTATTTACAAAAAGAAATTTATGTTTTGAGCAATTTTATAGATTGTCTACATCTAATCTATTTTCCAATCAAACTATAAGACTTTTATTAGATGTAACCATTTTGAGATGATATAACAGGTCATAATGGTTAATAGGGAAAATTATTAATAGAATATGATATAAAAAAATTTCTCCATGAAACCTGATGAAAATGGTTAATTTAAAAAATGTCTCAAAACCTTTTTAACAGAGCTCCAAGAAGAACCAAATGGTGAATACATCTATAAAAGTATATAAACCATACCATAAAAACAAAAGATGGTCTAATGAATCACTCACGGACTCTATCACCTGAATTAAGAACTCTTCCCTCTAGTTATTTAGCTTATCAAACAACTTCTCGACATTAACATTGTACACAAGAACGAACAATCTGCACCATAGTAAATTGTCACACCAAGGCTTTAGAACATTTTTTCTCGTGTTGTATCTCATATAACCTAATGGTCATAGATATTTATTATCTTTAAACAACATTCGGGATTAATTCCCATGAACCCTCTAACTTCACAACATTCTGTGGTGGTTTCAACAACAATTAAGGGTTAGCAATTGTACTTTAAAGCAACGATGTAGAGAACCTAATCCACAATCACAAGAGTTCTCATTAAGCTTTGTCCAACATGTCGATTAGAAAAATATGAAGGGTCCGAGTGTTGAGATAATCTGCAACAAACACAAAGAACAACCAAAAGCCATGAACGAATTTGTTCTAAAGGAAAAATCGCAATATCTGGGCCATCTATGGAAGAAACCACAAAGTTTGGGATTTTTTTAGCACTTTAAAATTGAAAAGCTTCAACTTTAGCGAAAAAGAAAATAATTATAAATTTTTATAAAGGAAATAAGTTATGATATATTACACACCTCTAGCAAACGGAGGTCAACAATTAAGAATAAACCCTACGTAAGTTTTGATTGAGAACGTAGTATTAAAGGGGGGTGTGAAACAACAATAATCAACATTGATAACTTTAATAAACCTAAGTCAACGTAAAGGAAGAAGGAGAAGTAATCAAAATACCAGGAGAAAAATAAGGATTGAGAATTATGAACACAATCATCAATCCCTTTTAGAAACCCTAGACTCAACAGTGTTGTTGCATATGTATAACCAGAAGGACCTGGGTTCTGAAATTTGGTGTGAACAAACTAAACAAATATATTGAACTTTTCCCACTGGCCTTGCCCTTAAATGATTCTCCTACTATCACTTATGAATTTTACAAATCAGAAGTCACTGCACAGTGCACCCCTGGACCAGTCAGTGAAGATTGCAACTTTCACATAACTTAGGTTCCGAGTTAGTCCAAGAGCTTCTGGATGAAGAAACTAGACTCATCTACCATTCTAGGGATATAGATATCATCCAGAATAGACACTCACACGATTTTATATGAATTATCAAAAACAGAACAAAACAGTAGAAACAAAAACATAACTCAATGGTAAACATTACCTACAGTTCAGCGAATCAAAACCACTGCAGAATTCAGTACACTACCCCAATGAAGATCTCCACCGTTCCGATTTAAGAACTCTATGTCAGGAAGCTACGATCCAAATCTCATGATGATACAACGGTTAACGAAGGTGTACTGCATTTTTTCCCATGACTGCACACATGATGACGAAAATTAAGTTCTTATTTCCTTAATTCCATTCCACCCTTCTAATTCCCACATAACCAATTGGAATCATTAGGAAATAACTATATGTGGTTTCTTTCATCCAAAACACCAATTATAATCTATCAATTACATTGAATTCATAGGTTGAACAAAAACCCCAATTTCTAGGGTTCTTGTAATCAAAACCTCAATTGTTATGCTTTTATGTTAGCTATTGGTTGGAAATGGACTCCATGATACATAGAAACATAAATTACTCGCTTGGGGACATAGGTAAAACCTTCCCCAACTCAGAATTTTCGGATTACACACCACCCCAACCCAAAAAGTGTGTTTCCAAGCTAGAAATTGATGGATTCTTACCTTAATTTGCTAGTATTCTTCAATTCCTTGAACAATTCTTCAATTTCAAGCTTGATTCTTCATGCATGGCTTAGAAATCGCCATTTCCTTCCTCCCTTCTTCTGGAAACGTGTTTGGGCATAAATGGGGAGAAATTCCCATGTTATACATAACAACTTTCATCACTTGGCAAAACTAGCCTCTTAAGTTCCACCATTAACATAAAAGACACCAAAACTCACTATTTTACATAAAGTTTCAAGTTTTAGAGTTTTGCCTAAAAAATAAAGTTAATATCCATCTAGGTCATTGACCAAGTCAACCCTAGCCATAGTTTGATCATTTTGGCAAAAATGCCCCTTCTAACAAAATTTCTTGCATTTTGGTCCTCTTTTCCACCAAAACCACGACATCATCACCTCATCATAATTTGTACTTGTTTATATACATATCAAGTTAATTGTAGCGTTACAATTAGGTAACCATAATTGTCTGTTGCTCAACTATTGAACAATTACAATTCAGCCCCTGTACTTTTAATTAATCTAATTAATCCCAAACTTAATTCTAATTAACTTCTGATTAGTCATTAATTAAATATAATGATTTCTAATTAATATATTATCCTCATAATATATTAATTCTCTCTCTATATATATGTCATCTTTTCCTCTGCCAGTTATGAGGGCAACCCAAAAGGACCGTATTACTGTCAATTCAAGTATATTCCTTATAATAGATAGAGTGAAGGTTAATTCCAACTCTAGTTTGGAGCTTAATTGGAGGTGAAAAAAACAGAGACTATCTTCCCCGAAAAATAAGAGCTTATTGGCCTCCAATTGGCTCTTAGCAAATTCATGTTTTCTCTTATTGAACATAGCTGGGAATGGTTTATAGAAAGCAATGGGAAATTCTCAGTTAAGTCTCTTAGACATACTTTGGATTCGTCAAAGAAAGATCACATTCCAAAAGTGATTAAATGGTGCTCATGGTTACCAAGTAAGATTAATTGTTTTGCTTGGCAGCTAGTGTTAAACAAGATCCCGTTGAAACCAAATCTAGTACGAAGAGGAATTAATTTGATAGATACTAATTGTTCAATTTGTGTATTGGAAGAGGAATCTAATGATCACGTGTTTGTTAATTGTGAATTCTCACGAAGAATATGGGATCGTCTTTGCAGTTGGTGTGGTATTACGAGTGGAAGGTATTTGAACCTGTTGGATCTCATTAATCATCTGATGCCAGTGTTGAACTCGGCGAATATTCTGTAGTGCTCTTTATAAATTCCACGTGTTGGTTCATATGGAAGGCTAGGAACGATGCTAATTTTAGAAAAAAGAGGCAAAATCATATGCTTGTAGTTGATGCAATCCAATTTAACTTATTTAATTAGGTGAAGTTCAGAGGTAAGATTCATGCGTTAGAATGGTTTTCTTGGTGTTGTAATCCTATTAGCTCAGGTTTGATCCCTTGAGTGAGGTGTGTGTGTGAGGTGAGAGTTTTATAAATTAGATGTTTAGAGATTAATTGATGTCTGATTCATGGACATGTTTCTCACTTAGCTGTCCGTTTTCTTGGTGTGCTCTTGGAAGTTTCATGTTCCGGGTGGGGGTGTGGGGTATTGGCTAAGTTCTTTGGTGTCTTTGGTATTGTGCCCTTGCAACAGGCTTTTGAGTGTGTCTTTTTTTCTTTTGGGTAGTACAAAGTTAGGTTTCTGTTGCGCAGCTGCACTTTCTTTTGGGTTCTTTCTTTCGTATGTGCGTTGGGGAGGTTGGTGGGTGAGGGGAAGTTTATCTTAGTCTCGATGTGTGTGTGTGTGTGGTGCAGTTAATGTCATTGTTTCAGTTCTAATGTGTTTTCATAGAGGCTCTTGCTCTAGCGAGATTTTGTTTCAAATTTTGGTTGTCTTTATTCCCCTGTCTATGTGGGGTTACAGTTATGACATGCCCTTTTTTTTAGTTCAGACGGATTTCTGGGCTTTGGTGGTGTGTTTATCTCAAGGTTTAAGCTAGATCTCTGAATTTTTCTTGGCTGGTTTGTGTCGTGGTGGATTGTTGTAGCTTCCTCCTGGAGTTTGGTATTTTGCCCATGGAGATGGATAATTGCTGGTTCTGAGTTAATTGAGGGTTCTAGCTGTTTTCTGCACAATTCTTGTGGGTCTGGACGATTTTGCCCCTGCACTATTGGTGATCTTGTATAGCTTGGGGCTGATGTTGTTCCTGCAAATTTTCTGGTGGGCTTGGACATTTTTACCCCTGCGCATTTGTTGTTCTTGTATAGTTTGGGGGCTGAAGCTATTTCTGCACATTTATGGCTCGATTTATGGTAGTTTGTTGCAAACACGTCAAATGAAAGATTGAATGTAATGTCGTGGCGGTGCTCCTGTAGCTAGTTTTGGGAGAATTCGTTCTTGCACCGGTGGGCTTGGACGTTTTTACCCCTGCGCATTTGTTGTTCTTGTATAGTTTGGGGGATGAAGCTATTTCTGCACATTTTTGGTTTAATTTATGGTAGTTTGTTGCAAACACGTCAAATGAAAGATTGAATTTAATGTCGTGGCGGTGCTGTTGTAGCTAGTTTTGGGAGAATTCGTTCTTGCACCAGTGGTCTCGCTGGTGTTAGATCGCTGGTTTTTGCTGGTGGTTTGAATTCTTGTGTTATGCTCTGAGTTCTGGAGGTGCTTCCTGGAGTTTGGTCTTTTGCCCATGGAGATGGATAATTGCTGGTTTTGACGAAATTAAGGGTTCTAACTGTTTTCTGCATAATTCGTTGGGTCTGGACGATTTTACCCCTGCGTAATTGGTGATCTTGTATAGCTTGGGGGCTGAAGCTGTTTCTGCACATTTTCTGGTGGGCTTGGACAATTTTACCCCTGTGTAATTGTTGTTCTTGTATAGTTTGGGGGATTAGCGGTTTTTACACATTTCTGGTGGCTCTGGACGATTTCACCCCTCGGTGAGCTTGTTCAGTTTTGGCGGCTGTCTGTTGGCTGAAAGTGAGGCTCGATATATGGTATTTTCTGATGCTATTTTCATATAGTTTTTTAGAGTAGAGTTTTATATGTTGGGGTTGTGGCTTCATCTCTATTAGCAAAAGTACAATGCTATTGTTGTATAGTTCTGGTGCTTGTCTTTGTTGTTCTGTTTGTACTCTGGCCAGCTCCGTGCTGGTTTTGTTTTTTAATGTTAGTTGATGTTCAAAAAAAACCTAAATTTTTATGGAATCCAATCCACCATCAATGAAGTACTCCTTGAAGTTATAATTATGTCACTAAAAACAACATTTATGTGTTGTGTTCAATACTTTTTTTCATCACAATCTAATGCATTATCGACACATTCAGTTAGGTTTTTAGTGTCATCTATATTTATGCATGGCTTTAATGTCACGACAGTCATAAATAGTGGTGGTAACTCTTTATGATACTTGGTTAATTTTTTTATTCATTCTATATATTATTTTATGGTATTTATGATGAATATAAAATTTATTTTACTTTACAGAATGGTGAGTGAATCTAAGAAGACTTTGGAACAGATGGAGAACATATATATATATATATATATATATATATATATATATATATATATATATATATATATATATATATATATATATATATATATATACACACATACTAGGAAAATTTTCAGGTCGTGCTAAGAAAGCACGACCCGTGAAGGATCATTTGAGTTTTCTTCACACCATTGTCTAAAGCTTTGAATTGGAGCATTTTTCATTTGTTGTTCGTTACCATGCAATTGGATAAAATTTCAAAAATAGTAATTGAAGTAGGTTCCATAGTTCACATTTTAAACACCGGAAATTTAGATGATAAATAGAAGAAGCAAAAATATCACCCACTGGCCACTGAGCAAGCAAGACCGGATACTGAATCAATTGGATGCTTGTATAACATGGAGTTAAATGTTTAGGTGTCAGTAGGCAAAAAGCAACAAAAAGCTAGATGCAATTTAGAAAGAGATAATTGCAAAAAGAAAAGTAAAAGCATAAGGACTAAACGATAGATTCTAATTAAGGATTTTGATGCACATAATCTAATCAAACCACATCTAATATCAAGAAAAAATTTCAAAAGTTTATTAACTTGACATATAATGTAACACCCCAATTTTCACACAATTTTTTTTTTTTTTACAAACTTTTATTACAACTTTTGCAAACAAGCCATGTATTTTCATTACAAACGGGGTATCACGAATTCGTTTCACAACCACGGTTCAAACCTGTTTATCATACACTTTACACAATAACAGATGTTACGGTCCCACACCCGACTCTTCTAATGCCCTTCCGGTTTACCTGAGTACATAGCATTTAAAACAAATACGTGAGACATAATGTCTCGTGAGCATTATGGGTTTAGACCCAAAACAGTTTACCAGTTATACCATTATTCTTTAAATTTCAAATTTTACATTTCCTGTGAGCGCACCCACAGGTATTCCTTATTTCGTGATGGTACATTCCTACGAGCGCACCCGTAGGTTTTATACGAGACGCACCCGTATAACTACTTCCCCAATAGCATGAAACGGATTCATCTATCAAGGTAAGACAACTACTTCACGACGGGAGGTACCATCCCAGTAGTGTCTTATTGCCACCCCTACCGCAGCAGGCCGTGGTCTTTATCCGGATACTAAAGCAACTTATCATCATAAGCCAATCACATTATTAGTCACTGTATTTCTGATTCCATTTCTTTCACATTATAAGCATACTTTCCATAAAATACTTTTAAAGCCATAAACCACTTTGACTCCAAAACATCTTTAAATAAAATTCATTTTGCTATGTACTCGAAAATCCACATAACACTCACCTTGATTCTACTACGGTTCACTAGGCTTCACGTACGCCTTTTCCTTTCCCGTGCTCAACAACGTTCGAAGCACCACCTATACAAGTAGTATATATAAATACTCAATATAATTAACTCTATAATGCTAAAGTCTCATATGACATAACTCCGGGTTATAATAAATGTATAACCATTAATAGACTCGTTTTATCGTTTTCTCCGAAATACGCGTATACTGCTACAGTACCCCCGAGGGGTCGTATTTCAGTTCCGACTCTTTTCCATGAAATCTTAAGCCATATTAGACTTGTGTTTCAAATTTGGAGTTCATTGGACAAGTCTAGCTCAAATTCCAAAAATCAAGTTTTTAACATAAACTTGATTTTAGCCACTGCCGCTACAGTGGTTTTTCCGCAAGGTCGGATTACGGATTTGACAATTCCCGACATGTTCTTATACCATTTTAGGGTTATGGCTAAAATTTCAGACCAATCGGACATGTCTAGCTATGGTTTCTAGCGTTTGGATTTCTAACATTTTTGGTCCCTGACTGGTCCGTGTCTGGAGGCGCACTGCGCCTGGCGCCTGGGCAATGTCCTGGTCAGTCGCGATTTGTGCACTGTAGCACGCAGTTTTCACCCATTAAGTACTTATTTCTGTTCTTAATCATATGGGGTTTGTTCCTTGACTAAAACCCTTGACTAATAACAAGTTTTAAGTTATTAAAATCGTTTCAATCAATCAGATACAAGAATTGAAGTTCTTGACCAAACTTGAAAATTCTCAAAAATAGCAATCTACTTCCATGTTTTTGAGTTAAGTTCTTGACTAATGACTTATTGGAAGCATTAGCTACTTAACCCACATGATTTATGACTGAAATTGCAGTTTCAATTCATCTCAAAGACCACCTCAAGAACACCCACCAAAACCTAGGTTAAAACAAAGGAATTCTTACCTTGGAATCACCAATTCCGACCTTGTTTCCTTTGATTTCTTGGCAAAACTTCAAGAACTTCTTCTTCTCCCGTAACTCTCTTGCTCTCTCTCTAGTTCTCTCTGGACACTTCTATTGTGTTCTTACATAATGGAGGAAATAGATTTATATAATTAATATAAAACATTTGCATTTTTGGTCCTTTGGTTTCTAACTTTTCTACAAAAAAATGGTCCTAAGACCATAACTTTGCAACCAAAGTCCCATTAACTTCTAACTTAACATTTTCTTGACATTTTGGTCATTTCCATGTCAAATGACCATTTTGCCCTTTTCGGCCATATTTCACTATTCATGCGATAAAACTCCCACTTTCTTATAAACTTTTATTTCTTATGGTATTATTTCACAAATACATATTATTTTACATATTAATCTCATAACGTGTCAAAAGACCGTTTTACCCTTTTACAACTTTTCGCCTTTTCACCCGATTATTTTACATTTTATTACACATTTTCACGGGTTCTTACATATAATGATGGACTATTTACAAAAAGAAATTTATGTTTTGAGCAATTTTATAGATTGTCTACATCTAATCTATTTTCCAATCAAACTATAAGACTTTTATTAGATGTAACCATTTTGAGATGATATAACAGGTCATAATGGTTAATAGGGAAAATTATTAATAGAATATGATATAAAAAAATTTCTCCATGAAACCTGATGAAAATGGTTAATTTAAAAAATGTCTCAAAACCTTTTTAACAGAGCTCCAAGAAGAACCAAATGGTGAATACATCTATAAAAGTATATAAACCATACCATAAAAACAAAAGATGGTCTAATGAATCACTCACGGACTCTATCACCTGAATTAAGAACTCTTCCCTCTAGTTATTTAGCTTATCAAACAACTTCTCGACATTAACATTGTACACAAGAACGAACAATCTGCACCATAGTAAATTGTCACACCAAGGCTTTAGAACATTTTTTCTCGTGTTGTATCTCATATAACCTAATGGTCATAGATATTTATTATCTTTAAACAACATTCGGGATTAATTCCCATGAACCCTCTAACTTCACAACATTCTGTGGTGGTTTCAACAACAATTAAGGGTTAGCAATTGTACTTTAAAGCAACGATGTAGAGAACCTAATCCACAATCACAAGAGTTCTCATTAAGCTTTGTCCAACATGTCGATTAGAAAAATATGAAGGGTCGGAGTGTTGAGATAATCTGCAACAAACACAAAGAACAACCAAAAGCCATGAACGAATTTGTTCTAAAGGAAAAATCGCAATATCTGGGCCATCTATGGAAGAAACCACAAAGTTTGGGATTTTTTTAGCACTTTAAAATTGAAAAGCTTCAACTTTAGCGAAAAAGAAAATAATTATAAATTTTTATAAAGGAAATAAGTTATGATATATTACACACCTCTAGCAAACGGAGGTCAACAATTAAGAATAAACCCTACGTAAGTTTTGATTGAGAACGTAGTATTAAAGGGGGGTGTGAAACAACAATAATCAACATTGATAACTTTAATAAACCTAAGTCAACGTAAAGGAAGAAGGAGAAGTAATCAAAATACCAGGAGAAAAATAAGGATTGAGAATTATGAACACAATCATCAATCCCTTTTAGAAACCCTAGACTCAACAGTGTTGTTGCATATGTATAACCGCTTGTTGGGTTTATTGGGTCTAATTTTTCATTGACAGGTGGAGAATAAGAGATAGATCAAAAACGAAAACGGTTCAGGAGGAATAATACGCTCTGAGGCCTCTATCGACGGGAGGTCAGTCATGTGGAGAAAGGGGAGAAGGCAAGGGACGGGAAGCGGGGATGTTGATGTAGTCTTCAATGGAGAAAAAGTGGGAGCAGTAGTGGAACATCTCTCCCAAAACGTGGAGGAGAAGCGTAATGTGTTGTAATTGGGAAGGAATTAGAGAAATATATATCTTGGGCGTCAAGCATCGCTAACGATAAAGAAAGGAAATTGACGAAGCTCATTGGCACAGAAGGGCGGTGAGCATGCAAAAAAATTGCCGAGGACAGCTGTCCATTTTTCTTTGAAACGTGTTCATTGTTAACTCAAATAAGGAAAACATGATGCTTTAAATTCGTAGAAAAGTTTCTCAAAAATCTCCAAAATTCTTTCAAAAATGGTCGGGTATTCCATATGTCTTTCCATAAATTATAATGCTACGTGCTCAAAGAAAAAAACCACGCGCTCTTTTAAGAGCACAGCTCTTCCAATTTTTGAGTCCATCTGCTGAAAAGTTAAGCATACTTATGATTGTATATATATACTAGGTATAGTTCAAGGGTCGTGCTCAGCACGGCCCATGAAGGGTAATTTGGGTATTCCATTAAAATATTCCTGAGGTTTAAAAACTTGTAAGCAAATTGCTAATTGGATTTGAATATTACTTCATATGTCGTTTTTTATAAGATTTGTCGTTAGATTACATGCAAAAACCAAAGGCATTTGTATTGTTGTTCCATATTTACATATACCTTCTAGATCCATTCTTTTTTTAAGCAAACCACTTTCGTATATAGCACAAACGGGCTCTTGTACGCCAAAGGAGCACAATTTGTTAATCCATGATTAATACATTGAAAAATCGATCCATGAGAAGCATTATTTGGCTCTAACTAATACGGCTAACAAACGGTCATATAAATCAATTTGAGCAACAAGATACACCCAAAGGAAAAAAAAGAACCCTAACATAAGAAACGCAAATGAAAAAAGTTCTTTTGGACCTAAATGAAAGAAAATTTAAAACCATAGGGACTGTTTTTGTAGTTTTCTATAAATTTATAGAAGTATAAGAAAAATTACCTTCCAACAAACAAAAGCATAAATCCTCAGGGTAGAAATGGAAAATAAGATGACATGTGATGAAAAGTTAGGAAATCACCTTGATATCTAAAGTTAATTCATCCAAATACGGTGCACAAACATCATCTACATCTTCAATCTGCATCTGCAATCACACCTTAATAAGGATGAAGAACAACTCTAACAAAACATCGTTTTCGTAATCCATTTTCCAGAAAAGTTATTGTGTTTGGAACTTACATATCGATGTTTTTTCGCATGTGGGAAAAGAAGCAAACGGTCACCGTTTATAGCATTCAAGAATATGATAAATATTTCACTACTATGTCATATATGAATGAAAATTTCTTTTACAATGTATAGCTTACTCCCATTTATATCTACGTAGGTGCCTTAATAAAACTTATCTCAAAGCATCCATTTATATTGGTTTGTAATTACATGTTTTTCAAAATAAGTTGAGCCTCCACAACGGAAAAATTCAACCACAAAAAAATCAACAAATCACACATCCAATCATATGAAATAAACAAACAGACTTCAAACCGACTACAAAAGTATGTTCTTTTTATAGAGAAGTAGAATGTACAAAAAATCCCTAATTTGAATTTGACTAATTGAATGTTAAATCAGTCAAGTATAGCTCCTAAATTTTATGGTTTATAAAAAGATATAGTATACATGTAACATGTGGAAACGTTTTGGCTGAAGTTTACTTCTATATTTAGTGGAATTAAAATAGTAAAAAAACAAAATAACAGATGTATGATGAAAGAATTTCTCTTCTTAAGTTACTCATTTTTTCACTTCACTTTTTTACTTTCAGGTTTAACGTATGACTGATGTTTGTAATTTGAAACTTCTCCACTCTTTCTTTTTGGAAACCACTTTTGTTGGGAGCATAATTTTTCAAATTATTGGGGTGGCATTGGTACTGGTATTGTTTGATGAAACGGCTAAATATGCATGAAACTATTTTACCAACAACCCAAAACAAAATAATAAAAGTGAGATAAAATGCATGTCCTTATATAGAAAAAAGAACATCGATAGAATGAAAAATCAACCTAATATAATTAAAAGAATGACAAAACTATTAACAAATACTTAAAAGAGAACCAAGAATTTAGATATGTTGGCAACAAGGACACTTGCTGAATTAAAGGGGCCCATGAATACCCATTTTTTCAGTTTTAATTCTCTCTTACTCAACCTTCGTTTCAAAAACAAAAGAATTAGTCACAACTTTGTAAAACACAAACCAATACTTCTTTAGGGTAAATTTAACGTATTTTTTCAATTAAAAATCATCAATTTCGGAACTCACTACCTAATCCTAACATTCTTTTCAACTGTCAAAACCACAAAGTCATAGTGGGCATTACTAACATAATGTTGACATTATCACAAGGTTGAGATCGCGAGGTCAAGTGTAGGTCAATCGTGTTTTAAGGGCATATTAGCAAATCAGTAAATTAATTATTTATAAAACAAAAATTAGATAATCATGATTACCTATAATCAAGGGATATGATCGTGATCTTTCCTAAAAGCTAGGATTCTGATTGTTGGTTATCAAAAAAAACTAATAAATTAATTTTTATTTTTTAATAATTCTAGATTATAGATGTCATTTGTTTTTTTTTAATTATTTTTTAGTTTATTTTATTTTATTAATAGATAGTAATAATCATTTTTCCGTCAAAATACTTTTTCCCTTGTATCATTTGATTCATACGATTTCATTCATAAATGATTATAAAACATAATGCAAAGTTCAAAAATGAAATATATTTGTAATCATCAACGAATAAATCACAATGTAGATATAAAAGAAATACATATGTAATCATAAATGAATAAAGAACAATATATTGATTAAAAAATCAACTGCAATTGTAATCGTAAATGACTTTAGAACACAATATAGATAAAAAATACAATGCATTTTTAATCATCGATGATTACAACGTAAATGTAGATAAAAAATACAATACAATTTTAATCATAAACAAAATAGTGGGCACCCGTGATCATTGTTATTCTTGGATTCACACATGTAAAATCGAGTTCAAAGATATTAAAAAAATTATTTACAGACTATAATATTGTATACATATTCACTAATGATTAGAAATTATTATAATTGTTCTAATCATTACAATCATATATTTAATCATAAATTATTAAAACTACATTAAAGTTGCAAAAAAGTTATAATGGTTGATGCTTAACAATAGAGTTTATATGTTCATGTTTTAATGATTAATAGAAGAGGTTGTTATAGTGTTAATCATTAATGATTAACAATATTCATCAATGATGATTATTATTACAATAACAAAGTAGGATGCCATAATAGTATCAATAGTATCATAAATCTATGTAAGTAGGTAAAAATTGAGTTTAAGGTTCAATCATCATTTATGTTAAAAACACATACTAAAAGCAACATAGTTTAGGTTTTTTCTTTTAAAACCATCGTTTATGTTAAAAACCTGAAAAGAATTGTGCACGTATTTTCCAACAACTTAACATTATATATGGTCAACAAACTTCTTACCACTTAAAACCTTTGATGATTACTAAAGCAAAAAATCTCTCAAGTTTCAAGAAATATAGATCCAATTTTCATTTTATTTTTCTTACCTGAATATCCTTAAATAATGGATGAAACAAAGATCACCATACACCAAGTTCGCTTGGATTTGCAGGACCTTGGGGATTTGAGCCATAAGTCGAAGAAACCTAAATCAAACATTGATAAAAGCAAAAACTCTAATAGTTGAATCAATATCGATGATGAAATTAAAAAATCACATTAGAAGCAATTGAGGATTGAAAAAGAATTATACTTAGTTTGACTTCCTGTGGTGTTAGAAGGCTATGACAAAAAACCCCTTTACGGTGGTTCTTTTTGTTTTTTGATAAACCATGCAAATGTTATTCATCTGTGATTATTGTTTCAAGTACAATCCTGTAACACAAAAAAACTGAAAGTAGGATGCTAAATATACAAAACAAATGAAAGTATGTTGCTATTTCTTGCAATCAGCCCATGTATGAAATCCAAACATTACAATCGTAGTATGTGTATCATTAATTTTTGTTTTATTTTTGGTTAAACCATAATAACATTAATCGTTCATGATTGAGTATGAAACGAAACACCATTCATGTGAAATAATCGCGTCTGATGTCTAATATGCGTAATCATCGATGATTGATCAAAAGCTTTATATTGTTGAGACTATTAATGGATACATTGAGTATAAAATCTAAACATTACCTACCCAATCATCGATTCACTTCAATTTTAGGATAAGAAAACATATTAGCCATAAATATGCACACACACATATACTCGTGTATGGCATGCTAAGAACTGAACAAAAAAATTAACAAAGTCATATTAGTAAGAACTGAACATTACCCCAATGTGCAATCAGATCCTACGATCTCCCTTTCTTTATTTTTATGTTTGCTTTTCTTTTTCTGGTTCGATTCACGTAGGCCAGACCATGAGGTCTTCCCATTTTTATTCTCGTTTTTCTGCCTTCATCTAAACATCTCTGTCTTTCTTGTTCTTTCTCTAAATCGTCATCTCTCCATCTTGATTCCTCTTATCTGAATCGCACATACACACAGACTCAATTAAGTTTTCCTTCTCAATCGACTTTGTTTCTTTGTCTCGCTGAAGATATGAACACACACACATCAGGTAATCGATCGATCATTCCATCTCTCGGCCTCACACTTGCTCGATCTTGCTGCTCGAAAAACGATTCTCAATCACGCATTCACACAGTTGCTCAATCAATCCCCCAATTTCTGATGAATTCGTAGGCTAAGTAGAGAGAGTAAGAGATTTTAGAATTGATAAAATTTGGAAAATTATTAATGACCTTAATACCCTTATGTTATCAATAATATAATTTTTTGAATTTTAATTGATTAATAATTACAAAATTCTTAACTTAATTATAGTCATAGATCTAAAATAATTGATGGTTGAGATTTGGTCTCAAGTTCTAAACGTTTTTTTGGTCCTTAATTGATCCTTATATATATATATATATATATATATATATATATATATATATATATATATATATATATATATATATATATATATATCGGCCCAATGGGCTGGGCAAGCTGGGGGACCGCCTCGGGCCCCCAAACGCTAAAGGGCCCCCAATTTTTATTAGATGCTTATAGTCCAGGTCCAAGGGCCCCCAATTTTTATTAGATGCTTATAGTCCAGGTCCATTTTTTTAGTATTAGCCCAATAATTTTAAGCCCAGTTTGTCCAAGCCATTATCAGGAAGCGGGAGGGGAATACGACGGATTAACGGATACAACAACCTAATGTTTACGTTTTCCCCATTAAAGATGTTGCTCCCGTTTCCAAGGGCGATAATTGTTCACGTCTACCGATTACGAAGATCGAAGGGACGCTGGACGCAAAAGACACTGCAAGGCATCGATCTCCTCATTCCTCATTCCTCAACAGTCTTTTTTACCTTCTTAATTATGCGATTCAACAAGGGAGATAATTGTTCTCTAATTGTTCTCTAATTTCTGAGTTATGATTCAACAATAGCCTTGCCTTCTTAATTCTGCGATTCAACAATCTTCTTGCCTTCTTAATTCTGCGATTCTTAAATTTTCTTGCATTCTAATTCTTAATTCTGCTATTCTTAATTCTGCGATTCTTAATTCTGCGACTTCTAAATATTGAAGTTCAGTTCAACAATCAGTCAATCATGATAAGTCTATAACACGATTCCAGGTTTGTTTAATTTTTGCTCCTTAATTGATTTCACAGTTTAAATGATTAATTCTTGCTCCTCAATTGATTTCAGAAAATCTAATTCTTTCCTCAATCGATCTGCAATTTCACAGATTATCTTTCCTCAATCAATTGGAAAGTGCGACTTGGGAACTTTGGTGTTTGACTTGGGCACTTTGGTGTTTGTCTTTCCTCAATCAATCAGGAGGTAATGAATTGGCAATCAATTTCTGATTTCTGATTTCACTGTGGTGTTTGTCTTGATGAAAATGCAACTGTGATTTCACAGTTTAAGGTGTTTGTTTTAATATGATTTCCTTCCTGATTTCATAGATTAACCTGTTGCTACAGCCCCTTCTGATTTCACAGATTAACCTGTTGCTACAGCCCAGAAGGTAGTATCGAATCCGTTTTCTCTTTCATTATTTTGTGGTTGTTTGTTTATTATCTGCTTATTTTAAAATGATTCCTAGAAAATATTTGTCTGGAAGTGGAAAAAGGAAAAAAAACAAAAAACAGAATATTTAATAGAATCTCAAAAAGGTTCAATGGACAAATTTTTAAAAAAATCATGTTCATGTTCTTCTAATGTTTCACATGAACAAGAACATGAAACAAATATACAAGAAAATTTGAATAATGAAAATGAAAATTTGAACAATGAAGATGGTAATGTTTCAAATGAAAATAAAACTAATAAAACTAATAAAACTAATGAAGATGATAATGTCAATATTGTAGATGAAAATAACAATAATGAAGAAAATGTCAATATTTTAGATGAAAATGACAATAATGAAAATGTAAACAATGAACATACTAATGTTACCTTTGAGAATGAGAATAACAATGAACAATTTATTCCACCATTAGATATTTTTGATCCTACAAATTGGGATAATCTTGATATAAAGTTAAGAGATATATTGGTTGAAAAAGGGCCATTAAGAGAAAAATCTAATTTTGTTTATCCTAAAGATAATTTATCTAGACATTTTTCTTATGCTTCTTATACTAGAATATTAAATAATGGAGAGACAAGTGATCGAAATTGGCTAGTATACTCAAAAAAAGTTAATAAAGTATATTGTTTTTGTTGTAAATTATTTAAACCTAATAACTATAATAATAAAATTTCTTTAGCAAACGATGGATTTAATGATTGGAAACACCTTTTTGATAGACTTAAGGAATATGAAGTTAGTACACAACATTTTCTTTGTATGGATTCTTGGGATGAACTAAAACTTTTATTAAATAAGAATAAAACAATTGATAAAGATTTACAACAACAAATTATAAACGAAAAATTACGTTGGAAACAAGTTTTAATAAGAATAATTGCCGTCATCAAATATTTATCAAAATACAATTTGGCTTTTCAAGGTTGTAATGAAAAACTTTTTCAAGATTCTAATGGTAATTTTTTAGGTGTAATTCAAATGATGAATGAATATGATGCTGTAATTCAAGATCATGTTAGGCGTATAGAAAATCAAGAAATTCATAATCATTATTTAGGGCACAATATTCAAAATGAACTAATTTCTATTTTAGCTGAAAATGTTAGAAATTCTATAATTAAAATTATTAAAGAAGCAAAATATTTTTCTATAATTATTGATTGTACTCCCGATGTTAGCCTTAAAGAACAATTGACTTTCATTATTCGATGTGTGAACATGTCTACTAAGAAAGTAAAAGTTGAAGAATATTTTTTAGAATTTTTAATAGTAGAAGATACTTCGGGTTTAGGAATTTATAAAGAGTTAATAAAAGCAATTAAATCATTTGGTCTTAATATTGATGATGCAAGAGGTCAAGGTTATAATAATGGTTCTAACATGAAAAGAAAATACAAAGGGGTTCAAAAACGATTACTTGAAATTAATCCGAGAGCGTTATTTATGCCATGTGTTTGTCATAGTCTTAACCTTATGGTTAGTGATATGGCACATTCTTGTGTTAAAGTCGAATCTTTTTTTGGAATATTACAACGTATATATGTATTATTTTCAAGTTCCACTAAAAGATGGAAAATATTACTTGATAATGTTTCTAATTTAACCGTTAAATCACTATGTAACACACGTTGGGAGTGTCGAATTAAAAGTGTAAAAGCTATTAGATATCAAGCTCCCCAAATAAAGAAAGCATTGATAGCATTATCTAAATCAAGTGATGACGCAAAATCAAAAAGTGAAGCTCAAAGTTTAGTTAAAGCCATTGAAAATTATGAATTTTTACTTGGTATGGTGATTTGGTATGATATTTTATTTGCTATTAATAAGGTTAGTAAAAACTTGCAAACTAAAACTATGTGTATTGATGCCACCATTGATCTAATAAAAGATATGATGAATTTTTTTAAAAAGTATAGAGAAGAAGTATTTGCCACTAGTATAGAAAATGATAATGCTATTGCATTTGATATGAATGTTGAACCTACTTTTCCAGATAAACGACGAATTATTAGAAAAAAACAATTTGATGAAACTAATGATGAACATGAATTTGAATCAACCGAAGAATCTTTTCGAATTGAGTATTTTACATATGTTGTTGATGTGGCAATTAATTCATTAGAGACTAGATTTGAGGAATTGACAGTATTCGAAAATATCTTTGGTTTTCTATATGATTCAAAAAATTAAAATCATTAGATGACAATAAACTAAAAAAATGTTGTACTAATTTCACAAATACTTTTTCTCATAATAACTTATGTGATGTAGACTTAAATGATTTTATTTCGGAATTTAAAGTATTGCAAACGATTTTGCCAAATGTGTTTATGTCCGCGGTTGAAATATTAGAGTTTGTTAAATATAAAAATTGTTATCCAAATGTTGTCATTACATATCGAATTCTATTAACTATACCGGTTACCGTAGCATCCGCCGAAAGAAGTTTTTCAAAATTAAAATTATTAAAAAACTATTTGAGATCATCAATGTCACAAGAAAGATTGAATGGTTTTGCTATATTATGTATAGAGAAAGATATGTTAGACAATATTAAATGTGATACCATTATTGATGACTTTGCCTCTAAAAATGCTCGAAAATGTAAGTTTATTTAGAGTTTTATTTTGTTGTTGTTATGTATTATGGTTCAGAGCAAGTTCTGACATTTTTATTGTTTTGTTTTGTTTTGTTTTGTAATATGTAGTTGTTAGGTTGTTTGGCACATGGGGTATTGTCCCATGGCCATTTTTTCCATAGGTGAGGAGTCTCCAGCCTGCTATTGTATTTTTTTCTAAATTAATAAAAAAATCCGGAGGTACCGCCCTCTTTTATTATAAAAAACTTTATCGCTAGGGCCCCAGTTTTATATTTCGTCCCGAGCCCCAAATTGGCTTGAGACGGCCCTGTGTATGTGTATAAAAGATGAAGATTTAGTTGCTTCAAGAAAACACCAAATATTCCATATAAATATCGTCAATCTTTATTTGTAATATTTTTTTGTCTCCATTGTATACATGTTATTTATAAAATTCTGTTAACAAAATCTTTTGTTGTACAGTCGACCACTCATTAAATAAGTCAAATTCCACCATATGTGTATGGCAGCTTGCATTTCAAAAATATTTCATTTTAGATTTGAAATATCCTCTATAAAGTAAAAGTATTAGCGTATTCATTACTCTAAATTTTGAGATATTATGTTATATATTTTGAAAGCCTTTTGGATCGCCAAATTAAAAATATGACAACAATGAATGTGAAATAAACTATGATTACACATTGTATCTTAAGCACATTCTAGTTTAACCATTGAATTACCATTGTTATTATTATCTAAGGATATACTCATAACTGTATTTTATTTTTAATTAAGAAGCAGTTAAATTTCTCATTAAAATATCAAAAACTTATGGCCCTCTCTGTGGACTAGGAAAATGTTCAAAACCCAAATTTATTTTTTTATAACCACTTTTTCTAATAGTCCAAATGCACTGTTACGCAATTAAATGAGTTATCAGAGCTAAATGGATTATATTAAATACCTCTCATTAAAACGACTCTCTATTAAACTCATTAAATAATAAGTGTAAATCATTATGTATTACAGAAAACTCTTTTATAACGTCATGTATTAAATTATTACAGCTTACTTGATGAAAACGAGGTTGTAACGCATTTTAAGCAGATTCAATCACAATTGGCCTGCTAAGAAATCAAACTGTAGCTCTCTTTTACGCATCGATTCATCGACAACTCTCGTGCTATGTCGTTATGCACAATAAAAGTTGGGTATTTTCATGCATATGGGCTTGTTCAGAGAAATTATCTAGATTTATCCTTTTACATGAATCCTAATTACATAAATCAAAAAAACTATAATATATTTGTAACACCCCGATTCATACACCATTTGAATACATTATAAAATCAGTGATAAACGGAAACATGTCCCATTTTTTCAATTGCATTTCTCAAAATATATGGTTTGTTGTATTATTGGGTTTATTGTATTATTGGATGACACGAAAGATATACAAGAGTCCTGACAAGCAATTCAAACATATACAATGGTATACAAAATCCATCAACTAATCTAGCTTCCATGTCTCTAAGATGATGTTTGTTTTTGAAGAGGTAAAAGGTCTGCAGTCTGCGGACTACAGCTGCTAGGGGTGAGTAAAACCAAACCCGAAAACCGAGAAACCGACAAAACTGAAACCGAAAAACCGAAACCAAAACAAAAACCGATAGTTTGTGTTTGAAATTTTAAAAACCGAAAATTTTGGTTTGGGTTCGGTTTCACCCCCCAAAACCGACCCACTAAAACTGAAACCGACCCAATCCCCAAAACCGACCCAAACCCAAAAATATTTAAAATAGAGTAAATTACAATTTTGGTCCCTGTGGTTTGCATGAAATTTCACTTTTGGTCATCGTTTCGTTTTTCCACGCTGATGGTCCCTGAACTACATTTTTGCTTACACTATTGGTCCATTGGCCAGGTAAAATGACCAATATACCATTTTTAATTTCTTTTTCTTTTTTTAAAAACATTATTATTTTATTAATTAAAAATAAAAAAAAATTCAGCCCCACCCCCACTAAGTCTTCTCCGGTTGAACTTGGGTACGATCGAGAACGGAGAACCAAAATCACTAATTTGTGAATTATCGGATACAAAATTCGACCTCATCTGATATGGTGATCTCCAGCGAAGAGCTGTTTGCCCACATAGCTTTTAAGATATAATTTCTTGCTCCAGGGAAACGATGTCCAAAACAAAGAAAGAGATAATTTCTTGCTCCAGGGCAACGATGATTTTGAAGATATATTCGGTTCCATCTTCTCCCATCTTTCCGGCGCCTCCCCTCCGACCAGGCGTTGCCTCCGACCACCGATCTGCTACAGATCACACTTATTACATATGGGCGATTCCATCTCCGATTCCCTCAGACCACTGATCCACCACAGACGACACCGCGTCCCATCTCCGACATAAGACCCACAGACGACACCGCTGCAAACGGATCTGCGCTGGATCTTCAATCGCCGTTTAATTTTTATACAGGTATCGAATCTGGATCTTCAACCGCCGTTCCCTCATCTACCGTAACCATCTACGCCATACAGGTATCGAATCTGGATCTTCAACCGATTCATCCAACTGTGAGCTCCGATCCAGCAACGTCGCACATCTCCTCCACTGCCTCCCGATCTGATTCATCCGACTGTGAGCTCCGATCACCGCCTCCTTGTCCAATCGGACACTTCATCCCTTCTTGATCTCGAGTCTGCAAATCCGTCATCAACCTTTCGATTTTCTTTGACAACACGCTCTTGACCATCACGTATCCGATAGTAAGCTTTCGATTATGTTTGAAAACCTACAAATTCGATCTACGATGATGAAGAATTGTGAATCCATCGTGATTGTTAGGTTCTGTGATTCCGATGATAATTTTGGGGGTGTGGGTTGAATTTTTCTTTTTTTTTAATTACCAAAATAATAATACATAAAAGAAAAATGAAAAAGAAAATAAAAATGGTATATTGGTCATTTTACCTGGCCAAGGGACCAATAGTATAAGCAAAAGTGTAGTTCAGGGACAATCAGCGTGGAAAAACGAAACGATGACCAAAAGTGAAATTTCATGCAAACCACAGGGACCAAAATTGTAATTTACTCTTTAAAATATTATTAATATTTGATATATATTGTAGTATGTTAGGATATTGATTACGTCAAGTAAATGACACTTGTAAGATACATCGTAATGTAGATTGACGTGTTTTTATTTATTTTTCCATATCTTTTACCGAGTTTCTAATAACCGCTAGAATATGCATTTGAATACGTCAAATGTTACATCAGTACATTATTTCTTATAGATTTAAGTGTATAAAAATGTATCAAATTGTTACTCTATGTAAATGATGACTAAAAATAATTGGTAGAATGTGTTTGTTATTTTTATAAATTTTTTTATAATTGTTGGATATTGGGTTCCAACCCAAAACCCACAGGTTAAAACCCAAAATCCAGGAACCCATGGGTTGAAACCGAAACCGACCCAAAACCGACTTTAGAAAACCGAAACCAAACCCACTTAGAAACTGAAACCGACGGATCCTAGAACCCAAAAACTGAATTGATCGGTTTGAGTTCGGTTTTTACCCCAAAATCGACCCAAACCGACCCATGTACACCCCTAACATCTGCAGACATCTGTAGCAGAAGAGGTGGACCAAATATCTGCAGTCTGCAAAGAGAAGATTGTTTGTTTTTTAAAGTCTGCAAACTGTAAAATAAACTAAAATTTAAACAAGTCTAGTTTTAGAACACTGAAATATAAATCATATAACCACAATAACCCAAACAATGTGTCAAACTTTAGCAAAAAAGTCATAATGTTTCCAAATAAGCAAAATAATCCAAACAATGTATCAAACATCATCAAAAAACCATATAAGGTTTCCAACAAAACCCAAACAATGCTTCCCTAATCTAATATTCCTAAACCAGTAGTGGTCATCTTGATTTACGCTTTTAAGACATCGGGAATAGCTGGCAGTGTCATCCATGCTTGTCTCATAAGCACAGACTCTCCAAAATGTTAAAAGCAGCTAAAAACAGAGGATAAATTGGTTCTAAACCAACAAGCTTCAACTTCTCGTAACATTCATCGGTTGTTGGCTCATCCATGTTGTTGATCAAATGTTGTACAGTTATTTGAATAGCGATACATGTTTCCAACAAGCGTTTTTGTTACTCGGTGGACCATTGTAGTTTTTCTCCCATTTCTAATAACCAAAAAATCAGATACAATTTCAGCAACAACATGAACATATGAACATTATTGCATAGCAAAAAACACCAAGAAATCAGCAAAAAAAAACATAAAAGTATTTCTACAAAGAACACAAAAAAACACATTTTCTGGAAACGGGATGAAGCAACAAATTGGATTAACATCCTCAAATTTCAGCAAACAAATATGATGCAAAACACAAATAAGCAAACAAATCTGATGCAAAACATAAATCAGCAACAAATCTGATTCAAAAAACTCAGCAAACACAAGAAATCAGCAAACAAGTCTGATGCCGACAAATCTGATTTAAAAAACTCAGCAAACACATTCTAAACACAAGAAATCGGAACCCTAAACACAAATCAGCAAGCATTTTCGGAACCCTAAACAAATCAGCAAGAAAAATTAAAACCCTAAACAAATCAGCAAAAAAATCAGAACTATAGATACAGAAATCGGACCAAATGCACAAATCAGCAAGCATTTTCGGTGGATCCGGCGGTGGAGCAGCAGAAATCGGAACTATAGATACAGAAATCAGACACTAGAAAGAAGAATGAGTTACCAGCTGTTGGAATCGTGATTGGAAGGAGAATGAGATGAGTCGCAGTCGGCGGTAGAGCAGCAGCAGGTGGCGAGGAAGGAGTCGCCGTCGGCAATTCGCAAGAGCCAAGAAGGGAACCTGAAGGGAGAAGCGTAATCGATGGGAGGAATATTTGCAAATCTGCGTTTTTTTCTTTTAGGGCACACAGATGGGATAAACACACATTTTTTATTTGGAAGAGGTTAAAAGAGGGTATTTTGTCACTTCTAGTAAAAGAGGACGCGCAGACCTTTTAAGTCTGCGGGCTGCGAGTCATGCTGGATAACCCGACTACCCACAGGACATATGACTCGTTCGAGTCACGAGTTGACTCGACTCGGTACGATTCAAGCAGCGACTCGCGATTTTTGACCGAGTCACACTCCAAATCGAGTCAACTACTGAGTCGGCTCTTTTAAGGTTCGAAATGACTCGACTCATACGAGTTGACTCGTGACTCGTACGAGTTTGACAACTATGGATGCAACAATGGGAGTAACATTCACAATCTATAAAATCTATTTTCATCATGCTCGTATGCCTCCTGAACATTGGACTTTCAGATTCTTTGTAAAATTGCTTGATGAAGCAATTTTCATTGTAAAACGATACGAGATTGCAAATACAATTAAAGAACGTTCATAAAGGAAATTACTACCACGAAGTACGAGATGAAGTTTGGACTAAACCAAACACGACACATCCATTTATACTTGAAAAACTATATCCAAAACGACCAAAATACTCCCCACCCCCCACCCCCATACACACACATATATAACGTTAGATCAGTCAATTTACAAAGTTTAAAAAATATAATAATAAATATCATGGTCATAGGTGCTTAAAGCTATTGACAGTATATTAAAAGAGGACAACCCTGCTGCCAGGTGTGCGTGGGCCCCGAGGTTGCTTCATCAGGGTCATCCAAAGGATGGGTCGGGTGAGGTCCTCGGTTACCAAAAAAAAAAAAAAAAAAAAAAAAAAGGACAAACTTAGTGACAAAACCCAAAGAACAAAATAAGAGCGAGTTTTTTTAATGAACATGGGTCTAGCCGACCAGATAGCATGACCTGGATATAGCTCGGCAAAGCCCAGACATACCTTTACCCTGATAGCATGATTCGGGCCATAGCTCGAGAAAGCCCGGACATACCTTCAGATTTTTGGCAAGCAAAGGCCCGTACGCCTGCTTGGCCCAGTTGTACAAAGCTTGTGAAGCCTGGCCGACCTTAGTCTAGGACGATAGGCCGTGCCCAATTTTTAGTTCTACTCAACACCACCACAAAACGAGAAAAACTATTCACCATCGCCATATCTTCTCCCACACATAATGGTAGTTAGATGTGTCTGAAGATATCTGAATCTTATACAATCTAAAATTCATACCTAAAACTATCCGAAAAATCATATATCCAGATGTTCGAAATTTCAGATTTAGATTCGTAATGTCATTTTAGAAAAATTTCCAATATCCGGATAAACTGAAATCTATAATATAATTATTATAATTTTTTCTAATTTAATTCTAGCTTTTCTTTTGAATGTACTTTGAAATTAGAATACATTGTGTTGGGGTTTATCACTTGGGTAAGTCCCTCTTTTGAAGTTTGCTGCTTTCAGATGACCTGGTCAAATTAAGTAACTACATTACGTATAAAGGGGTTGCATGGACTTTTCGTCAAGTCAACCCTTTATGAGGAGACTCTATCTCTATATATGTCGGTATGTACATTATAAACCACATAAAAAGTTGCGTTTGTCTATATCTCAGTTAAATTCAATTCCACCTTCCTAGAAAATGTGCAGCAAAACAAAGATGAAAATATCTGTATGGAACCATAGTGTGGTATTGTTAGCTTTGATGATGATGATGATGATCTGGGTAGCGAATGGTGAAGAACATGGGACACGTAAAATAGGAGTAGGGGTGATTCTTGATATGGATTCGCAGGTCGGGAAGAGCATCCGGGTCAGCATCTTGATGGCCATTGAAGATTTTGATAAAGACACAAACAACTCCACCACCATCATGATCCCTCACTTTCGGGATTCCAAAAACGATAACGTAGAAGCTGCTTCAGCTGGTTCGTAACCCCTCTTCATCTAATATTACAACTGCAATTTTAGTATGCTCTTACCAAAAATCGTAAATTGTTTTCTTTCTGTTTTGAGTGCAGCCATAGACCTTCTGAAAAATACTCAAGTCCAGGCAATTCTTGGACCCCTAAAATCGTCCCAGGCAGATTTTGTACTTGATATTGCCCAAAGATCCGATGTTCCCATGATATCCCCGGCAACTAACCCTGATCTCTCCCCAGTCCGAAACCCCTACTTCATCCGCATAGCACAAGCTTCCTCAACACAAGCCCAACCCATTGCGGCTCTAGTCAAGTCCTTTGGCTGGAGGGAAGTCGTTTTTGTTTACGAAGATACTGATTTTGGGAGGGGACCCATTCCCTATTTATCTGATGCCATGGTAAATATTAGCGCTCAGGTCAAATACCGCACCCTTTTGCCTTCATCCTCATCGGATGATAGGATTCTACAAGAACTTTACAAATTAAAAACCATGCAAACTAGGGTTTTTGTGGTACACATGTTACCGGCTCTCGCTTCACGTTTCTTCAAGAAAGCACACGAAGCTGGAATGATGGCTCAAGGATATGCATGGATCATCACTGATGTGCTCACCGGTCTCTTGCATCAATTGGATCCACAGGCTATCGATTCTATGCAAGGCGTACTAGGCGTGAAGCCTTATATACCACCATCCAATCAGCTAACCAACTTCGAGAAGAGATGGAGGAGGAAGTTCCATAAAGAAGATCCTGACATTGATAAAGTTGAGCCTGACATGTTTGGAATATGGTCTTATGACTTCGTTATTGGACTGGGTATCGCGTTAAAGAGTGTTGAAAACGAATTAACTACTACCTTCAAGAGACCAGGGAAGGCCTCGACAGACTTGGCTGCCATTGGTACCTCAGAAATGGGACCGATATTCCTTCCAATGATCCGAGATATAAGGCGTAAAGGGGTGAGTGGCGATTTTCAGGTGGTCAATGGACAATTACAAACATCAGTATACCAAATAGTGAATGTGATTGGGAAGGAGGGGAAACCAATTGGATTTTGGAATTCAAATAATGGAATATCAAATCGACTAAGCCACAATCAAAACACGACTAACAAAGATGATCGTCTGGGAGCCATCATATGGCCTGGAGACTCTCAACAATTCCCTAGAGGTTGGGAGATCGCACCGGGTGGAGACAACAGATTAAAAGTGGGAGTTCCAGTAAAAGGTGGGTTTGTTGAGTTTGTTCAGGCCAGCATAGATCCTATAACCAAAGAGGTTAACGCCTCTGGGTTTTGTATAGACGTCTTTAAGGCAGTCATAGAGGCGTTGCCATATGATGTGCCCTACAAGTTCATTGCTTATGAAAATTCTAATGGTGAGCCAACCGATTACAATGATTTTGTACATCAGATCGTTCTTAAGGTAATTACTTATCCAAGGCATGCATATATGTATAGATACATAGTCGAGGTTGGCGTAGGCTTCTAATACTAACAATTTTTTCTTTATTATTTAAAACTCGACAGAAATTTGATATGGTGGTTGGAGATGTGACAATATTATGGAACAGATCAAACCATGTTGAGTTCACTTTGCCATACTCAGAGTCTGGAGTTTCAATGCTTGTTCCGGTTAAGGTTGATGATAGTAAGGACACTTGGATTTTCATGAGGCCTCTAGAAAAGAAGTTGTGGTTAACAATTGGAGGATTTTTCATCTACATTGGATTTGTTGTTTGGGTTCTAGAGCATCGAGTAAACAAAGAATTCCGCGGTCCTCCTCATCAACAATTAGGAATGATCTTCTGGTTTTCCTTCTCCACCCTTGTCTTTGCACACAGTAAGTCCCTATGTAATCACACACTCAAGCTATTTGCAACACGATCATAGGCGCCTTATATGCATTAATTGTTGATATTATTTGAGTGATCAAAATAACAAAAATGGAATATGTTTTGCAGAGGAGAAAACGATAAGCAATTTATCTAGATTTGTGGTGATAATGTGGATTTTTGTGGTTCTGGTGCTAACCTCCAGCTACACAGCAAGCTTGGCATCCATGTTAACGGTACAGAAGCTCCGACCAACTCTTACGAATATTTCTCAACTCAAAGCAAGAGGAGATTATGTAGGATACCAAGATGGTTCTTTTGTTGGTGGTATGTTAAAAGCCATGGGTTTTCCTGATGACAAGTTGAAGAAGTATACCAACACCACAGAGTTTGCAAATGCGCTTTTAAATGGGACTACAAAGAATGGAGTTTCTGCCATCGTTGATGAGGTTCCTTATCTCAAGATGTTGCAGGCCAATAAAAGTAGAAAGTATGCCATGGTGGGTCCAACCTACAAGACTGCAGGCTTTGGCTTTGTAAGTAGTGACTTCTTTATTGATTTGCTTTAAATGACATGTCATTTACACTGGGGATGAGAATTGATTGGGTTGTACGATGTTATGAACAGGCATTTCCAAAAGGATCGCCGTTAGTAACTGATTTCTCAACAGCAATACTGAAAGTGATAGAGGGACAAATGAGCAATATTTCCGACAAATGGTTTAGAGATGAAGCGGATTACCCTGGCAAAAATGAAGATGTTGAACACTTTGACAAGCTGACACTAGAAAGCTTTAAAGGTCTATTTTTTGTTGCAGGCCTGTCCTCAACGTCTGCTCTTATTGTTTTTTGGTTAATGCTCCTGTATGAAAATAAGGAGATACTAGTGTCAAATGGTTCGGTGCACTCAAAGTTGATGGCAATCATACAAAGCTTCGATGATAAGAAAGATCAAAAGGCCGCTGAAATAGAAACAGTCAGGGATAGCAAGGTGCACGCAGAAGAGATTATGCTCGACGATCTAAGGCTGAGTCCAGCAATAAGTGTTTACCATCAAGGTGAAGGAGTCTTTTCACCTGAGAGTCCAATCCATCAATGAGCCAATGTATCTAAGTTAAGCATGATAAAATTGTGATTATCGATATATGTTACCGGGTCTGCATAAAAGAGAAAACTATGACACGGTAGTGCATATTGCCGGTTCAGTTAGGCTTGGATTGAATATCAGCTGTTCAAAAGAAGAATTCAAAACTTTGTTATGTAGTCAATGTAGACTTGTTATTTAGTCTGTTGTATGCTGGAATAACTGGCTAGGGTATTTAATATGGTTATCAAAAAACAGTTTCTATTAACTGTCAAGAGGGTAGTTAATTGACAGTTATTTGCAGTTGATTTGTATTAGTATAAATATTTAATAGAAGACCAGAAATACAGATAATAAGAAACGTATTCTGCAGCAAGTTTCCTATGTCTGGTTGTTTCATTAAAGTTTGTGTTGTGCAGATTTATTTTTGGTGTCCAGGAAGTTGTAATAATTTCTATTTTCAACAAATAGGAATCAGAGCCTTCTTCTATGGCATCCGGTAACAACATATTACAGCCCCAACTTCTGAAACTAAATGGAAACATTATTATCATTGGAGTATTCAGATGAAAGTATTGTACGAATCACAAGATCTATAGAGCAAGGTTGAGAATGGTATTGAAGAACCTGTTAATCAAACAAATCTTACTGGTTACTGCACAACAGGTTACAAGAATTAAGGGAGGTTCGGGAAATTAAGAAGACTTTTTTTTCATTTATCAAGCGGTTGGTGAAGTTATTTTTGAGAGAATTCCATCATTTACCTCTGCCAAGGAAGCACGGGATATGCTATATAAAACATATTTGAGGGGAAGACGAAGTTAAGATTGTTCTATTACAAAAACTACAGTGTGAGTTTGATAATATTAAAATGAAGGATTCTTAATCGGTACAATCTGAGTGATTTTACTTTCAAAATCAAATGAGATTGAATGGCAAAAACATTAAAGACAAAAGAGTCTGAGAAAATCTTAACTAAAAATTTTGAATATATACTTGTTGCAATCGAGGAATCTACGACTTATCAACACTCTCCTTAGAAAGTTTGGGGTACATTGCAATCACAACTATCCAATCAAGGAAATTCAAATGAAGTAGAAGTTTTGAACATACTAATAATAATCACATAGAAACATCCTACCATAGAAGAGGACATGGAAAACCTTTATCACATAAAGGTTAGCTTTATCAAAAATTTGGGCATATTATCAAATTTTGTAAAAAGAGAATTGTGTGAGAAAACAACTGGATTAATTCTATGCATAAAGAGGACAATATTGTGTTTATGATGTTTAGTGTAAATGTTTGTGATGTTTAGTACCTTAGTGTTAAAGAGACACCACTAGACGAAGTATGGTAATATCGATAGTGGCTGTAGTAACCACATGACGGGGAATAAAATTTTCTTTGTGACATTAGCTGATTCTTTCAAAAGTGAAGTCTGAATGGTGTGTTCGGCACGCAGCGTTTGAGAGCTTGTGGGAGCTTTTAGCTTTTATCTTTTTGGAAAGCGCTCGAAAAAAAAAGCAAAAACTTCGTTCGGCAGCAAGAGTTTTTAGCTTTTATTTTTAACAAAACGCTTCTAATCTTTCGGGAGAGTTTAGCGTTTAACTTTTGATTTTTATATTATTTTACACTTCTAAAATCTAACAGCTGCTTTTACCGAACACTTCCGCACTAATAAAAGCTACATGTACCAGGTTGTAGGTTGTAGGTTGTAGGTTGTAGGTTGTAGGTTGTAGGTTGTAGTTATCAGCTAGTTTTGCCAAAACGACATATGTGTTTAAGAAAGTGGCGAGCTTCCAGCAACCAAATAGTTTTGTCAAACACGACATATGTGTTTAAGAAAGTGTCAAGATTCTTATACAAATAATGTTGTGAAGAAGATACAAAATGTTTACTATGAACCAAGACTTTAATACAATCTTCTAAGCGTTAGTCACTTGTCTTAAAGGGACATGATGTGCATTTCAAGAACAAATCTTATGAAATCAGGGATATGGACAACAATATCCTTGGGAGGGTACAAATGACAACATATAAAATGTTTCTTTTGAAAATTTGAGAAAGTTACATTATTTCCTTTTAATATGATTAGAAATGACAAATCATCGACTGGCATCGCCGATATGGACTTGTGAGTTTAGGCTCTTTGACTCATATGTGTAAAAACCACATGGTTTGTACAATGCCAAATATTAACAAAGTTGATCAAGTTTGTGAAGGATGTGCTCTTTGAAAGCATTCAAGAGATTCTTTTCCAAATGATAAGGCATAAAGGCCGTCTAGACCTCTCGAACTTATACACTTAGATGTTTGTAAACCAATGTGAACAACCTCTATCGGAGCGATATATTCTTACTTTTATTCAATATTATAGTTGGAATATATAGGTATACTTTCTCAAAGAAAAATCTAAAGTGTTAAAGTATTTCAAGACTTTAAAACTATTTGTTAAGAAACCAAGTTGTTATCAAATCAAGAGTTTATGATTAAAGTCTGGTAGCGTACAATGCTTTGTATTTCCTTTACTTTTAAATGAGAATGGCATACGACATCAACTTCCCACTTGGTATACCCCTCAATAAAATGTTGTCGTCGAAAAAAACATGATGATCTTGGAATCAACGAGAAGTGGCAAGTATGGTTAGGCTAAAGCAGTTGCATGTGTTATATATTTACTAAATCATGCATCAATAAAAATGCAACGGCTATATATTTACTAAATCATGCATCAACAAGAAATTTCTTAGGTATAACTCCTTAAGAAGTATGGAGCAATTATAAACCATGTGTTTCACATATACGAGTATTTGGATGTGTTGCTTACTCACATATTTCAGATCAGAAGAGAGGAAAGCTTGATGATAAATCCGAAAAGTGTATATTCCTTCGATATAGCAAGAACTCTAAAGCCTACAAGTTATACGACCCAAATAGCAAAAAAGCTTATCATAAGTACGGATGTTGTATTGGATGAAGAAAAGTCATGGGATTGTTTTTCGAGCCAAAGAGTAGAACGTACAATTTCTAATGATGAAAATTTTCAAAGTCGAGGTAATGGAGAAAATAACAAAACTCTCAACTATCTCCCTCTACTACTAGATCGCCAAGATCATGATCATCGTCATCTTTAGATTCCCCCAAGCCACCTCTAATGAAGATAAGAGATTATAAATATATATATATATATATATATATATATATATATATATATATATATATATATATATATATATATATATATATTACTACAAATGAAATAACTATGTTATATCGCGGACAACAATTATTGTGAGACCGTGCAGAAAATGTTATTCTGTAAGAAATGACGATTAAGATATGTATTTTGGGTAATGTTAATACTAAACAAATATATTCTCATAGAATTATTGTTATATAAGGCATTTTCAATCATTATAATTCGTTCTTGTGTTTCATTCATTCTCATTCTAACATATATACAATTATTCCCACAGAATAAGAATCATAAAAAATCCATATAACTCATATAGAATATTTAATGACAGTAATTATATGAGAATATGTTTGTTTCATATTCACATTACCAAAAAAACATATTTTATTCGTCATTTCTCATAAAATATGTAACGCCAAGACATGTTTTATTATATAAGTATAATAAAAGGGTAAAAAGGTCATTTTACCTTGGAAGGGTAAATTGGTCTTTTGGACAGAAAAGAATTTGGTTTGAAATAATATTTTGAGTTTTGGACTTAAAATGTTATAAAAACTGATTTTGGTCGTTTTACCGCAAAAGGGTATTTTGGTCATTTGACAAGTGAAGGACCAATTCTGAAAATATTGTTGGTTGTGGCAAAAATGTAAGAAATGAAAGTTTTATTGTAATAAAACTTGGTTATTGTGGTCAAAGTTCAAGAAAATGAACTTAGGGACCAAATTTGTAAAAATTTGTGGTATATATAGAGAGGTTGACTCTCTTGTTGACTGGCCAAATTTCAGTTACGGGAATGAGTTTGGAGAGCAAAAACCTGGAAATCCTTGAAGCTTGAAGCATGGAATTGGAATCATAGTATGGAATTGGTGATTCCCAAGCAAACAAGGTTAGTATTTCAAGTTCTTGAATGTGTTCTTGGTGGATTCTTGAGGGATGAACTGAAATCCGTAATTTCAGTTTATTCCATGATGTTCATATGATTTCTGAGCTTGATACATGATCATATGATAAGAACATGCAATTGAAACAAAAGAATTTGATGAATTGGTGGATTTTTGGGTTTTTGGCTCAAGAACCCTAATTCTTCATTTTGATTGATTTAGTTGTTTTGAATGGTGGAAAACCTTGTTAAAGTATAAGGTTTTAGCCTAGAAACAAACCCCAAACGATTAAGGACTGGATTAAGGACTTAATGGGCTAAAACTGCGTGCTACAGTGCACAAATCGCGGCTGGACAGGAGACCTGCGCAGGCGCTAGGCGCGGTGCGCCCAAGCCCCTGGCGGGGTGCGCCCAGGCGCGGTGCGCCCTGTCCTAGGCGCGGTGCGCCCCTAGGCAGGGGCCAAGCAGGGGATCAAAAATGCTAACTTTCGTTTGGCTTGTCCGTTTTAGCTCAAATTTGGACCATAGGCTCGTTATGGTCTGAAAAGTTTGGGAAAATTATTAAACTGAGTTTTTGACCCCTCGGGGGCACTGTAGATCGATTCGAATGCCTCGGTGAATAGTAAAATTCACAAAAAGTTAGTAAACGGAAAGTTTATTAACTAGGCATTGTTTATAATGATATTGTATTGAACTCTATTGTATTGGAGTTAATTGGAATGGCTATTAACCTATTATCATTTGGTATATAAATAATTATATAGGTGTGGGACAAAATGGTTGTGGTGCACGCAAAGGCAAGAAACAACCGGAATATAAATGCAGCTAGCATCCAGGTGAGTAATCTCACTGATATCATATATGATATATGATGATTGAATTGTTACAGGTTGAAACTGACTTGTGGGACGAAAATGATAAGCTTGAAGAGATATGAAGATGACAAGACCAGATAAGCCGTGAGTCTATAATAGACAAGAACGGAGCTGTGAGTCAAACTTATATAGACAAGACCGGAACCAGCCGTGAGCCATAGTTTATTCTGATGAGTTAAACCTTTATATAGACAACATCGGACTAACCCATGAGTCTAGGCAACAGTGGGCTAACCCGTGAGCCATGGTTTACTTTGATGAGCCAGACTTATATAGGCAACAGCGGGCTAACCCGTGAGCCAAGGCAACAGCGGGTTAACCGTGAGCCATATTTGATCGTGGAAGAAACTGATAACAGATGGTGCGGCCTCTCGTGGCTATGATATTGGATGCTATATCCAACTGGTGCGGCCTACATGGCTATGATATGATTATACGGAAATGGTATAGCCTTATGGCAACGATACCGGGTTGTTGAACCCAGACAGGTACGGTCTTCGGACTATGAATTATATGCTGAAAAAGCTTTGGTGTGGCTTGTATAGCCATGATAAACGATGCGGCTTATATAGCTATGATATTGATGCAGTCCACTGTGATTAAGAAACATGGGACAGAAAAGATTAGATATGATTATATGTGCAAATAACTGACATGGCTTGTTAATTACAGGTTACTATGATTCAGCCTGTAAGGCTACATGATTAGGATGTGAAATCCTAGAATATATGCGGTCAGCCAGTAAGGCTAGGATTCTGGATTCGATATCCAGACAATTATATTATTGTATTTTGATACATGTTATTTGCAGACTTGATTACTCACTGAGCTTTGTAGCTCATACCGTTTGTTAATGTCCCTGCAGGTTAGCATGATACTGATAGGGGACAAGATAGAGTCCGTGACTCTTGAAGTGGGACTTGTAGATGCTGTCAGTAGCAGCCCGGCTTCAAAGGAGATATTGGTATTATATATTCTCCTTGATACACTTGTACCCGTTTTTATTAAAATATACCCCTTTATTATGGTTTTATGTATTGAAACCTATGTTTTAAATGAAAAATTTTTCAGGGGTGTTTTGTTTTAAAAGTCGGGTGTTACAAGTTGGTATCAGAGCCGTGGTTTAAGTGAACTAGGTGTCTATAGAGTAGATTCCTGGACTTAAACCCTGAGATAGTAGACATGATGCATAGTTAGGTGTATATAGTTGTTATTATACATATATAACCTAACTGTTGCTAACTTCTGACGTATAAGAAGTATGAACTGTGAATCTTCTTGGGAGACATTTAGGGCGCGAAGCTCTAGGAAATGGATCAACCCTTTCTCAAGACTCCGTTGTACGAGGAGCAAAAGGGGACAAAAAGCAGAAAAATCCACATGACAAGCAGTAGTAGCTGTAGTGGTCAGAAAAAGAAATCGGTTGCTCACCTTGGTTGATATTCAAGGTGAAAGAACAGTAGTTGAGACTACAAGGAAAGCAGAAGATAGTAGTGGACTTCTCAGAAGAAGTTATCACAAATTAGGTCTAACCTTAAAAAGGAAAGAGACCAGAACGAAAAGATGATATGATGTAAGAAGTGCAGGAAAAGCACTCAGAACATTTTAGAGTTGAGACTCTATCGTTGACATGCTGAAATTGCAAAAAATGGGGGCAAATTGCTCGAGCTTGTTGGATGGGACGGAAGTGGTTCCAGAATGGAACTATAGATCACTTCCTTATGAAATACTCACATGCTAGATGTGGAGTAACGGGTGATGAACCCAGGAAAGAAAGAAGAAATGAATGGTCGAAAAGGACCAGTGGTACCTTGAGCATTCCAGCAGATTGTGGAAGAAGCTCATGAGGAGACTGATATGATCTCCGATATAATTGTTCAACATATAACTCGTGTATGTTATATTTGATCCATAAAGCTATGCTTGGGATCGATGACTTGATGTCTTGTTGGAATATTTCATCAACGATTTTAGATGAAATTTTGGAAGCAGCTATAGCAGATAGCAAGAATGTTCTAGATATTGAACGCCTGGAAGGTAGTTTGCCTAGGATTTACGGGACCATTTTCCCTATAAATCTGAAGCCGATGACTACCAGTGAATTTGAAGCAATCGTGCGTATGATTTGGTTAGCAATGAATTATGCTACCATGAATTGTAGAAATAAGAACAGTATGGTTCTTAAAATAGAAATGAAATGGATGGAAATTCATGGTAAATGACCGTTGTTGAGAATACCGGTTATTTTCTTTGCTTAAACTCGGAAAAGAGTTAGTAAAAGAATGATGTTGTAATTGGCATACGTGGTATTGGCCAAGTTAAATCAAGCAGTGATAGTAGTGTACTACTTTAAATAAATCCTCGGATGTTTCTTTTGAAAAGAACTTCCAAGATTTCTGCCAGATAGGCGAGAAAAGTTTATGATTAAACTGATTTTGGGAGCCGTTGTTGGTATACAGGCTCTATATTGATTAGCATCTGTAGAGATGACAGAGTTGGAAGACAACTAGAAGAAACTTAGAATTGGGGTCTCTTATGGCCGTATGTGTCATCGTATGGAGCCCTATCTTGTTTGAAAAGAAGAAAGACAAGTTAATGCATATTGTGCATTGACTAATGGGAATCTGATATTCTCGAAACCAGATCGAAAATGAGGTACAGTTGTACCAGACATTGGAGTTAATTCACTGATTTAAGTGATTTGTAAAATTCTCCAAGTATGAAAATTTGGCTAAAAGAAGATTTATATTCTTTGGGCATGTTAATAATGCCAGAGATGATAAAGTAGATCCAGTGTAAAGGATGATGTGATAAAACAGAAACCGCCTTGGAATCTGACTGAAATTAGTAGTTTCCTTGTATTGGCGGGTTGTTAAGGGAAAGTTGTAGAAAACTGCTCCTTGACTATTATTCTATTGACTAAGAAAAGTATAAAGTCTGAGTGGTAGAAAGACCACAGGTATCTCGTAAAGGTTTGGAATAAACCTTGTGTGAAAATTCTGACGTTAGCGTTGATGCTAAGCGGATAAATTGGATTATAGGAATGCGTTCGGATTTGATTATGGATGCATGATGTTGCAGTAGCAACTATGATTTTGGTATAGAAGCTTTGGAAACACTATATATGGTGCAAAAGCTTATTGTTTATATGGATCATAAAAGTTGGAAATACTTAGTTGATCAAAAAGAAGCCAAATATGAGATAGCAAAGATAGATGGGTTACTTAGAGATTTCGGGTATGAAATCTTGTACCATCTCTAAAGGACGGATGTGATTATAGATGCCTTGATTTAGAAAAGGTATCTTTTGAAAGGATACAACCACGTGCGTGAATATGGCAAATTGATTACATGTGTTGATTCGGGTAGCACAGAAAGATGTGTGCAAGTCTGAAAATGTGAAAAATGAACTAATGATTGGATATTAGAAGAAGTTAATTGGAAAATCACAGCGATTTAAAACCCTTGGTGGTTGTGAATGTGAATTTTTTAAAGCAAGGTGAAACATGAAAATCATCTTGAAAGGATGTATTTTGTACTAGATATGCAGTATACCCGGGGCAATACCAGACTGGATAGGTCGATAAAACCTATGTGTTGGTGGCCGGGACAGAAGAAAGATATTGAAAGATGCATGAAAAGTATTTGACTTGTACGCAAGGTAAAGTCAAACCGTTAGAAACGTGCGAAGAAATTGAACCGTTGTTGGCCCTAGTGAAGAAATGGGACAACATTGTTATAGACTTTGCGATAAAGTCTCCGCAAGTACCATATGTTGATGAACAAAGCGACTCAGTGATGCAGATTTTAGAAGACGTGCTTGGAAATTGCACAGAAGACCCTAGTAGGAGATGAGAAAATTTTCTATCATTGATAGAATTTGCAAGAAATAGCAGCGTACATGCTTGTAGACCGATGATTCGTACGAAGAATGGTATGGAATACCATGTTATCCTTTGATTTTGGAACGAAAATGTGGTAAAGCTTTTGGCTAGATCCTAGTTTGTTACACAAACTGAAGAGAAGACTTGATAAGTATAAACGAAATTGAAGAATGGTCAAGAATTTGTAGCAGCGGTATGTGAATTGCCGAATATAAACCTTTGAAATTCCAAGTAAAGGAATATAGTAGTCTTGAAAGTAACCCTTTGGAAAGGTTGAAATCTGTTTGGAACGACAAGAAAGGAATTATGTGTTTATAATTTCCAATAAATTCCTTATGATAAGAGAAAGATACGTAGATAAGGTACCGGGGCAACCGGAGGATTGATATGTAAATTGTGATGTAATCACAAGATAAGAAGACTAGTATGGTTAAGTGCTTGGGCAATACCATATAGTTTCCGACATGATGTGGAAGACCGAAAGTGAAAAGAGGAAGACGTACCCTCAACTCCTTGTATGATTTCGGGGACGAAATCTTTTGAAGGAGGGGAGAATTTGTAACGCCAAGACATGTTTTATTATATAAGTATAATAAAAGGGTAAAAAGGTCATTTTACCTTGGAAGGGTAAATTGGTCTTTTGGACAGAAAAGAATTTGGTTTGAAATAATATTTTGAGTTTTGGACTTAAAATGTTATAAAAACTGATTTTGGTCGTTTTACCGCAAAAGAGTATTTTGGTCATTTGACAAGTGAAGGACCAATTCTGAAAATATTGTTGGTTGTGGCAAAAATGTAAGAAATGAAAGTTTTATTGTAATAAAACTTGGTTATTGTGGTCAAAGTTCAAGAAAATGAACTTAGGGACCAAATTTGTAAAAATTTGTGGTATATATAGAGAGGTTGACTCTCTTGTTGACTGGCCAAATTTCAGTTACGGGAATGAGTTTGGAGAGCAAAAACCTGGAAATCCTTGAAGCTTGAAGCATGGAATTGGAATCATAGTATGGAATTGGTGATTCCCAAGCAAACAAGGTTAGTATTTCAAGTTCTTGAATGTGTTCTTGGTGGATTCTTGAGGGATGAACTGAAATCCGTAATTTCAGTTTATTCCATGATGTTCATATGATTTCTGAGCTTGATACATGATCATATGATAAGAACATGCAATTGAAACAAAAGAATTTGATGAATTGGTGGATTTTTGGGTTTTTGGCTCAAGAACCCTAATTCTTCATTTTGATTGATTTAGTTGTTTTGAATGGTGGAAAACCTTGTTAAAGTATAAGGTTTTAGCCTAGAAACAAACCCCCAAACGATTAAGGACTGGATTAAGGACTTAATGGGCTAAAACTGCGTGCTACAGTGCACAAATCGCGGCTGGACAGGAGACCTGCGCAGGCGCTAGGCACGGTGCGCCCAAGCCCCTGGCGGGGTGTCCTAGGCGCGGTGCGCCCCTAGGCAGGGGCCAAGCAGGGGATCAAAAATGCTAACTTTCGTTTGGCTTGTCCGTTTTAGCTCAAATTTGGACCATAGGCTCGTTATGGTCTGAAAAGTTTGGGAAAATTATTAAACTGAGTTTTTGACCCCTCGGGGGCACTGTAGATCGATTCGAATGCCTCGGTGAATAGTAAAATTCACAAAAAGTTAGTAAACGGAAAGTTTATTAACTAGGCATTGTTTATAATGATATTGTATTGAACTCTATTGTATTGGAGTTAATTGGAATGGCTATTAACCTATTATCATTTGGTATATAAATAATTATATAGGTGTGGGACAAAATGGTTGTGGTGCACGCAAAGGCAAGAAACAACCGGAATATAAATGCAGCTAGCATCCAGGTGAGTAATCTCACTGATATCATATATGATATATGATGATTGAATTGTTACAGGTTGAAACTGACTTGTGGGACGAAAATGATAAGCTTGAAGAGATATGAAGATGACAAGACCAGATAAACGATGCGCCTTATATAGCCATGATATTGATGCAGTCCACTGTGATTAAGAAACATAGGACAGAAAAGATTAGATATGATTATATGTGCAAATAACTGACATGGCTTGTTAATTACAGGTTACTATGATTCAGCCTGTAAGGCTACATGATTAGGATGTGAAATCCTAGAATATATGCGGTCAGCCAGTAAGGCTAGGATTCTGGATTCGATATCCAGACAATTATATTATTGTATTTTGATACATGTTATTTGCAGACTTGATTACTCACTGAGCTTTGTAGCTCATACCGTTTGTTAATGTCCCTGCAGGTTAGCATGATACTGATAGAGACAAGATAGAGTCCGTGACTCTTGAAGTGGGACTTGTAGATGCTGTCAGTAGCAGCCCGGCTTCAAAGGAGATATTGGTATTATATATTCTCCTTGATACACTTGTACCCGTTTTTATTAAAATATACCCCTTTATTATGGTTTTATGTATTGAAACCTATGTTTTAAATGAAAATTTTTTCAGGGGTGTTTTGTTTTAAAAGCCGGGTGTTACAAAATAGCACTGTCTGTACGGTCTCACAATCATTGTTGTCTGCAATATATATATATATATATATATATATATATATATATATATATATATATATATATATATATATATATATATATATATATATATATATATATATATATATATATATATATATATATATATATATATATAAAGAGAGAGAGAGAGATAGTTGGGATCATGTGAGAATCCAAAAAACCATGATAACTTCATAACTCTTTGTAGACAACTAGATAAAAAAATCACGAGTTAAGATACAAGGTGACATTTTTGTAATTATTATCAAGTTCAATGGTATCGTTGGTATGGATAAAAAATTGACAAGGGCATTATAGATATTCAAAAACTAACATTAAATCAAATGTCGAAAAATCAGCTTAATTAAATTTAAAAATACACACTCTCCCATATTTCTCTCATCGACACTCTTTCTCTCTCCTTTTCGTTATCTCTCGTATTTTCGCTGAATCAGAATCACGTTTCTAATCTACACCTGCAAACCCTCCTTCTCCGATCAGGCCTAACATCATGCAGTTATTCCAATCAGGCCATATCTTCTTCGCCTATTCTGATTAGACCATATTATATTCTACGGTGTTGGATTCGTTTGAGTGCATGTGTATATCTTCATGTATAGGTGGGTGTATATGTACATATAGGTGTATATCTTCCTGTATACATGTATGCATATATGCATATATTCATGTACATATATGTGATATGTTCATAAGTCATCTGTATGCATACACAATAACATATATGCACATGTGCATATATGTTTATTTGTCCATGTACATATGTATGTATATTTGTGTATATGCATAAATATGTGCAGATCTGCACACACACATATATATATATATATATATATATATATATATATATATATATATATATATATATATATATATATATATATATATATATATATATATATATATATATATATATATATATATATATATATATATATATATTTATATAGACTTAGGATCTTTTGAGAACCAACTTCACCCCGAGAACCCGAGAACTCCCAAACCGATTTTTTTTTCAAAAAACCGACCCCATAGGCCTCTAAAACGCACACTTTTAAGACTTTTCGAAAAAAAAATTTCCGAAAAAAACGACTTTTTTTTTTTTAAAACTTTGCACATGTACAAAAAAAAACTTTGCACATGTGCAAAGTTTTTTATACGTACATTTTTTTTCAAGTTTTTTTTCATGGATGTCTTTCTAACATATATTTAAGGCGTTCTGTAAAAACAATTTCAAAAAAAGTGTACGTATAAAAAAGTTTGCACATGTGCAAATTTTTTTTTTGTACATGTGCAAAGTTTTTTAAAAAAAAAAAGTTGTTTTTTTCGGAAATTTTTTTTTCGAAAAGTCTTAAAAACGTGCGTTTTAGAGGCCTATGGGGTCGGTTTTTTGAAAAAAAAATCGGTTTGGGAGTTCTCGGGTTCTCGGGGTACTTGTGGTTCTCAAAAGATCCTAACTCTATTTATATATATATATATATATATATATATATATATATATATATATATATATATATATATATATATATATATATATATATATATATATATATATATATATATATATATATATATATATATATATATATATATATATATGCCAATAGTTTAAATCCATGTTTTTTCATATGTTGGTTCAAATATACATATGTGCACATATGTGGGTACGCAAATAAAATTATAACTAAATTATATTTTTCTAAAATCTAGTATTCTGATTTTTAGTTACCAAAAAAAACTAATAAATTGTTTTTTATTTTTTAATAATTTTAGATTATATAGCGTCTATTTTTTACTTATTTTTTAGTTTTTGTTTTATTTTATTAATAGATAGTAATAATCATTTTTCGTCAAAATATTATTTTTCTTGTATCATTTGATTTATACGATTTCATTCATAAATGATTATAAAACACAATGTAGTTTTATATTTATATTGAATTAGTTTTTAATATATTTGTAGACGTGAAAAACTTCAAATTCAATTGTAATCATCTATGAATATAGTTGTAAATATAAAATGAATAGAACACATTGCAAAGATAAAGAATGTAATATATTTGTAGAATAAAATACAGTTTTAATCGTAAATAGTTATAGCACAATGTAGAGAAAAAACTTTAATGAGTTTTTAATCATAAATGATTACATCACAATATACTATAAGTTTCTTATTTATTCTTGCGCTAAATATTTTGATTTGAAGTGGACTACTTTGACACATGAACGTGTGCTCATTTTTTCTATTGAAATTTGCATGTTTGTGTAACAAGCATTAGTAAACATAACAAATTTAATGTGCTTTAATCTAGTAATTGTAATTATCAAGTGTCAATAAGCTACTACTCATTTGATAACCTAAACAATAAAGTAGCAACATTGTCCAACAAAATTACAATTAAACTGACATAAAATACCAACAAAACTAGAAAGAATTAACTAGTATACTACTAAGAGCAAATTTACAACAGGTGTTCTAATCATTTATTTAGTCATAGTTATAATCACAAATAATTATAACGAATATTCTAATCATTCGCCAATCCTTTGCACAATCATAAGTCTTATTGTAATTTTACTTGTAGGGTCGTTATTTGATTTGACATGCGAAATTATAAAACAAACTAGCAATCAAGACTATGATTTCAGTATTAAATATGTAATTGGTATTATAAGGAAAGTACAAAAAGGATCGATCATCTAAAATAATTTACTCTCAACTCATATCTATCATTTACTACATCTCTAAGCACAAAAGTATAAAATGAATATGACATTGGTATTTATAGTTGTGCAAACTCAAGTCACAAGGTAAAAACCCATATGTCATAAATGAAAGTTCCAAGCATCTTAAGTCATCCTCCATGTAAATATTTGCAACCAACATTCTCCCCCCTCGAAGCTTGGAACGCATGACGCGGCTCTAAAATTTGAATCGAGCATCTAGTAAATAAGAAGTTTAATTATGACATGATAATGAGAAAAAATGATGAATAAATTTGAAATATATAGTCTTCCATGGTCATAGCTCTAATGGGTTTCAGAATTAAGCAAATCGAGTCCTAACCCATTACAAAAACCTACTTCAGAATCAAGCTTTCAAGTCATTATTATGCTTCCCAAATCAATCAATAACTCCTATACAATATCATATTAGGCTTCGAAATCATCCATGAAGAGCATTTGTTAATGGCATAAACATCCAAAAATGCCATGTAACAAATCAAAACCTCGACTCTCAATAAAACGATATCAAGAAAAATAACAATCGAGTCAATTAAAGCACCACAATCTTCAAAGCAATCTTAGCTCTAATCAACAAATATCTCAAGTAAATACCCAACTTCGACTAATGTTTCCCAAGCTTCACCAAAAATCACAACTTTGAAAAATAACAATCTTCTTTCGAATGACCAAACCAAATTCTATCCTTTTTATGATCAAAAATAGATCATAAAACCTTCAAATAGGCACGAGAATGTGCTTGCATGGGTAAATCATTACATTACTCCCCATTGACAAGTGGGTAAATATTATTTCTGCAACACCTTTTTACATTAGATTCTTTGCAAAACCATATAAGATCCTTAAAAAGTAAAGTCAAATAGAGAGGTGTTACAATAAATTTTGTAGTAATCTTCATTCCTCCCAAAATGGACGGATTTAGAGAGAAAGTAATTAATAACAAATGAAAGACTTTGTCATTTGCCAATTTTATTGTTCAACTTAAAATAAAAAAGATAACGTAACCTCTAAAATTACAATTTTTCTTAACACAAAAATGTTAGATATCTTTCCATTCCCCTTCCATTATTTTCTCTTATTATTTATTTTCCTTTTTTCATTTAAATTCATATATACGTAAGAGTTTTGACTAGTTTGTGTTAAACTAGGGTAGCACCCTCATACATTGCTGCGGCATGCGGACAATGCATGTATGTATAACATGGACCAAAACTGTAATTATTTTAATCTAAAAACTTCACAGACTAAAACTATAATTAATGTTAAAAACTACAGGGACCAAATTTGTAGTTATTGAAATTTAAAATTACGGGAACTAAAATTATAACTAAAGCAAAATAATAATAATAAATGTTGGGAGCAAAACTGTAACTATCCTAAATTAAAACTATAGAGACGAAAACTGTAATTAATGCAAACTAACAACTATAGGACTAAAATACAATTATGCAAACTAAAAAATATAGGGACTGGAACTGTAATTATCCTAAAGATGTAATTAAAAAGTATAGAGACTAAATTATAATTAGCCTACAGATAAAAGTAAAAAGAACTAAAACTGTAATTGGCCTAAAATGTGATGTGACTTGAAACTTCAATATTAAAATATTTATATACATAAATACAACATGTATCACAAAGATGATGACATTCATATTTGCATCATATGTTAAAAATGAATTGTGCTATAAATACCCCCATTAAATTTTGTACCCCCTTGACACCTATCAAATCAAAATGGGTTTTGATTAAATTAGTTTTTAATCTATAAACTACTCCTGATTTGACAAGTTGATTTGTTTTACTTTTTTTCGTCTTTTGTTGTCTTTTCCTTTATTATTATTATTATTATTATTACTATTTAAAAAATTACACATTAAACATTTTAGAAACAAATAAATAATATGTTATTCAGTAGGTCGACTTTTTACGATAAAAACGGTGTATCCGGTTAAAATGGAGGTCATATTCACCAACTACCACATCCTTTCTTAATGTTTTTCATAATAAATATATATAAGATTTATTTTAGATGCATTGCATAATAAAGACTACATAAATTATAATAAACATGAAATATACGATTAATCGCATATTGTGTTATTACTAAAAGAATTCTTATAATGATCTACTAATTTTTTTTACAGATCATAGTATACAACAACAAATTGTTGAAGCATGATAAATAATAATAACGTCAAATTAAAAATAGTGATTACATATAATTTTATCATTTAGTTTTTCATATAATACGTAATTTACTGTTAACTACTTTCAAATACTAAATAAAAATTATCAATAATTGAATAAGTATGACACACATTATTATTATTATTATTATTATAAAGAAAATGATTTGATGTTTTGTTTTGGAATATTATTACGTTATTTATATCACGCATTATAAAAAGATTAAAAAGTTGTTCATACAGTTTTTTTTAAGTTGTTATACAAAACCCTAAACTAAAATATCGTTCTTGGAAAAAAAACTTAATCACCGAATATTGTCGACGTCAGAGTGCAACCTCTAACCGGTGTGTAATATTGGACCATTTATTATCCACGATTAATAAATACAAACTTTGCTTTGGCAGTATTAGTTATTTTGTTATTTTTTATACATTCGTTCGAATTTGACATAAATTGTTTTGATATAATTTTATAAAATTATAAACGTCGTTCGTTGTGTCGTAATTACTTAAAAGAAAAAAGAATTGTTTTATTGTTATTAAAACGTAAAAATTATAAAATCTAATTTTATTGTTATTGTTTTTTCTAATAATAATAATAATAATAATAAAACAAATCAAATACTATTAGTAAAAGTAAAAAAGAAAAGGAAAAAGACAACAAATAGACAAAATAAATAAAAAACCAACAGAAAAACAAAACCTCAAATCAGGGATACAAACACTAAGGGGGTGTTTGTTTTTTGTCTGCAGATCTTCTTGACCTCTTTTGTCTACGTCATGCAGATGGCACGCATACATTAGCCCTCGCAGACTGTTTGTTTTTTAGAAGACTGCAGAACAAAAAAGGTCTGCGTGTCCTCTTCTTGGAACAGACTTGGACCAATATCTTCTTGGATCTTCAAACCTCTTCTAAACACAAAAAACACTTTTTAACCCCAAAAAGAAAAGAAAAACATTTTTAACCATTATATTTTTTAAACGACGTCATATTAACATTGCGTATGGAAATTAGATCAAATAAATTCACCAAAATTATAAGTTTTCTGTTATTTTGCTTTTTATCGAACCTTTATTTATTTTCTTTCATCATTTTCATAAAATAAACCTTTGAATGTAAGCATCAATAATCATAACAACTAGGTTTCGAAATTATCATAAGAAAACCAATATTAATTTTTTTAATATATTATATTTTTACACAATGAATTACTGGTTACTAAGCTTGATTTATTAAAATTTAAAACTTACCTTCTAATGATGATGGCTTTCGACCACCAATGATGCTCGACGGACTTCATTTTATATATATACAGTTTACTAAAATTGGTTTCTGTGATTCATTGTGGCTTTCAAGCTATGTGTTTTCATTTATTGGTGTATATAATTAATCGTTAACATAACTTATTTAAGCAATTTTATTAAAATTGCATATATATATATATATATATATATATATATATATATATATATATATATATATATATATATATATATATATATATATATATATAATTGAGAAAATAAAAAGTTAGATATACAAAAATATATAATATGGTAGATAATTCAGTTTATTTTAACAGCCTGCAGACTTCAAAAATCAAACAGTCTTCTTCTTGCAGATTACAGACATTTGGTCCATCTCTTCTCCTACAGATGTCTGCAGATGTGGTCCGCAGACTGCACACGTTTTGCCTCTTAAAAAACAAACAGCACCTAACAGACACTAATGGATATGAATAGATGCACCTGTTAAAAATCCCTAATAAAGGTGTTAGGATATCAAGCCAAAGAAACTCTCAAGGGTTAACTCTTAAGCCATATATGAGATTGAAAACGGACAGGAAAGAAAAGGACATGCTTTCGTGAATTTGTTTTTCTTATAATTATTTGGCTTTTTGTCTTTTGCACCAAACAAATGAAAATTTTGTCTCTTGCACCAAATAAATTAAAATTTTGGGCTAAACACGGACCTTAAAAAAACACACGGATAGCGATCCGGTGTCTCTCATATCACGTAATCTCGACCGTCTGTTCAATCCAACGATCCAGGTAATCCTTCTCCCCAAAACTTCAAATTTCTCACAACCGCCTGTCGCCATAAACCCCAATAAATACCAAGTTCTCAGCGATCTATTGTATCTCGTTATCACATCCAAAGAAGATCACAATCAGCGTCATTAAAAGCTAACTGAAAATGGCAAGAACCAAGCAAACAGCTCGCAAATCGACCGGAGGAAAGGCTCCAAGAAAGCAGCTTGCGACCAAAGCTGCTCGCAAATCAGCCCCGGCGACCGGAGGAGTGAAGAAGCCACACAGATTCAGGCCAGGAACGGTCGCGCTGAGGGAGATCCGTAAGTACCAGAAGAGTACCGAGCTATTGATCCGCAAGCTTCCATTTCAGAGGCTTGTGAGAGAAATCGCCCAGGATTTCAAGACGGATTTGAGATTCCAGAGCAGTGCGGTGGCTGCTCTTCAAGAAGCGTCGGAGGCTTATTTGGTAGGGTTGTTCGAGGACACCAATTTGTGCGCCATTCATGCTAAGAGGGTTACTATTATGCCTAAGGATATGCAGTTGGCTAGAAGGATTCGAGGTGAGAGGGCTTAGATTAATGGAAATGCCTTGTATGACAATAGTTTGTTGTCTTGTAAAAGGTAATTAGGGATTGCGATTTAAACTTCCTGGTGTATCTATTGTATGGTACTGTCATTCATGATCTAATATAAATTATGACGTTTTGTGTTACTTTATTTGTGTGATTATATTGTTGGTTGATTGATTAATTAATGGGAAAATATGGTTGTCGGTTGATTCGAATTTCTTTATGAAGTCGACTCAAGTTATGTAATATCTAAATGTGTTTGAGATTGCAACGGTTATAATGGAGGAAGACATGATTGATGACTATGTGTCTATTTTACTTTAGGCAGTTGATTTTGGTCTACTTACTAAATGATAATGTGATTGTTAGTGGAAATGAAAAATATTATTCTTATGTGTAAATGTTATTCTTTGATATAGATGTCTTCAAAATGTGAAATTGATTGTTGAATATTCAGATATAGACTAATTGTTATTTTCTGATAAGAACATGTCTACAAAACATGAGACTAAGTATGTGAAATTTTTTGTTATTATTTAAGTGTTTATTTTTATAATGTGGTTTTTAAGTTAAGATTAATGAACTAAATGGGTAACGAACTCTTGTTTTTGTTAGGGCTGAACATGGTACGGTACCGAGCATTTTTTCCTCAAACCGTGTACCGTACCAATTATAATTGGTACAAAAATTTAGCTACCGAAACCGTACCAAGTATAATTGGTACCAACTTGTTTGGCTACCAACAAATTCGGTTGGCACAAATTGGTAATGGTTTGTGCCAATTTACAAATAATATGCAATTGAAAAGAAAATATAAAAGCAAAAAGAAGTTCGACATTTTAAGATAATTTATATAAAGATTTGATTGTCATCCACCACTTAGAATATTAACATTTAACAAGTATTCTGAACTTGGAAACAAAATAAGCAAAAGCTGTGATTGATGTTTAGTACTATAAATAAACATTATCTACAAACAAAATAACATAATCTAAAAACAAAGTTTCAAAAGCTGTACCTTCATTTTGTCATTCATTAGCTTGTGGCATTCCCCGTATCTCACCCCCTTGATTTTATTTATTAGTTATTTAATTAAATAATTAACTTTTTAGTTTTTTATTTAGTGTGGAGACTAAATGAGTAATTAGTAACTTGGAATATTAATCGGATGCTTTATCAATTCTATTACCGTACATATTTGAAAATTGAATATATATATATATATATATATATATATATATATATATATATATATATATATATATATTATTGAATTGGTTGGTACGGTACAATTACGGTATTCAAAATATAGTACCATTACCGTGCCAAGATCACTCGATTGGTACGGTACTACCGGCCAAACATATTGGCTACCAAAAATCTTGGTAACCAATTTGATTGGTTTGGTTGGTAACATGTTGGTTGGTTGTCCGTGATACATTTTTGACAGCCCTAGTTTTTGTACACTTTTACCCATCAAACTTGTGGTGATTCTTTAAAAAAGGTAATATGACCCACAATTGTAGGTTTTGCTGATTTGGGTATTATCGTATATTATGTAGCATTATCATGTATTACGTGGCATTACGGAAATATTACATGGCCATTAACTTAAATTACGTGGTAAATGTTGTGTGACTCATTTTCCCAAATGGTTCTACCCACGATCCAACTCCACCCTAACCCAAAATCCTACCCTAACCCGGTTCACCCTTTCTCTCTTTCCCTCTTCTCCTTCACGCGAACAGCAAACCTCCTGTACCCCCATCCCCCATCTCCGGCCAAGACCACAACCGAGCACCGCCTCCGCCTCCGTCTTCGAAACCTGCATCACCCTCCCTCTCCTCTCGCCCCGCTACCCTCCTCCTCCTTTTCACCACTCGCGATCTGCTTCCACTTCTTTCCCCCGATCGAACCCTAGCCACCTTCCACTTCTTTCCCCCGATCGACCCCTCGCGATCGCACCACCGTCCTCTCCTTGCTACTCTCACCTTCTCCCTTTCTCTCCCTCACTCGCGAACAGCTGCTACCAACGGATCGAGCCCAAACCGACCGAGTCACCGCCTGCAACGTCCGATTCAGCCCACCTAGCCGCCGGTTCTCGCTACACAACCACCGGTTCCGAGCTCCGTTGGCTATCCGCAGCAAACCCTGTTGGATTAGGTGTCTAAGCCATGACTTTATATTTATATTTATCTTGTTAATTGAAGCAAAGTCCATTTGGCTTGCCCTCATAGCTGGAGGTTAAGATAGATTCAGTAGATTAAAAGGTTGATTTATTAATTGTTTAATAAATCAATAGAATTAATTAAATAGTTTATTAATATATTTAAGTGTTAATATATTAATTAGAAACTATAATAATTAATTGAGATATAATCTAGAATTAATTGGATTTAATTCAGTGATTAAATTAATTAATTAAAAGTGCAAGGACTGGTTTGTATTTATTCAATAGTTGAATTACTGACAAACCAGAAGCCAGGGGCTAGATTTGGCGCCACCTTGGAGGCTTCTTCCAAGGGTGGCGAAAACCCTAATTAGGGTTTAGAAAGTCTGGTCCAAGTGGTCAACAGGCTTGCCCACTAAGGAGGCTCCTTAGGGTTTCAGCTATAACCCTAGAGGCTATAAAAGGAGACTCATGGCACTCCATTTTCTGTGCCAACTTGAACCCAGAATTACTCCGCTGGACTGTCTTCTCCATTGCTTGGGTGTGACTTGCATTTGAGGCAGGACACTTGTGCTGTTAGCTTCAAGAACAAGATCAAAAGGTTGGTTTTCTCAGTTTTGATCTTTACTAATTATTGTTGGCCTTTAGGTTTTAGTTTATTATCTTCATAGAAGAAAACATAGATATTTTTAGGGTGCATGTAAACCATAAGGAACTTTTGTGTTCATTGTTTGCTAGAAAACCCTTCAAACCCCTACCCCCATTTTCTGATCTGCAACCTGTTGAGTCGACTCGGTCATCTCGGCAAGCTGACTTAGTGAACCGGGCCGAGTCGGGTACCATAAGTTTGATGGGTAATGTCACGTAATATTTCTGTAATGCCACGTAATATACGATAATATCCAAATAAGCAAAAACCTACAATCGTGAGTCATATTACCCTTTTTTAAACGGTCACCATAAGTTTGATGGGTAAAAGTATATAAAAAAACATTCTTACCTAAATGTGGACAAAAGCAAGAGTTCGTTACCTATTTAGTTCATTAATCCTTTAAGTTATTGATTGAGCATTGTTGATCCATACCTAGGTGTTGTTTGAGCAAATTTATGATTTTGTGTTGTAAGATAATGTATTTATTAGAGATCCATCTATTTAGACCCTCTTTAAAATTTTAAGATAAAAGTGTAAATTTGGTCCTTATAACATGCAAAAAATTATCAAATTATCATGTAGGTCCAACAAGTTTTGGACTAACCCTTCAAAATAAATACTTTATTATAGTTTTGGTTTGTGTTAATTTTGAAATGTAAAAGCACCATTTTATCATTTATTTGAGTAAATTATAGTTTTGGTACCTATAATTTGCAAGTTTTTTCACTTTTAGTCCAAGTTTCAAAATTTCATAGTTTTGGTCCTTATGGTTGCCAAATGGCTCCGTTTATTTGGTTTTATTAAGTTAAGTCAGGTGCCCCTTACGTGAATGCATATCCGTCATTTCCTTAGGTATGCTTATAGAAAGTTTATTTCGTGCCTTAAATCTTACTACTCAATGACATCACTTCAAAATACAAACCCCAGCTACAGTTCGTCATATTGAAACTCGATTCATTGTCATCACATTGGAACCCTTTGAATCGGAAAGTTGTTGCATTTCAACTTAAATGCCTCCTCATATGTGGAAATTACACCTTGATTTTGAAGTTGGATCTCCAGTGATTTTGTTTCAATTTTAAGAAATTTACATTTAGTGTTGTTGTCTCGATCTAAATATATTTTTGAGGGTATTGTAATAAGTTAATGTAGTTTGGTATTGCGAATTTGTGACAGTCATTTGACAATTTTAATGGTAAAATATCAATATTTTGACATATTTATAAAGTAAGTTGCTATTTCTTAACTGATTTGGATACTAAGTTCTTATGTTTTGACAACTGTATGCTAATTGTTCCAAACATAGGTTATATGTTTATAGATTTGCATATAACATGAATGCCATTCAATGCTTGATATAATACAAACATATGGTAAATCTTAACAACCATAATACCATATGCCCATATGGTATTTATGATACACACAATTGTCACATATATTACTATTTTGCCAAACATGCCATTTATGATGCGCAATTTAAATGAGAACATATATATATTCGTATATATAGAGGATGTTTGGTTGTGATTTTCCAAAGTGTTTATTGGCGCATTGGCATTTTGAAAAGCCAATAAGCTAAAAAAGTGTTTGGGAGACAAAAATTGCTTCTCAAATAAGTTTTTCAATACCTTTCAAGAAGCTATTTTCAATATGTTACAAAAACCTGACTTACTTTTTAAGGGACTTATGGCTTTTTTATTACAAAATGACAAAAATGCCCTCAACTATCACCTAACCATACTCATTAACGTTCGTCTGCCTCATACGCGTACCATTCTCGAACAGATCACAGCCTCCACTCATTGCTCTCTAGTTGATCAGTAATTCCATCTATGGCGATTGCTGGTCCGGCTTCCATCTCTAACGACTGCTGGTCCGCCTTCTCTCCGAGGGCTGTTGTCCGGCTAGTGATTAATCTGTTTCTATCCAAGAACCAAATACCTCTGGCATGTCCATCGACACTATTTTTCTGTATCTCCTGCATATCCATCGGTAATTTTGCATCTTGGAAATTTTCTGCATCTCGAATTTTTTCCTTTTAATGTGTGTATGTCCCGGGTTTTTGTTAATGTGTGTGTGTGTGCCAATTTTTCAGGAAGGGGAGTATGTGCCAAAATTTTCCTGTAATCAGATGTCTCATATTTTTCTGTGAATACAAATCCAAGTCTGCCAATTTCTTTGTGTGTGTTGATATGTTTTTCAATGAATTTTTGAACATGTGATCAGATTTCCTAATGAAGATTTTCTATGAATGTGTGTGTCGATCAATTTTTCTTATGAAGATTTCACCTTTAGGTTGATAAAGCTTGCGGTTTTTTCATATAAAGATTGAAAAAAAGAAGGTTATTAGTTGTGAATATGTAAAAAATGTTATTTTTGGTCATTTTAATTTGTACATATATAAAAGCTAAGCGAAACACTTTTTAAATCTTCTTATCAACTTATTAACTTTTCCCACCACATAAGCTTATCCAAACACTTTTTTAAAAACTTCTTTTTGAAAAGTCATAAGCTAATAAGTAAATTTGCTCAAAAATGCTTATAAGTAAAATGAACTTATCCAAACACTGTCTTAGTTGATGCTTTATTTTAATTCTTCCAAATAAATTATATGCAAGAGATAAAATAAAGACAAAACTTCATAGATGGTCCCTGTGGTTTCCGAGATAATCAAGTTTAGTCCCTAACTTTCAAAAACCTCAAGGATGGTCCCTGTGGTTTGAAAACTTTTCATAAACAGTCCTTTTGGCTAACACCGTTTATTTTGCTCTGTTAACAGAGAACATGTGCAAGGCATGTGAGGGCAAAACCGACTTTTACAAACCACAGGGACCATTTATGATTTTTTTTCCAAACCCTCCCCCACCCCCAATGTCTTCTACGCTGAAACAAATATTCCCCCACCCCCCAAATTTCTTTTACGCTAAAACACATACACACACCACGGTGGAACTAATCTATCGTCATAAACAAGAAACATACATAATCCAATTTGTAAGTTCTACATAACGCAATGTTAACAGAAACAAAAATACACAAAATCAAAACAACCCACCACACCATAAATAAATCCATTTCTTTGACGAAAACAGAACAAGGAATCATGTTACATAAAGTTGGAAAATGATCAAGAACATAAGAAGAGTACCAAAGCAGAGTACCAAAGCAGGTTGCGAGAAGAATTGCAGCGCAGCAAGGCACATATAGTGGTTATGGAGGAAAACTTTGCTCGTTTGTAATCGAAATCAGGAAACTTACATGCGTGTAATCTTTGGAACTGTGACAAAACTGCTTCGTTCAATAACCCCTCGACAAACGAAATTAGTCATAACATTTGAACAGTTAAAAGGGGAATGTAACTGACGATTGTCTGATCCTGATTACGGTCAAAATCAACTCAGGGAAGAATCGAACTTGCGACAATGTTGTCGATTCAATGGCCGCCAAACGACTCTTGGACTACATGCTATCAGGTCCACCTTCCCGCAACAACGAAGGATCCGCAAACATCTGTTCGACTGGACTTCTTGCCTACGCTGCCGGCAGCAGTGTCGCCATAGTCGACTCACGCACTATGCAACTCGTATCAGTCCTCCCGAACTGTGTGATGCCACCAATCCAACCGTGCACGTACCTGTATACACAAAGGAGCATACGTTTGGATATTGTAGTCATGAGTAATCAAGATTATGTCAACGATATACGTACCTTGAAGAACATAACCGATTTTGGAGGAATCAGCATAGTGAGGAATAGCGAAGCCAAGAGGGTGCAGGAGAAGCTTGCCGACACCAAGCATGAATTACTTCAACAATGAAGATTCGGAAGTTGACCATGAATAGCATCAGTCCTCCCGATTCCTCCTCCGTCCGCCGGCAGCAGTTTCGCCAAAGTCGACCCACCTTCTACTCGCCGCCGATGACCGCCAAGGCTGTGTTTGCCTACTTAATCCACGCGTCAAATCATCTGCATCTATTTTCCTTCAAACCGATCCAAACTCCAAATTAGGTATCGAAAACCTCTGTTGGATCTGATTCGTGGATCATTGTTGCCAAAATCGAAAACCCAATTGGAAATAACTTTGAGGAAGATGAATTGCTTTTCGGAAGTCTTTGGAGGCAGATGTTCAAAGGAAACCTTAAGCGTAAAAGACATTTGGGGATAGGGAAGGGTTTGGACAAAAAGTCATAAATGGTCCCTGTGGTTTGTAAAAGACAGTTTTGCCCTCACATGTCTTGCACATGCTCTCTTTTAACAGAGTAAAATAAACGGTGTTAGTCAAAAGGACTGTTTATGAAAAGTTTTCAAACCACAGGGACCATCTTTCATGTTTTTGAAAGTTAAGGACCAAACTTAATTATTTTGGAAACCACATGGACCATCTATGAAGTTTTGTCTAAAATAAATTCTACTCCAATACAACACAATTCGTTAAATAACGTGTAGCACAACCTTAATATTTATTTAAAAAAATATTGTATTTACTATTTTTTCATAAAAAGGTTAAAAAGCGAAAAAAATTAAAAGATGGTATTTTCGGATGAAATGAGATCGGATGATAGTGAAATACGAAAGTGACATTCAGGTGTGAGTACAAAAATTAAAAAATGTAGAAAAATTAACGTCATATAAAGTCAGGAAAATCACCAATACCGAAGAGGCACAAGGATTGCGATCCGCAATACTATTAACCTGTAATACCAACCGTCCATCTTACTCCTACAATCTAACAACCCATGATCGTTGGCACTAACTGTTCGCCCCACAAACACTCTAATAAATACAAACATCTTCCTTTCTCATTCATTACAGCATTTGATCGCATCTGTTTTGCACTAAAAAAAGTTCATTTACCTTCTTTACTTGTTCAAAAAATGGCGAGAACAAAGCAAAAAAAATGGCGAGAACAAAGCAAACTGCTCGCAAAATCAACCGGTGGAAAAGCGCTGAGAAAGCAGTTGGCGACCAAGGCCGCCAGGAAATCAGCTCCGGCTACCGGAGGGGTGAAGAAGCCACACAGATTCAGGCAAGGAACTGTCGCTCTAAGAGAGATCCGTAAGTACCAGAAGAGGAGCACTGAGCTGTTGATCCGCAAGCTTCCATTTCAAAGGCTTGTTAGAGAAATCGCTCAGGATTTCAAGACGAATTTGAGGTTTCAGAGCGGTGTTTGTAAATATATGTGGAGCCCAGTAGTGTCTCTCTAAAATAGCCTACTCTCCCTCAGAGATGTAGGCTCGATGAGGTTACAGGGGTACGGGACACTGGCTCTGGGGTGCGGGACACTGACTCTGATACCATGTAAATATATGTGGAGCCCAATAGTGTCTCTTCAAAAGAGTTTTTATGGAGAGACGGGAGACTCCAACATATATACAAACTTATAGGACCGTGTCGCACCAATGTGAGATACACTAACAGTGTTGTGACTGCACTTCAAGAGGCGTCAGAAGCTTATTTGGTAGGGTTGTTTGAAGATACTAACTTGTGTGCTATTCATGCTAAGAGGGTTACAATTATGCCCAAAGATATGCAGCTGGCTAGAAGGATCAGAGGTGAGAGGGCATAGATTTGTTGCTATGTCTCGTGATTGATAATATGGATTATTTTCGATTGTAGAAATTGATATGGGCTTCTGAGTTAATGTTTTTCTTATATCAGGACTTGATTTGATGAATATATGTTAATGATATGAAGGATTTATCTTCAAAATCGAAATTAATGAACCAATTGAATTGATACATCAATCGATAAATTGCAAACGAGATGATTTGCGTTGCTTGAGTTTGTTAGTTTTTCTGTAATCATAATACTAAAGAACGAACAAAATGATGATCTTTAAACATCTCACTTTAGCCGTATATTAAGCGTCAATGTACAGAAAAAAGTCATACGTGGAATGCTTTTTTGAAAAAAATTGGAAATAAGCATTGTTTTGGAACGGTTTTTGTTGTAAAAACAAAGTGATGGAATGGTTACTTATAATGAGAAAATTACATTTACTTTGTTGTCTTCATTATCACATATTATGTTTGATTTTTCAACAAATCATGCCATTAATAACTTATAAGGGGTTTGCTTTTACTTTGTTAAAATTGATATATGCATTGTTGTGTTTGATTTTGACCATGAATAACTTCTAAGTTCTATACTATTCTCCATATTTTATTCGAAAATATAGTTAAAGTCATTTTTAATTCTATTTCAGTTCTCCAAATGAATAAAATAACTCCAAATATAGAGTTATGGTATTCGTTTATTAATAATTTGTCAATTTTAGTCTCTTTCATTCTAGGTTTCTCAATTTCTACTTTTTTTTTCAGTTAAACATAAGATAAATAATGACTTGATATTTATAAAGAAAGACCATTGACACTCGCTCATATTAAAAAAATAACATCCCCATATTAATTCAGGGAGGATGAAGGGAACTAGCCATTTGACTGTGGATTTAGATAGGCCCGGATAAAGGGAGTTTAAGAAGTTCAATGTAACAGGGCCCACCAATATACAAGGGCTCATAAATTTTCAAAGTGTGTATATGGATTAGGCCCAATGAGCAATTCTTATACATTATGTTTTGTTTTACGTAAACTAATTTCAGCAAGCGGCAAGTGAGCGTGAAGTAATCAGATGCAAGCGGGAAAGTCGGAATATGGAAACGAAAATCAAAACAAAAAAGGAAATCTGAAACGTCATCCTTCTTTTTCGTTCATTATCGAAGACGCAATCATGGTTAACGGCTTCTTTCTCGTCTCTCGATCACTCGCTTCGTTTATGTTGATATTTTTCGTATTTAATTGCAATCGGAAATTGCAACGTATTTTCTTCATCCTCCTTCAGTTCTTTGCGATAATCACTACTCCGAACACGTATTTTCTTCTGTTCTTCATCCTCCTCTGCAATGTTTGGAGCCTACATTTAACAATTTGTTCAGGGCCTCCAAAATCTCCCCACCAGCCCTAGATTTAGATGATGATGTTGAAGTGGAGACATATGACGTGGCTACACTGTAGCAAATATATTATTATTATTATTATTCTTATTCATAAATTAAATTAAAATATATGTACAATAACTCTTACACCTCCACCCGCCGCCGCCACCAACCTCCTTACATCATCACCATCACCATCGTCCATCTCCCACCACCACTGTCAATATCTCAATAAAAATTAAACAACATAAAAAAATCAAAGACAACCCCAATTCAAACACATTTCAAATTTGCCCCGATCCACCTCTTACCGTCACATAAACAACATACTTTGTTGCTCTTGGATGCCTCATTCCAAGCTCATTCAATACCCAAACACTAAACACCAGCATAAAAAAGAAAATTAGGGCTCAAATTGAGATTCATAATGATCTAATTTGTTTACCTTATTGCGACATTTACTCCAAAAGAACATCATTTCTTCCCATCCATTAACATTCACGCCGACATACAAATTGATAAGGAAATGATATTAAAAGTTGAAAAATCACTCTTCTTTTATGAAGAAGAATGACGAATAGACTACACTAGTTCGTAACCATGGATGTAAATGAAATAGGTAATAGATTACCTGAGGTAAAATCGGTGTTTTCGACAGCCAAACAAGCAGACATCCATAATGCAAACACCATCGTACACCATCTCTATGTCTTTGTATACAAATAAATGATCGTCAACTACCTTGCAACTTATTGAAGCAGATAGAGAAGGAGGGGTTGACGTTTGACAAAACATGGGCGTCACAAGTTGGGAATCAGAGGTGGTTGTTGAGGGGAGAAAAGCGAGTGTTTATGGTCAACCCTTTTTGCACCGTCGAGGAGGCAGCCGAAGAAGAAAAAGAGTTGCCCTACTATTACCATACATGACATGCTTCATTAATGACTTGACACATATCTTAGATGACGTGACAGTTATTAGGCAAAAGTTTACTAGGTTAACCAAGGGCGATTCTAAGTGGAGGCCAAGGGTGTCAATGGACACACCTTAATTTCATGAAATTTATGGAGATTAGATGATAATTTTTACATGGACACCCCTTGTACATGGACTTGAACAACCATTGTACATGGACTTGAACACATCCTATTTGGAAATAAACTAGTAGACAATTTTATAGTAAAAAAAATCCAATTTTAAAAAGATGACTACAAATAAAGTTATGGTTTTCTTGTGTTTTATATATAGCACTTCTGTTATATGTTTGGTGTTTTTGTGTTTTATAAATAAACTAATATTATGTTATTATGTTTTCTTAATTTGATTATAAGATTTTATGATTTTTAAGGTCACTTTTTTATAGCCTTAAATGTGTTTTGATTGGCTTAACGTAAAAGAGAAATGCATAACTTTACACAAATTATATTTGCTTTTTGGTACTAACTTGTCTCGGATGGTTATTGCCAACTTCATCAAATAATTGAATTTTTTTAACTGTTTATTTTGTTACGTTAATAAATAAGATATACGTGAGTTTGAATACTAGATTCGTCAGCGGGGTTAACCCTTCACATTTCTAATAATAAATTTTTTAACACACAAAAATAAACTTTATGTCTATAAAAAGTAAAAAAAAAAAAAAAAAAAAAACTTGAGAGGCTTGCTAAACTAATAACCAATAGTTTGTTAAATTACAATAACATTTTGACTATTTTATTTGTCGATAAATTTCAATCGAGAAAAAATTAGGGCAAAATATAGAAAAGCCCCACCTTTTATTATGGTACATTCAAAAAAACCCTTTAATTATATTTGTGTTTAGAAAAACCAAACCTATTAATTTTTACCTTTTAAATTCACCCAATTAACAGGTTTAAAGAGTAGATTACCGGCTAAATTTATGACCTGGACATAACTAATTAAAACTATGAATATGTGGAAAAATCCATTGACATGGCACGTATTTCACAACATTTACTAGTAATACGTGGAATTAGAACAAAAAAATAAAGAGCACTACGCACTAGTACACTACGCTATTCCTCTCTCTCTCTCTGATGCTTTTCATATAATTTCACACAGAAGGCACCAGACGAAAGGGAAATCAGGGGAAGGCTTCGACCAGGGATGAGCAAAGGAACCGAACCGGATCGGGAACCAGAATATGGTGAAAATATGGAACCGAACCGGACCGCCGGTTCTATCGGTTCCGGTTCTTAAAAGTTGGAACCGGTAAACGCGAATTAGATGAAATGAATAACCGACAAGTGAGTGAAACTAAAGTGAATGAAACAAAGGCCACTGTGCTTTTTAATAATTATACATAATAATGCAGGAAAATTCCCCACGCTTGTTACTCACCAGGAATTACTTGAAACTAAAGCGAATGAAACAAAGGCCACTGTGAAGTTTCAATTGATGTATCAATCGTTGACTAATCAACCTTTGTAAACAATTGCTCAACTAAAAATGTTGGATACAATATATTAAACTTGAAACATAAAAAAAAACATGTATAGAAAAATACTAATCAGTAGAACACCGTAGAAAATTTGTATTTAATACAACTTTTGCATCGTCTCCCGAATAAACTTTCTCCATATTATAATGATGTATGTATGATATTGAAAGTGATTTGCATAGATAAGTAAAACCATAAAACATATTTGTCCCAAACATAATAACTAAACCCATCATAACGAGCAATGCATCTTCCTGTGTGTTTTTAATATTTGCATAAAATCAAAACTAAATTGAAAAAAAAAAATCGATTTATGTCCAAAAATCAAATGCAATTCAAAGAAAAATTACAAGAGTATCATCTTTATCAACATCTTCAACCCAATTCTCAATTTGCTCTTGATTTCTTTTCTTGCGACTGACTTCCATTAACGTATGGGGTGATCGGCTCTAAGGGTTTTGTGGGGTGATCGGGTTTTGTCGATGAGGGATTGCCGCGTATGGACTATTGCCAAAAAAACAGCCCATGTTTTGTTTTTTTATTATAATTCAAATCGGTCCGGTTCCCGGTTTTTGGCCGGTTCCATGGTCCGGTTCCATCCAGTTCCCGGTTCCAAAAATCCCAAAAAAATGAGACCCGGTCCCGGCCCGATCGGTACTACCGGTTCCTGGTTCCCGGGTTGGTTCCGGTTCGGTTCCCCGGTCCATATGCTCACCCCTAGCTTCGACATCAATTCAGTTGAGACATTGCACTGCCCGCCAAACCTGTTCGAACATCCCCGCAAACGAAAGGGAAGAAGGGGAAGGATTCGGTAGAGTCCCTTCCATCATGGAAGTTCCATGGTCGATTTCGGGTCCCTGAATACAGAGTCGGACCAGGTGTCCCTTCCATTGACGGATTTCAGGTCCCCATTTATAAGGGTTTCATATTTTTTTCGGTCAAGAACAGCCATGGCGTCGCTGGCTTTAGAAAATGGAGATGACGTTGTGATTCTCGCATGTGTAGATCAAGAAAAGAATGATAATGCTAATCATAATCATGATGAAGATGATGTTACAATATCAAATCCAAAATTCCATATCATTAAAGATTCACCAATAGTCTTCCACCCTTTCAACTTATAGTGATTGTTTGATGACTACTGATCTAGGGTTGGGCGTAACCAAACTTCATCCTCATTCGATCTGAAAGATTCTAAGTTGGTATATTCTTCCAATTTGCAAAGGGTTGGCAGACAAGAAGAGATTCTAAGTGTTATCAATAGAGCCATAGCTCTTTACAGGGGCTCGCCCGGGACCCAACCGCAACGACATCTGGTTCGGTTTTGTCAGCGAGATAGAGTTGCCAAGAAAAAAACCGATATCGTTCTTGCAGAAGCACTGCTTGGAGGTCTGGAGAACGTGAACATTAGTGATCTAAGATGTCAAGCTTTTAAGAACGATTGGGATCGAAAGTCAAGAGGGAAAAAATTGTGGATTTCATGACAGATTACAGAGAACGATTTGGTATGATTATGAATGAGGACTATTAAAGTCTAGGAAAATGTCCTATTTTGCTGTATCATTTTTATTGTTTATGTGGCTTTTACAAAAAAATAAAGATATGTCACGTTATACTATCAGCCGGTCAAGTTGTTACAAAACCTGCTATTTGGTTTTTATAGAAGGTCAAATATAATAAGTTGTGTTTTTGTGACAAAAAATAATTTATGGGTTTTTCTGTATATACACGTATAATTGGTTGGGCTTTTATGCATTTTGCCCAAAAAATTATCCTTCAACAATAACTTTATAATTTAGATATTGGTGGGATTATTTGGTACCTACTACCGACAAGTCGAATAAGTAAATCAAGATGAGTACTCAAAAAGCACAAGGATAGCGATCCGCGTCCTCTCTTAACATACAATCTAGATCGTCCAATTATTAGTTAATAATCCAACGGCCCATACTCGTTCCCGCTAACTGTTCTTCCCCAAAATTTTCATATCCCCCCAATCATCCTCACCGTAAACCCAAATAAATACAAACATATTCCTTCCTCATTCATCACAGCAATCAATCAGATCCAATTACTACACACAAAAGCTTGTATTATCCCTTCTACATTCCCAAAAAATGGCGAGAACCAAGCAAACTGCTCGCAAATCAACCGGTGGGAAAGCACCGAGGAAGCAGTTGGCGACCAAAGCCGCCAGGAAGTCAGCTCCGGCCACCGGAGGGGTGAAGAAGCCGCACAGATTCAGGCCAGGAACCGTGGCTCTAAGAGAGATCCGTAAGTACCAGAAGAGCACCGAGCTGTTGATCCGCAAGCTTCCATTTCAGAGGCTTGTGAGAGAAATCGCTCAGGATTTCAAGACCGATTTGAGGTTTCAGAGCAGTGCCGTGGCGGCGCTTCAAGAGGCGTCGGAGGCTTATTTGGTAGGGTTGTTTGAGGATACCAATTTGTGTGCTATTCATGCTAAGAGGGTTACAATTATGCCCAAAGATATGCAATTGGCTAGGAGGATTAGAGGTGAGAGGGCTTAGATTAATTGAAATTGTTTTAGTTTGAAAACAAGTTAAAGTGTTTATCTTCTATTGTAGAAATTAGCCAGAGTTCTTAACATCAAGTTATGTTGATCTGTTCTAACTCTTTTAAATGAAAATCATGAGGGTTTTTGTTCAAAATTTCTACAAGATTGTTGATTTTTGAATGATTGTTGGTTTATACCTTGCATACAGAAAGTATGAATGATAGAATCAAAATGGATAACCAATTTGTATTGTGGAGCAAACGATTAGAGGAAATTAGAATGAATATATAAATAACCTTCATGATGATGAAACAGTGACAATGAATATACAGTAAACGGAACATTAATTGTAAATTGAACTCGATGACAATGAATATACATTAGAGTCTGATCACAAAATTTCCAAGCATTTGGTATGATATTCACAACAGTCTCATGACAAAAATGACATCAATTGAAGAGAGACATTAACGATCCACACCGGTTGTTTTAACTTTTAAGTGTTGTGGTTGAATGTTGATTCTTTTGCCTTGCTCTTACTGTGGCTTTGTGGTTTTTTGTTCTCTTTTATTGAAAATGTCATCATAATCTTCTAATGGGGCATCATAAGTCATAACAACAAATATTTGCTATTAAGGTGTGTGTACCAATTTCCAAAGTGATTTTATTTTTGGAGTAACATAGTTTAATGAGTTTGGATCTTATCTTCCAAGTCGATTAGGGGAAAATGGAACAAACTAAACAACGGCAAACCACAACTTTTAAGTGGCTGATATAGAACACGCAATAGTGTCCATCATGTGAGGGATAAATCACAAAACACTAGTAATATTTTGGATGTGTCAAGTTTTGAATATGGGTGATAAAATACCGATGACACTAAATCGAACCGGTACATATATTGAATATGTACCGTACTTTATATTTCGGTTCAGTACTCGGTTTTTTCTTTTTGAACTATTTCGGTTTTGGTACTTTCGGTACTGGTGTAGTTTAATTCCGATACTTTTCCCACTTCTAAGTTCATACTAAATTGCTTCCACAAACCGAATCGGGACCATACGGTCGTACCTTATACTTCGATACGTATTTTTATGCCATTTCCATTTCGATACTTTTGGTACCGGTACTGGTTTGATCCAATACCTTACTCGCCTTTAGTTTGAACCCCGGGCTTCATGGAATTTCACCACCTTAATTGTTAGACTCTTAACAGGGGCATTAGAACAACCTATGTAGCATGCCTTTTATATATTTTATATTATTGGGTATCAAAGAAAATATAAGGCTTATGTTTGCCTTTTATTGCTTGTTATTTCATAACTTTTGTCATTTAAGGCATGTGCTTGCCTTTGGTTTTATACTACTTGCAAGCAGGCCATTTTTTCATGAGACTACTATACATATCACAACAAATGCAAAATTAATATCAACATCAAATAACATATAACATGATCCATTACATGAAAAATAAAAAATTACAATCAATGCCATTAAAACTAAAATTTGACCACATTTACAATTATAAAGACAAAGCATAACATCAATGCATCATTAAGATTGATTTCGTTTTCTCCAATCTCCGTTTTGGATCTTTAATTGTAGTATGCCATGTCATTTTCCATATCTTTTATCCTCACATCCATATTTGATGGTTGCATTCTAGCTTCTTTCTTGGTTCACTTGAACTTCAAATGAAAATAAACTAAAGTAGCTCTATACCCCTGATTTGGAAGTTTAGGGTATTCTTCCATTTAACTGAAAAATGTTACTTGCTAAGGAATTAAGGCAAACTAAATATCGTATATGTTATCGAACTTTGGTGATATGCATATTTTATGTAGTGGAATATCATGAATTACAACAGTTGTTATTTTTACAAATTTTTGGGGAGTTAATAAGATGCATTTCTTTTGTGTGTTTAATCAAACATGTGAATGGTGAAACATTCTGTTATCTTTGTATTATCCTTTTTAGTAAGTTGTAAGTTGTTTAATCATATAAGAGATTAAGATCATGTGAGTAATTCTTTCAGAAAAATGTTATTATTATGCTAGCAAGTTGGTATGTTTTTAGGGACAAAGACTTGTGAGGATAGTCAAATTTACAACATTACACATTAAATTACCTTGTTCTATATTTTGGACCAATAAACTTACATAAAGTATTCATAAAAGACCAATTATAACCAGAAATAAAAGTTTTTTGGTTTCTCGCAACCGATAAACTTGTGAGGATAACCATTTTCTTCAATTGAACACATTTACTCACATTTTTTTGTACACATTTAACTAATAAATTTTAAGGTTAATACCAAATTTGACCAGCAAACTATTTCAAATGTTTCTTAAAAACACAATTACACAATTTATTGCATTAAGAGGGAACTAACCATGAAAATTGTTCTGAAATCGGTCTATATGAACTACGCACTTTATTGATTAAGATGGACTAACCATGAAAATTGTCCTGAAATTGGTCTTTATGACTTGCTACAACCGACCTTTTTTTACAACTATTCAAATTTAATTTTTGTTATGAAATTGACACATTTTTTTTCTTTCAAATTTTCCCTAATTTATTTTATCTCTTATAATCACGGACCTCTGTTGTAATGCTTATTGGGTTATTGCTGGATCTAACGTAGAGTGAATTCATTAGGATCTTGTACACATAAGCTTCATCACCATCTTTCCTAGTTTCCAACCTGCTTGAAAAGAGTGAGCTAACAAAGTCTCTGAAAGGACTTTCCTACCTTTTAAAGAGATAGCCAGAGATAACTTTTTGAAGCTCATTTTTTATATATTCATTTTTTCAAATTTGAAAAGAAAAACTAAGTTGTAAAAAGAAATATATGAAAAGGTTATAAAAAAGTAGGGGCAAAAAGTTGTTAAAAACATAATTTTATAAAAAAAAGTTGTTGAAAAAAATGTAATTTTATAAAAAGGTAAATTTGTCAAAAACAAAATTTTAGAAAACATATAAAAACAAAATTATAGAAAAAAGTTGCCCCAGATTTATGCTTTTTTCTTTTTCTCATTGTTGATTAACTAATAAAATGTATAAATTAGTAATTTAAAATAATTTATTGGTCAAATTTAGTTTTAACCTTCATTTTGCTAATATGTACCGTAAAATAACTAAATAAGGTTGCAAAAATTGGTCACCTTAAAGAATTTATTAATTAGTAAAAAGAAAAACAGATCATAATAATTATCTGATATTTTATATGCACTTAATAATCAAACATATCCGAAACAACCGAGTATATACAATTACAATACTTTATCCCTCCAAATCATTTTCCTTTTTTCTATTCATCTATGTGGTCGTAAAATTAGGGCTCAATATAGAACTCATGCATACGATTCCATGACATTTAATAAAGGGAAAATGACTTATAAGGGTAATTATGTTTCAAAACTGTTCAAAAAACACCATCCAAGTTTGGTCTGTTCAAAAAACACCATACAAGTAAGGCTTTTGTACAAAAAACACCATTCAAGTAAGGCCTTTGTACAAAAAACACCATCGAACTACATGTTTTGTTCAAATTTTACTCGATGGTAACCGGCTCTTGCAGGTTAAAGGATGACTTGGCCTAATACTTGGTGACCGGCCAAGTCATCCTTTAACCTGCAAGAGCCGGTTACCATCGGGTAAAATTTGAACAAAACATGTAGTTCGATGGTGTTTTTTGTACAAAAGGCCTTACTTGGATGATGTTTTTTGTACAAAGGCCTTACTTGGATGGTGTTTTTTGAACAGACCAAATTTGGATGGTGTTTTTTGAATAGTTTTGAAACATAATTACCCTTATAAGTCATTTTCCCTTTAATAAATGCTATATGAAAATCGAGTGTAATAAAATACCCAAAAATAGCCAACCAAAAAACCTGACAGACTATGTTTCCATCAAAATTCGTAATACGAAGCAAAGCAATTAGATTTCAACTCCACAATCGTCCGAATATTGCTCTCTTTTTCACTCACATCACTGTATGTGATGAAGAAAAGCAAGAACAACGACAACAGCTTGAAGAAAGCATCACAAACAGGTCTTACTGGACCAGAAAAATCCACAAGCTATGTGCAATCGACCGCAATGTCGATGAAGCAATCTCCCTTGTTCACAAACTTTGCATCCATGGATACTGCCTCGATTCGCTCAACCTCAGCAGCATAATCCACGCTCTCTGTGATTCCTACAGGTTTTCTGAAGCTCACAGTCGTTTTCTGTCATCTCTTTCATGCTCTTCTGGTAGCGCTTCTATCATTCCAGATGAGCGGACATGTAACGTGATTATTGCACGGTTATTGGATTGGGGGAAAAAGCCTCACGTCACATTGCGTGTTGTGCATATAATCATCGCCGTGAAACCTCATTTTGTACCATCGTTGACGAATTTCAACCGTTTGATCGATCAGCTTTGTTCGTGTTCATGCGTTCATTCCGCACACATATTATTCTTTCACATGAAGAGTTTAGGACATCATCCTAACGAGGTTTCCTACACTACTTTGATCAATGGCTATTCCAGAATTGGGGAACTAGGGTTTGCACAGAAACTGCTCGATGAAATGTCAGAATGTGACGTAAGGCCCAATTCGCTAACATACAGTGTTCTAATCCGTGGAGCTCTTCACAAAAGGGACATCGAACTCTACACCTCACTGCTTCAAAAACTATGGACAACAATGGCTGATGAAAATCACAACCAAACCGTCAATCATGCTGCATTTTCGAATCTAATCTACACTTTATGTCAAGAAGGAATGTTCAAATCAGTTTTTGATATAGCAGAAAAGATGCCTCAAGGAAACAACGTGAGCAATGAATTTGCTTATGCTCAAATGATAGACTCACTTTGTAGACATGGAAGACATCATGGTGCTTCAAGGATTGTTTACATGATGATGAAACAAAGGTACGTTCCAAGCCTACTTTCCTACAATTCTATCATCCATGGACTCACCAAAAATGGTGGATACCTTAGAGCATATCAATTACTAGAACAAGGGATCGAATTTAACTACACACCATCCGAAAACACTTACAAGATTCTCATAGAATGTCTTTGTTCACAAGAACACGATCTAATCAAAGCAAAGAAACTTCTCGACATCATGTTGAACAAAAAAGGAGTCGACAAGGTTAGAATATACAACATTTATATATCATCTTTATGTCAAATGAAAAAAGATTCATCAACCGAGCTTCTAAATACCCTCCTCATCATGCTCGAGACAAAATGTCACCCCGACATAGTCACTTTAAACACGGTCATCAATGGATTTTGCAAAATGGGAAAACTTGAAGATGCGATTAAAGTACTAGACGATATGTTAATAGGAAAGTTTAGTTTTTGCAACCCGGATAGTGTCACATTCACTACAATTATAAGCGGTTTATTAACATTCGGAAGGACAAAAGAAGCTTTTGACATTCTATATAAAGTTATGCCCGAAAAGGGTTTTCACCCAAGTGTCATAACGTATAATGTTGTTCTTCGTGGTTTGTTTAATCTCGGTCTTGTGAATGAAGCCATGGATGTGTTTAATTCCATGGTTTATGGTGATGTGGTAGCTGACAGTAAAAAGGTGATGTCTAGATCTGAACCTGAGCCTGTACCTGTTGTACTGGTTACTGACAGTAAAAAGGTGATGTCCAGACATGGATCTGAGACTGTACCGGTTGCTGCCAGTACAACACATGCGATAATGATTGATGGGTTATGTAAATGTAATAAAGTAGATGAAGCAAAGGTGTTTTGGGATGATGTAATTTGGCCATCTAGGGTTCATGATAATTTTGTGTATTCGGCCATGATTAAAGGGCTTTGTGGGTCCGGGAAGTTTGATGAAGCTTGTGATTTTGTGTATGAATTGGTGGATTGTGGGGTTAAAACGAATGTTGTGAATTATAATATTTTGATTGAGGGAGGTTGTAAGTTAGGGTTAAAGAAAGAAGTGTATCAGATTTTGGGGGAAATGAGGAAGAATGAGGTGGAACCTGATGCGGTTACGTGGAGGATTATTGATAAATTGCATAAGCAAAAGAAAAACTCGAGTTTTGAAGATAAAATTAATGTGTAATGGATTTGTTTTGTTTAGTTGTTAAGAAAGTAATGGATAGAGTATTGTTATGTAAGTAATTTAGCTACCATTTGGTAATTTGTTTTTTTTTTTTTTTCAGGTAGTATTAAACAGATAATTCAAAGAGCTATTCACTAACAAATGTTACTCAAGCTCGCTTGAATTTAAAATATTTTTTGTAAGGTTGAAAAATCTTAAAATTGTGTAAGATAAGTAAATTTTCTTTTGTGCATAGCTATTTGAATCACAACTTTTGATAAAATACAAATTATTCCAATATCCGTATAGTAACACTGTCACCATATCTAGTTTAATTTGATATGGTGATGTGTGAACTACCATCTATGTTGCATGGCAGTATTAATGGTCACAAAAAAAAAAAAGAAGCAGAATAAAGGTCTCACTATAGACGACGATTGGGTGACGGATCCAACTCGGTTAAAGGAGGAAAGTTGGCATTTTTTCGCCTCCAAGTTTGATGAATTAGTTTGGGTTAGGCCAACAATATATTCCAAAAGCTTTCTAGTATAGACAGAGATGATTTGGAGAGTCCGTTTTCTTTGGAGGAGATCAAGAGTGTTGTTTGGAGTTATGGCAATGACGAAGCTCCGGGGGTTGGACGATTTACTTTCAAATTCTTAAAGGAGTACCAGGAAGTGTTCAAAGTTGATATTGTCAAGTACTTGAAAGATTTTGAACCTACAGGGAATATCAGTAAAGGTTGCAATGCTTCTTTTATTTCTTTAATTCCGAAAAAGTCCGAGCCTTTATTCTTAAAAGATTATAGCCCAATTAATCGCATGGGTGTATGTAAAAAGTTCTTTCAAAGTTGTTTGCTTTGAGACTTAAAAAGTCCTTGAAAAAGCTATTAGTTATGAACAATCGACTTACATGGATGTTAGAAGTATATTAGATGGTCCGCTTGTGATAAATGAACTATATGTGTGGGCTAAGAAGTTAATAAACAAGTTCACATCTTCGAAGTGAATTTTGTTAAGGCTTTTGATTCTCTCAACCGAAGATTTTTGGATTCTATTATGGAGCAAATGAAGTTAGGCCTTAAATTTAGAAATGGGATAAAAAGCCATCTCAACTTCGGTGGAGCTCCCATTTTAGTTTATGGTAGACCTGACAATACGTGTCTGCGTGTCGTGTATACGTGTCAGACACGAATTTACACGACATGAATTGTAAAACATGTTTTCCATATCAAACACGAACACGACACGTATTTAATTCGTATGACATGTGAGACGACACGAGTAGACACGTTTTTAATCGTATTACACGAAAACACGAATTTATACCCATATTGTTCTAATACCATTTTTAACCTTATAAAATATATGTGTTTATGCGTGTTTATACGTATATATGCGTATTTATACGTGTTTATATGTGTCTATGAGTTTTCATGTATATACGTGTTTATGCACGTCACACGAATTTAATTCGTGTCTTATACGTGTCAAAACAGGTAAATCTGTGTTTTTGACACGTCTAAGACATGAAACACGAATTTGAAATTCTAGTTCGACATGAGTAGACACAAAACACGAATTTATAAAACCCATACACGAAAAACTCGTGTCGTGTATCAAATTGTCAGGTCTAGTTGATGGTTCCCCCATTAACGAATTTGATATCAAATGAGGACTTAACGCTTCATTGCAAGAAGCTTGTGATCGTAATATTTTTCACGATATGTCCTTATCTAAAAATGGATCTTGGGCACCTTATGTATGTAGATGATGTTATTTTTATTGGTGAATGCTTCAAAGTTAACTTTATTAATCTAAATAGAATTCTTAGATGCTTTTATCTTTCCACCGGTTTGAAATATAACTTAGCCAACAACAAAGTTTTTGGTAGTGGTGTTCATAAATCGGAGATTGATCGCCTTGCCGGTATCTTACATTGTGAGCGTGGCATTCCCTTTCACTTATCTTAGACTTTTTATTGGTGCCAGTATCAACTTGCTATGAAAGCCTATTGTTGATAAATTCAAGTCTAAGCTATCCTTATGGAAAGCAAGAAATATCTCATTTGGGTAGTCTTCCTCTCCATTATTTCTCAATTTTCAAAGCTCCCAAAAAGATTATTGAGATGTTGGAAGGCATTAAAAGAAGTTATTTTGGGGGTGGCTTGGAAGATAAAAGGAAGATCCATTGGGTAGCTTGGAATATGGTCTGTAGACCTAAAGAAATTGTATGTGGGGGGGGGGGGGGGGGGGGGGGGGGGGGGGGGGGCTGATGGTCCGATATTCGTGGAACCAACATCATCATTACTGGATTTTTTTTTTTAATTCAGTTAAATCAAACATAAAATATAATCCGGTAACTATTTCTAATCCCACATTACATAAACTTGTTGGCTTTTTTACCATGTAAAAAAAAGCCGGTTGCAAGAAAAACGACAATAATATGAAAAGGAGCAAAGTCGATTCTTTACAAGAAGTCCACTGCTAATACATAATTTGACCAATAACCATTCCAACTTGACAACTTCTAACACGAAAAAAGTTTCCAAAAAAATACCACAAATTTGTAAAAGCTCCAAAAGATTAAAGAGTAAGTCCTTGGTCAAATCCGAGCCAAAATACAACTTTCATTGCATAACATACAACTCAACAAAGCATCACCACCTTCGGATTTAAAACCCCAACAAATAAGAGAATCCACATTCCACAATCCAACATTATTGCACAACCACCACCACCACAACCACCACCACCACCATCACCACCATAACAACCACCACCACCACCGTATATATGTGTTTGATTTCTCTTTAATCAATAAAAAAAACACGAATCACAATCAAACAATACTCGGTGGGTCCCCTTCCCAATTACAAACCGCTCTCGCCCACCGCGTCCGAATACAATCCACCAACGGAGCATGTTGAGTCCTCTCTGGTTTCTCAACCTCCACCACCTCCTCAACACCACCACCGCCACCACTACCACTACCGCCGCCGCCGCCACTCATAAACTCCTCCGGTGTCCACCTAGGCGGCACCGAAACCCTCAACTTCGTCAACCGCGGCCGTTGCCGTTGCACCCCGACCTCACCACCACCACCACCACCGCCACTCCCCGCCACCGCTTTCGCAATCCCATTAAAATGCCACAAGTAAAAGACCTTTTTGCCCATCAACCCGGTCGAATCCTTCAACCCACCAAACCCCTTATCCAAATCCAACAACACTTGCCAAAACTCACTCCAAACAATGAACCCGGACGAACACAACCCCTCCATTTTTTCCGGCGGGAGGTTGATGTTTGTTTCGTGGAGGACTTGCCGGAAGCCGTCGACACTGATGAAACCGCCGCCACCGGACTGGTCTTGCGCGTCGAAGGCACGCCGGATTGTGGTTTCGCGGTTTTCGAATTCGTTTTCGGCCTGGACCTGTGGGTCCAGGGCGAATAAGACGGTGTAGTGGGATTCACTTCCCACTACCCAGATTGGCCATTTTGGGGATTTTAAGGATTGGCCGACTTTGCAAAAGTTTAAGGATTCTAGTAAAGTGAGGAATCCGACTTCTACGGAATTTAAGATTCCTTTAACGAACATTCCGCCACCTAAATCCATTTTTCCATCGAATACATTGGCAACCGCCATTCCGGAGAGTAGGAGGTTCACGATTTCCTGATAGTGGAAATTTTATGAATGTTATTTTTTTATTGAATGATGATTATGAACAAGAAATGAGAGTGATATCTAATAATGATGATAATAATGAGGGTTAAATGAGGATTTGAGCAATGATGTTTCGTTTTTTTATCAATTTATGTGTTTTTTTTATATAAAATATGCAAGACATTTTATTTTAGAACCAAAGATTTAATATTTTACATTTTTACTAATAACCGCGGTTGAAAAAAGGTTACATATTTCGTGTCCATTGCATAAATTGGTAAAAAAGGTAAAATATAGTTTAAACAAGTAAAAATACGAGATACCGTTGCATAAATTGGTAAAAAAGTGAATTATGTTACATAAATTGGTAAATAAAAGGTGTAATGTTGTAAAAATGGGTAAAAAAAGTAAAACTTTATTGCATAAATTGGCAAAAAAAAGGTTTGTATAAATTGGTAAAAAAAAGTGTAATGTTGTAAAAATGGGTTAAAGAGTGAAACTTTATTGCATAAATTGGCAAATAAAAGGGTTGCATAAATTGGTAAAAAAGTGAAATATTGTTGCAGAAATTGGTAAAAAAGGTGAAATATTGTTTCAAAAATTGGTAAAAAAGTGAAATTTTGTTGCATAATTTGGCAAAAAAAGGTATGTACAAATTGTTAAAGAACTGAAACACTGTTGCATAAATTGGTAAAAAAGTGAAATATTGTTTGCATAAATTGGTAAAAAGGTGATACATTGATGCATAAATTGGTAAAAAACTGAAAGTTTGTTGCATAAACTGGCAAAAAAAGGTATTGTATAAACTGGTAAAATAAACAGTGTCGCATAAATAAGCATTTATGGAATAAAACATGCTTATATATTTTGGTCCCACTTACAATGATGCATATTTTAGTCCTGGTTGCATATTTCGATTAAAAATCACTTTGTTGCATAAAATTCACATTTAACCCTAAAAAATAATTATCACCACAATAACAATAACTATAATGAGGGGTAATAACGTCTTTTGACAAATCCCCTTACCTGTGAAGCATGTCCAAATGGAGCAGTAACCAAAGGTTGGCTGGGGTCATCCCTGTCAGCTTGAACAGTTTCCTGAAGAGCAAAAATAACACATTAATAAACAAACAAGGGCAAATTCGTAATTTCAATGTTAACACACCAATCCTCGAGAAAGCAAAGCAGAAAGTAGGAATAGCAATGCCCCCATACGACTACGGAAGATCGGAATCATCAATTCCAGCCTCTGCATTGCACTTGCAGGAGACGTGAATGTGGTCACTGTTAGAGCTTTTTGTAAATCACAACCGGATTCAATTGAAAGACCCTCAAGAGATCTTGCAACAATCTGTTGGATAAATTCATGGAATCAGAATATATGAATATTTAAAAGATGACGGAAATTACGAAAGTGACCTTACCTCGTCTTTTGACTTTTCATCATTACCCTCGATGTTATGGTCGATGATTTTCAGAGATGCAATTGTTGCAATGTTATTACTTCCACATAAAAACAATATTTCACCCATGCTCCTCACCAAGGCTCTGTGAGTATAAAAAGGGTATTTACGTCTTTTCAATGATAAGAGGATAAAAGGGCATCTACGTCTTTTTCACAGACGAGAGATCAAAAGCAAGTCCCTGTCCCACCGCCTTTTTGGGTGGGGAAAAAATTGAAATTATTGTCCAAAGACGATAAAGGGCATTTACGTCTTTTTCACAAAGAGATCAAGAGCATGTCTGTGTCCTACCAACTTTTTGGGTGGGAAAAAAATGCAATTTTTGCCCAAAGACGATAAAGGGCATTTACGTCATTTTCACAGAGAGATCAGGAGCAAATCCCTGTCCTACCAACTTTTTGGGTGGGAAAAAAATGCAATTTTTGCCCAAAGATGATAAAGGGCAATTACGTCTTTTGCTTAGACGAAAGATCACCTTGATTTTGTTTCTTCAGTTAGAGAGCCAAAGATATTTGAGACAGAATCTTGATTTTCCTGCAGTCTTCTTGAAATTGATTTCATTGGTGTATTTGGTACAACTTTATTTAATTCTTGTGGGAAAAATAGGAGGTATTTAAGAACAAATGCCTGCAAAATGAAACAAATTCAGATATGAAATGTCAAATTTGTTATGAATCAAATCCTAATGTGTATAACCTGTAATCTTGATTTAGTTTTTGTTTTTTAACATTGAGAGAAGTTGAAACTAATTACCGTTTGAAATAAAAAAGAATAAAATTTGTGTTAAAGTTGAAATCAAGAAGGTTTACTTGTATAGCTGCTAACACACCACATGGCCCACCTTCATGTTGAACTAATCCCATAGATGTTTCTTCATCAGGACTAAACCTACAAGCAAAATTATAGTCTCTAAAATAAGTAATAAGATAAAGGCTGAAATGCAAGAAATAGCAACGTACTTTCATTTATTTGTTTGTTACAGCACTCTACTTTCTTTTATCTTTATCATAGCATTGAACTTTTAATCTTTTTGTAATCAAGACATTGCAATTTAAAAATTCTACCTGATTATAGCATTGTACTTTCAATTTTTTTTCTTATTAGGTCAGTGTAATTTGAAAATCTACCTAATTTTATAGCATTGTACTTTCAACTTTTTTTCTTATTAGGACAGTTTAATTTGAAAGATCTACCTAATTATAGCATTGTACTTTCAACTTTTTTCTTATTAGGATATCATACTTTGAAAAATCTATCCAAATATAACAGTGGAAATTACTTTTTATTTGGATGAAATTGCTGTAATTGGGTAGATTTTTCACAGTACTGTGTTGTAATTTTGTAAATAGGTAAGAAATGGAAGTAGGATGCTATAATAAACAAATAAATGAAAGTGGGTTGCTACATCTTCTGTTTAATCCTAAAGAAAACTATTTTGGAGCAAGATTTCACATAGCATATTCGAAGAGCTGAATGCAAGAAATAGCAATGTACTTTCATTTATTTATTTATTAGTTATAGCATTGTAATTACACTTTCTTTCCTAATCAGGGCATTATACATCAAAAAGTTTACCCAATGATCGATGTTAATAGTGAAAATTGCTTTGTTTTTGGATGACATAGCTAAAATTGGGTAGATTTTTCAAATTACATGTTGTAAATAGGAATAAATGAATATATGATGCTATAATAGACAATTCAATGAAAGTAGGATGCTATAATAAACAAATCAGTGCAATTCAAAAAAGGATAAATAAATAAACAAATCAATGGAAGCAGGTTGTTTTTTCTTGCATTTAACCCTAACGAAAACTAATTTGGCTTTTGACATTAAATTTATAAAAGAATGCAAACATCAAATCAAGATTGGCTTGTTCTTTTTGAAAAGATAAGTGGCAAGATTATTGCTTTCGTCAAACTCGTGATTATAACATACATTAAAAAAAAAGCTTTATTTATCATGAACAATTTACAAGCACTATCACCATCTCTCACAACCATCGCAGCTTTTATTTGTCAATTACATAACTTTTGATATATTATCATAGAAGTGGTCACAGCACTGAATTAACAATAGAAACAGTCGCATACAATAATATTGATCATCCACACCACATATATAACAGAAAATCAAAACACCAATAATAATCAAAATAAAAGCATCAAATTCACGTACTTATCTATGCTATGAGACTATGACTCCTACCTACCTGTCATTAACACTAAAGTCTCTTATGACATGATAAAATAAAACAAAAGGGAATATCAAAAAGATGCATTTTATATCAACAACATTGAAGTTCATCCCAGAATTAAGCAGTTGTTTACTTGCAACAACATTAGCATTTAAAGGAACCAATCATATAAACCTCTAATTACTTTGAAGTACCCTCAGAAGCCAAGTATAAATATATGGACACTTGTACTACTGATTTAGTGAAACTAGCACATTAACTCTCTTTTAAGTTTTAACTATATATTTATTGTAAAGTATCTTCTGTGGAAAGCGGATGCGACTTTTCTATTCAAATCCATGTTTTGCATGAGATTAATTCTTTTGAATGTATTAATTTCAACATCTCAATTGGATTTAAAGCAGTCTAGAAACCTGTCTTACGTAACAGCAATTTCTATTGTCACATTGAACTGATTGAAGAATTTGAAGTCATGTGTGAATACCTTCAAGTGTGTAGCACTAAATGATATTTAAACATTCTCATATTGTGTAGTACTAAACTCCCTAATTCTAATACTGAGATGATATTTAACACTCTTCCTTTAGCTACCTTTATCAAGAATCCTCTAATTTTCATGTCTCATGATGGAACACAAAGTTGCAATAGAACACCAACTTAGATGCTCGTCATTGTCAGATTTTCCCCAAAATTGATCAAACATAACTACCCAATGTCGAGATCTAAGTTTTAATCTAATGCTCAGATGATATATTGGCACGAAGCATGAGTTTTATATGTAAACTCTATATACAAACTAAGGTCACGATGAGACTTAATAGTTAAAGCAAGACATGAACTATGGATGGATAGGAAAACGATAAGAAAAATCAATTGAATTATGTAACAGATCGCCATACCTAATACCCTGATTGCTCCACTGTGCAAGTATTCCCTTTGAAACTTCATTTCCAAAAACCATCGAGAATAGCTGTTGTGCTTCCTCCGACGATAACTCTTTCCCCAAAAACTTGTCTTCCTTCACCGTCGCCACAGGTTTATCCACTTTTGACGATGAAGCCTCCGAGGAAGAAGGAACATCTTTTGTCGTACTAGTTTTAGTAGCAGTCGTGGCCATTGCTGCCGATGCCGCCATCATACGCTTTTCAGCAGCTGCCGCCATCAATTCCCTCTGCAACCTCCGATTCTTCACCTCCGGTGACTCTTCCAGCGGAGTCTCAGCGCTGTCGTCCCTCGCTTTGCTCCTCTTCGGCTCTGGCGGCTCATGTTGCATACTCATCCGTAACGCCTTTTGCAAATCATCCTCCTCATGATCCTCCATTGGAATCAAATCAAATTTTTCCTTATTAATTTGAACCAGATCTCCAAAATACAAAACCTTCACCCCAAATTAGGGTTTCCAAAATCGAATATCAAATAAATTATGTATGTATATATACACAAAAGCAAATCAAAACAGTTAAACGAAATTATACAAACATCTACACACAAGATTTAGCTATAAAAGCCGTAACATATTGACTTGAAAGCTTAACAGTCTCTGTGAGAGTCCTGCGAATATATATATATATAGAAAGGGGAAAAATTGAATCCGTTATTGGGGGTTTAATTTAAACCTAATTTATATCCAACGAACATAATTTGGCGTCTGTCGAGTGTTGACTCGAGGGGACCGACGACGTCGTATTACGTAATTCGGGAGTCACTTTTAGAAGGCAGGATGACGGTTGGATCCTCGGGATGACGGGATGAATGGAAGCGTTTTCAGATGCGAAGGGTGTTTTGGTCATTAAATAAGTATAAGCTATATATATTATTTAATTTAATCAGAAGATAATATGCTTGGCTTGCATGAAGAGTAAAGAAACATGGTGGTGGTCTTGTGAAATCTGATGGGTCTTTGTTATGTTGGAAAGTGATTGTGACAGGGTGCTCGTGGTTATATATATGAACCGATTAAGAGATCTGGTCAATTAAGACATGATTGAATCAATTGGGTTTATGAAAAAAACTGGTGAACCGATGACTTGTGACCCGTTAAAAACTCGGATTAACCTAAAATTTAAACTAAAGTAATAACCGATAAGTGGCTTAATTGATTTGAAATGTGTCGGCTTCTCGAACACAAGGTGACATCTTTTGATATTGTAGAAAAAAATTGGTCATTTGTTGTTGATAAAGATGATAGTAAATTTTATATACTAAACGATCGTGAACTTGATACATATAATATTACAATGTCTCGATATACATGATTGGTTTTGGATTCATTGTAAACTATATTTTATTTTCGTATTATAGTTTATGTCTCTTTTTTAATGTATTAGGATTGTCCTAGAAGTTTTTGACATCAATATATTTGCAATATGGATTCTGGTTATGTTTTTTAATGTTCGAGGTTATGGACATCAATTTTTAGATTTTATATATATATATATATATATATATATATATATATATATATATATATATATATATATATATATATATATATATATATATAATGAGTAATAATTCTAAAAACTGGATTGATCTAACGTTTGAATCGATTGAACAAGTTGACTTATGACCCATCAGCTAAAAACTCGGATTTTAAAACATTGATGTTAGGGCAATAGGTACGAATTATAACTATATGTTGAGAAATAAATTGATCATATAGAAAACAAAGCATATGAAATATAAGTAAGTCATCGTCCTTATTTGTCATTTAGTTGTTTTCTTTATTAGGGTGGAAGGAACCCATATTTGGGAACACACTTGCCACATAAGTTGGACATCGACCTTGATATTGTCCCAATGAAAACGAAAGTATACCGACTAAAGTGTGATTTGAGTGAAAGTAGGTTATTAATATGTGCATTTAACCATAACTTTAATAATAAAGCGGGTTTCACTTAATGGGATTAAGTTATTTTAGTTAACAACATGATAACATTAGCTTCTGCGTTACATAATAACATTGACCAAAACAAATAAAATGTGCTATCCGTTAGTATTTTAAGTACATTATAATCATATGCATCATCGGTGTGATAGTTAACTAACTATTATCAAATATATCAAGCCTTAACCGATTTCTCAAATATAAGATTCATTATGTATTCATTCAATGCATTCATAGTCTGTGTACTGATTATTTTGGTTATACCCCTAGAAAATATGACTCAAACCAAGGAATGACAACTACCAAATTTTATTCTCACCCACCAAAAAGTTGGATATCGACCTTGATGTTGCCCCCAACAAAAGAAAATGAAAGCTAAATGAACAAGTGCACACAATAAATAATTTGTTGGCATTTTAGAGGCAAAACCATAAATGCGAAATTGGCATTTCAAAAGAACGAATATTCCATATCAACCAAATTCATGATATCTCGATCATAGAAAAGCAACAAATCAAGTATTTTAAGATAAAATAGAACCCTAAACATGTTGTATTGCACATACATCAAGCTAGGGTTAAAAATTGCTACAAAGTCGAATACCTGTACAAATCCATCTTAGCAAAAAGGAAATGACTCTAAAATCCATACTTTTTTTTGGAACGGCAAATCTATCATACTCCTACTCCTATTCTAATCACCTTAAATCCACCTATTCTCCCTAATGGGGATTTTTATTCCCATTAAAAAAATGAAGTACTAAATATAATATGTATTTGAAATAATAATACAATACAAAATTTAAACTTACATTGAAAGGAAACATGACGTGCGTAGTCGTTGATGCGGTTAAAAATAATAAAACATCACTCCTCTATTAGTCAGGGTAAGTAAGGGTCGAACCAAGGAGTCCGTGGTTGACACTTTGTGTCGATAGAAACCCAACTATAGTGTCACTCTATAGCATGACAATCACTAACACTCGAAAACCAAAACAAAACTCAAACATAAAACCAAACCAAATCAAATGAGATCTAATGCATCAAGCAATCAAATATCAAAACAACCATGAAATTGAAAATAACTTCTTTTATAAAACCCAAAAACAAAATAATCGTTCCAACGCCGATCCAACTAACCCAAGAACTACAAGAGCCTAATGATTACTCCTTAGATCTAAAACTCAATCTCAAATGATTAGAGAAATTCCTGAATGTAGAATACCCTTAACACCGAGGATTGATACGAAACCGAATAACTAAGCTAAAAAGCTAAAACTAATAATTCTAACCAAACTATGCTAAATAAACTGAAAATAATAAAGATGAGCCTTGAGATCCAAAGAATTCTCGACGGATTGCTGTGGAATACCGTCTGAATGTCTCTATTTATAGTTGTAAAATTGCACAATTTTGTGTCATCAACGCCAATATTTCGCGTCACGATCATAGAGTTATCCCGATATCTCGCTAATTTGAAATTCAAACTGAAACCAGATTACGATATCATCTCTTCTTAGCGTTGCGATCCTTCAGCCTACGCACAGTGATCTTCTCGAATCCTTATCTCTTCGTTTTCATCTCTATCATTGTTCTAATTTCCACTTTAAACACTGCATTTTAGTACTTTTATCATACAAAGCAACTTCCAACAAAAGTGAGTGTATCTAGTCCTTTTATAAAGATAAATTAACTAAAACATGTAAAATAATGCATAAATAAACTAATACAAAAGCGCGTTATGAAAACATAGCTCCTTTGATGACGTACTTTAATGGTTTATCAAAATTATTCTTTGCTATGTATTTTTCTTAATTTTGTCAAAACACTTACGCATCTGCACGTAAGTGTGTGTCCATAAATAATTCCCCTGAGCAAAGTTATCGCATATAAATCAATTTATTGATAACAACAAGTATTAAATAAGATAAGTAATAATTTTGAGCTTTCATACATGTTGCAGTCCTCCAAGTCCTCTATGATTGAAAGCCATTCGCGTGATATATGAGTTTCTTCTCCCACCCAAGAAATCCATCACATAACATATGAAGCAAACAAACCCTCACATTATCCTTTTCTAATATGTAATAGAAAGCCTCACACAAATCTAGTAATTGTAATGAGGCGCCACGCATTATGTCCAGTTACATACGTGTTCGAAACAACCACCGAGTGATCCTTAAATTTTGTCTTATAGTTTGGAACACCCTGGAATTAGAAACCGATGATAAGAAAAAACTTCAGCTGGCCAAACGACAGAAAGTGTCCTCCTATATGAAATCTCAATTGCTCCTACACGAGTAAACCTTCATTAATCAAAAGAACCTTGTGTAACATTAATGCATTGATAAGTAACTCGTCACCAGACGTTCGCAGTACATCAAGCCAATATCTAAAACATGTGGTCTCAAATAATGCTCTAAGTGGTGCTAATAGACGATCCAATATGGTACATACTTGCCCCAGACTCCCAAAGTGTTTACTATCTACTAAAACGCCAAATACACTAGCAAATTACCAATATGAACTGCTAAAATACTAAAAGTGGCATGGAAAAATGGACAAAACCCATTTTCAAGCAAAATAAGAAAACAAAAATGGTGAAAACCCCATTTTGCAGGGTGACCTGCGGAAATACCAGAATGAGCCTACAAAAATGAGTTTTTGCCTATTTTAAGTGTTTAAATGCCCAAAACAAACAACAAATAACAAGAGAAAACCTTATTCGATTCAACTCATTATCCTCTTAGCAATGTTAAGTTTAGAGCGTTTCTAGTAAATTACGAAATTGAGAACTTGAATTTCTTTTACAAAAATTACCTTACGATCCATTAGGGCTCAATTCAAAGGATCGCTGGCCCATTTCACGGGGTTGTTTTGCAAAATTCATGGTTAGTTCTAGATTTTTCTTAATAGTTTTATTTCTTAGAGTAAATTAGCTTAAGTGGTCCCTTTTCTCTCATTTATGTGACAATTAAATAAACAATATTGATCAACCACTTAATTGATTAGTTTTAATATTACGTTGATTTTAATGAGTAATGACTATATGCTATTCATTTACTTAATACTCATTTAATCTAATTTTAAAATCAACAAAATAATAATATATCATAAAAATTAAATAAAATATAAGACAAATATGTAACATTAGTTAAAACACTCATGTTATTATTTACAAAGTTGATAAAGGGTGTCCTTGTTTATGCGTATCTTGTTAATGCTTTCCTACTTCTAATAGAATCTTCTGCTTCTGAAGTTAGCACGGTCTGTCATGAAAAGTAATAGGCTAAAGCTAAAGATGTATTGTTTTAAAACAACTTATTTGAAAATATTAATTTTTTTTACCGTTAAAATCATTTTTTTTAGTTTTACTTATACAACAAATTAGTGATGAACTAATTCTGAATGCTATTTAGGATATGTTATAATTTCTATGAGATTTTTTTTTTGTTTTAAGTTTTAAACTTTGAAAGTTAGAACTGTTAAAAGAGGCAGAATCCTAAATATTAATAAAATGACACTCCAATAAATTTATATTTAGTTAAAAGTTACATAAAGTTAATAATTATGTTTAACTTGAAAAGAACGTTTGATATTTAAAAAAAATCGAAATTGAAATGGACCAAAATTAATTAATAATATTAACAGTTAAATTTAATATTAGATAAAAAATTATATATAATTTTATTTATGCTTAATCCACATGTAAAACCCATCGATATCATATGGTTCGAGAGACATGTAATTATTTTGAATTATGCTAATTTAATTTCTTTTTATAAATTTAATTGAATCACTTTGTTACCTGACATGGGAGTTGTGTATAATTAAATCGTCTTAGCATACCTGGGAATGACAAAAAATTGAAAGCATCGCATGTAGAAATATAACCGATGTTACACAGGAGCTTGCTTTTGGAGGACATGTAAACCTAATATAAGTAAAACTAGAAAAGTCGAAGGGCCGTGTCTTAAATTTTGGGTAAAAATTGGGCGTATGATGCTATAAATGAGTATATTTTCAAAGTAAAACGTCCTAATAAGGAAAAAACGAATATGCAATGCTACAATTGGGCGTATTTTAATAATAATAATGTTCTTACACATTATGAAACGTACTTGTAATTCTTTGGTCAAAATATCAACATAATGCCTTAAGAAGAAAAAATGAAAAAATGAAAGTAAAACTGGTGAAACAACATCAAAGTCCTCAGTTAATTTTTTTTTATTTTTTTTATTGTTGTTAATATCCCAAGGAAACTTATCCTATTACTAAATAATGAACCAACAAAGTTACCTTCACCATTTGCATCGATGGTGGAAGGACCAGCTTCAATAGCTTGTTTAGAATGAGAGGAAACAAAATCTTCAAACACACTTACAATGACAACATGCTTTGAGCCTATCAACTTCCATGTTGTGCTGTTCCACTTCACAAGATTTCCTCCTCGATCTACTCAAGTCATAATCCATGTGACATTTCTGTTTTCAGTCGAACTTATAATTAAGTACAATCACACGCTTGCCACAGTTCTGGTGGAATATGCTTCTGCAGTAGGAATGACATTGATCAACAAATGGAAGTTAGTTGACAGAAAACGATTGCCCAAAATAAAACTATAAAAACTACTAAATTTTTTTATGCTTCCAAATTAATACCAAATGCAAATCGGAATGGAATTGAATTTCAATTCTGACCAAATCCCATGGAATCAATGTATCTTATTTTAAATTTTTTCTAGGAACTTGTGAATTTCTGTTAGTAAAAAAATTCCATAAAGGAAAAATTGATGTCATTTATTTCACTTAAAAATGTAGTTATGCTCCCACTCTCCCGTAACAAAGATCTTCTGTTCCAATGAAGAAAATAATGTCAACAAATACTTTTATATAATCATATTTCACCACTCTGGAAGGTTATTGATGGGGAAGGAGCTCTTGAGTTTTGGAGATAAATCTCAGTATCTCACATTTAAGCACATAGGAAATACATTGTTGATGACATTAGATTGTCTCCTAAATTTTGCAATTAACATTAGACATCTCAAAATTTGATTGCTATAATAGAGACTAACATGCCTACATCTTCATAGTTACTACTTGATTGTTAGGATGCCACTTTTTGTAGTGCTATGCGTACCTGAAAGTTGGCAAACAACAGCCATGTTGATGGAGTCAAACCGATCAAAAGTGATATAATAGTAATAAGGATCATCCGGCACCTTGATCCCAAAAATTAAAACCAAGAATAAGAAAAGATGCTAACATCAAGATACAAGATGGTCTAAAATACCAATAAAATAATAGATTAAACATTAATGAAATAGATGGATTTGTTACGTAATTCAATATTTCAATACGACACTCCCAATCAATTAGAACTGCAGAAAATTGACTAACAGGACGTTGATTTGTTAAAACTAAAACTGACACATAAGCGCATTAAAATATGTCGAAGTAGAAAAAAGGGGAAAAATAGGGGATTGTTGATATTGGGCGTGTGTGACGTTGCTTCACGCAGAAAAGGATACCCTATCGCTAACCTTGTTTTCTATCTTCATCCATGACCCCTGATTTAGAATCTGAACACATCCACCGCCTTTGAATAGATCGGAGTGAGGATTGGTGTACGGGTGAATCAGGTGTATAGGAACAATAAAGATAAAACAAAAAACACAAAATTGAAGGCTTACCCAATCCCCTTCGCTTAGTTGCAGTCGGCCTGGTGTCCCAACTTATGGTTGTTGCCTTTCCCGATTTGGAAAAAAAGCTTTCACTGTTAGAAAGCAGCGGTAATTGTCTGGTGGTGGATTAAAGTGGAGCCGATCGATAATTCTAATTGGTTCATCGTCTTCAAGCGTCCAAAGAAATTGTTCACGTCTTTCAAAATCGCCATCTTAGTGGAAGAAGGCGGTGCAAAGGATTGCCTCCTAAACCTTTTGTGTACAATCCAGAAACGTAATATAAATCCCCAAAAGAAAAAACGAATACGCGACTTAAGTGGCTTAGAAAAATGAATAGGAGTCGAAGGAGAAGAATCCTAGGATGTTTAAAGCTATGCGATCCATTCGGAAGGACAACGGCGTCGGTCAAAGAATGAATAGGTGGCGCAAGAAAAACCCTCTATCAAGCAGAATAGCGAACGGAGAAAAAAAGCCTTTCTTTAACAAACGACGCAAAGTCTGATAGTCGCCACAACGAAAAGCGACACAACGGAATAGAGCGGTGGGGATGGTGGGTTTGTGCGATGCAAACCGTCGCCGGAGATCTGCAACACACTGAAATCGAACTCGGGTGAAGCTTTGGCGGTGCTGTGATAAGGAGAGGATGAAGCGGTGAGGGCGGGAGAAGCGTCTGGAAACGAAAAGACGAAAAATCACCACAGTACCCATGGAGAAATCGAGAAGAATCGCAACAAAAAAAAAAGACCCGAAATCCGGATCCGATCGGACCCGCGTGACAACCCGGAAAAGGAAAAAACCCATGTAACGTTCGTAAAAATGACGCTTTTTAATTAATAGAATAATTCATTAATACTATTAAGAGTAAATAGGATTCTAATTTTTTTTATATAAGTCAACTTCACTAATAATACGGAGAGTAAAAAAAGCGCCCTAAAATTAGCAACGGAATTTGCGAAGGATTAGCGACGGAATTCTGTCACTAATATAATAAACATAATTTTTTTTTGGACCTTTAGACGACATGCACCCTGTGCGGCCACACACCTCGCACCCCTTAGGGACGCCCATGATGTTACTAAATCATAACCAAATAACCAAGTTATATAACTCTTTCATCCAGGTCATTAATTCAAGTCTTTATAGAAAGTATAACCAGTCAACTTTCAATTTTGTTGCAGCGATATTAATTTCACTTACAAAATGTTTAGCTAAACTAATACGAATACGTTTGCATAGCTTATTATGTTTCTGTTTGTCCACATGCATGAAGGAGATGACCAAGTTTTAAGCAAAATAATCTTAATTGTTAATTGTTTAATTATTAATTAGGAGGAAGTTTAATTTTCCCACTAGTGCGAAGTGCAGTAGGCCACGATTCCCTTATTTTCTCCCACTTTTATTTAGTTGTTGCATGATATTTATTTCCTTGTGATCGGACTTTTACGAGGATGAAAATAAAATTGCTTCCAAGTTTAGTCCGCTTCTTCATCTTTTGTCTTGGAGATTGATCATCTCGAATTGATCATATCAATTAGTGCTTTCATCGCTCGTTTTCATGCCTCCTAAAACCGAATCAAGCTCCACATCCGACAACACCAATACCGTCCTCCATGATGTCTACTAATCGGGAAGACATCAAAACTATTATATTTACCAACAACATTAATACCACTATAACACAACTGTAATTATCAATATATACACAATGGGACAATAAAAAAACAAAACAAAACAATGGCGACAAAACAAAAACTTATAAGTTATATGCATGCAACCAAAATTTTTGCTATGGTACAAGTACATATGAGGCTTACTACAATTTCGTACCAACTTTCTTTAGATACACATGAAAACAAATTAGTAACAACATGAAAATAGTACTTCTATTGTATGCATGCCATAAAAAAAGTTAGTACAATAACAAATATATATTCCTCAATCTCGTATTAACAAAACAATATTTGAACAATACTAACCAATTTCATATGTATAACGTCTATAAACTCTTTGGAACCAAATACTGGTTTTCATAGTTGGGTACATTAGTCATAACATGACATCTTGTATCGTATTTGACGTGCATTAGAGTGAAATTTTGACTGATATCAATGAGACAAAAGTTCCAACTTTTTATACCACCCAAAAAGTGACATATGCTCAACCTAAACCTTAAACCCTAATGCTTTCCTCACGTCATCATCAAAAACAGCCTTAGAAAGCTTGTCCTGTCTTGGCAGTCCAGTCTGGTCCAGTCCCATGATAACACATGCTACCTTATTCAACAAGAGACATTGTTAGAACCATAACTAATTGCTCTTAAACTTGAATCCGAGAAATTTGTTATCCATTGTCGCGGACCTCCGAATTCCCCTTTCATGTTATAAGCATACGAAGGCCACCGTACATCAATCCCACACTCATGCAAAACACCCATTTTGATCATCCTTTGAGTCCTCCCAAGAACCAAAAGGCTAGAAAATGTGGAATAACTATTGCCCACAAACACATCCGCCCTCAAGCAAACTTCATAGTCTATAGCTGACTGAATCAAATACGGATACTTCTCATAAATCTCAACTAACCCTAATCGCTTCTTGTCAACAACATGCATACCCTCTTTCCAACCAACCAAAATCGAATCATCCTCAAGCAGTTCAGTCGCCACCGCAAGGTAAAGAATTGTTGGTGGTCTTAGGGTTTCAAGATTCGCTACTCGAATCATGATTTCCTCTTTACTACTACAAATATCCGATACGTTTGATCTTTGTTCTAGTTTCTTACAATGTATCATCCAATCTTTTTCTATCCTCATATGGATTGCTACATATGATGATTGATTTAAAGCAACACTTTTTCCATCACTTCCAAATTGTTTGATCTTTGACACAACTTCATTTACTTCTTTTGAAATTTCGTCTACTAAAACTAAACATTCAAACACCTTTGCATAATCGCTAACGGGCCAATGATCATGCCATAGAAATGGGTTCTTTCCAAGTACTCGAATCGTTTCATATACATCATAATCTTGCTTGCTAAACTCATTCAATTGATCAATATCTCTTTCAAGTGTCCATTTCCTACCACTCCCCTTATGAAGTTCAATCATGCTACTTTGATTCGTTAGATCCGAGTATCGACTCAATTGTACAAAACCATTACAAAGAGAATTAAATTTCTCGAATTGGAAGATCTTATCGAATGAAATAGGTTGTAGTCGATTGATTTCTTTGTAGAATAAAGATGCACTTAAGCTAGGCATTAGAAGCGATCTATTTAGGGTTCTTGCGGTTAAACAAGCTCTCGCTAAAGCAATCTTTTGATTGTTTAATCCCCAAACAATTTGAGGTACTTCTAAGAACTTCATTTTCACATTCCTAGAATCCGATTCTAACAACCCGGTTTCATAATTAATAGACACACTTCTAAAGGAGTTGGAGAGTAGAAGAGTTCTAATAATCAAAACCATTAGAAGCAAGAACAAACATTTGGACACCTGTGAACTTACATTGAACCTAAAGATTGATATGTCCATCTGCGATTCATAAAGCTTAAACACACATTTGAATTGAGTTCAATCCCACTTCAAAACAGTGAAATCAACATGTGTTTCTCTCAAAATTAGAAATGAACTCAATTGAATTCAATAATATAGACATATACACACAATTTTGAATTGATTTGCATAATCAGAGGAGACAATCTCTCACCTGAAAACAATCTGGAACTCGCTAGAGCCTTGAAATTTTGAATGGGATTGAATTCAAGTGAAATTGATTGAAGATTGAAGAAGTCGATCAATCTAATTGTATTTGTCTCCGACAGTTAATGACTGAAAAATGTACAAATCTGACCCGATTTGGAAATAAATTAGTTGAATGCAATTGAATTTGATGAAACTTTATCGGATCGACAAAAAGGTGTGAAGGATCATGGGCATTATGGGGAGACAAAAACAGAGAAATCTGATAGTCAGGGGAAACGAACAAAGAGGGAAATGATGATGAATCGCAATTCCTGCATGGAGAAAAGAAGGAAAAAACGAAAGGAATGAAGAGAAAAAGGTTAAAATTCTTTGAGTTCGAAAGTAAGAACAAAAACCCATCACAATCTTGACAACCTGTTTTTGTTCCACAGATTTCTCGAATTTGTTTACACATATGCTTCCATAAAGTAAAACAATTTGAGTGCAACATTGATTATGTAAAATTAAGAAATGAAAGTTGGTGTTGAGAAAAAAATTAGGCGTGCTAGCCAAGGATGTGGGTGAACTAATAATTTATAAATACATATTACACATTTACATGATAAAAAAAATGTTATATTAGCGTATTATAGATGATTTGTTATTTGTTTTTGCATTTCCAATGAAATATAATCATTGTCATTATCATGATTATAAATTACTTTATTTGTATATTAAAATTTTCAATAAAACCCCAAATTTCTCCTGTTAATTTCCATAAAAATATTAAAAATATTATTTATTATAGTTTTCATAGAATTTAAATTAACCTTGTCGTCTTTATAAACAAAATAAAAAAATTATAACAATATATAGGTTTTATAACTGTTTAAAATATACACATATAATATTTTTTTCAACGATTACAAAATATGAAACCACATATTTTATTTTTTAACATGGTTAATTTTTTTAGTACTAGTTCTTTTTTTTTTTTTTTTTGTCTTTTTATCAAATGTATTTATGTTTTTAATCTGCTATTTTCTCATATAAAATAGACATGATAATATATTGTAATAATCTATTTATTATTTTTATATGATCATGTTTCATCACATCAAGCAACAAGCAAGTTATTGAATTTAAGGTTATCTTAATTTCATTGTTAATTCTCTTGAGTCATTCTGCCCGTTGTACCTCCAAGTTAACCTACCCGACGCTCCACGGTTCCTACAACCATCTAGTAACGTCAAAACAAAGGTAAAACTATAGCATTCTATATGCTATAAATGAAACTTTCGTTTGGATTGTTTGATCTTAAATTATCTAGAAAAAATTAGCCAACTCATTGTGTATAATTTGTAAAATCGTTTCTCACTAAATGAAAAAGATATATTTTGAATTGTGGTAGATAGATTTCGATTATTTGTCCCTTCCATTTTCTAAAAAGCATATGAAACTTTTATGTTAGAAACTAATAGACATTGATTTTTTATTTTTTTCTGTCGACACATCTCACGCTTATGCTTCTTACTCTATTTTGATCATTAAATTTATTAAATGTAAGTATATTACTATTTAGTGTAAAAGTTATAAATACATCGTATTATAAATAAAAAACAAAATAACCACTTAATTTCTTAAAAAAAAAAAAAAAAACTTTGGGTTCATTAAAAAGGTAAAAAGAGAAGAAAGCCAAAAGCGAGGTAAATGGAAAAAACAAAGAAAATGGTTAGTGATAAGAGGGGTCACATGGATTTTGTTGGAGGAAAGCCATGTAATCCCCACTCTAAATTGTCTATTTCTACACTCATGTCTCTATCCACTCTTATTTTTTATTTTGAAAAAGGCTTATGTAATGAATCGGACTGTTATTAAAATTCATAATAGCTCAAATAAATAAACATTTTTTAAAATCATTTTGTACTAGTAACAGTAATTTTTTTTTATCATTTTATTGATTAAGAGAGCCTATGTTATTTCTTCTTCTTTTTTTTTTTTTTTTTGGTAAGGATTAAACACTAATCTTTTTTCTACTTATAATAGGTAACATTTAGATGTTGACTTATAGATTTTAAAACCTTATGACATAATCGAAACAACGACAATATGGTCACTAACAAAATTTCTCAAATAAAGTTGGGTCATTGATCTCCTCTTAAATATCGCTCAAAGATATCTTTTTCATATCATCTAAGAAAAAACCAAAAAATAAAAATAAAAAATCTAAGAAAAAACCAATAATGAAACATTTATGGAAAGTGGGAGTAAAAGCGATGGCTAAATGTTGTCCGCTCAAATTACATAAATTACAAAATGGGTTTTTGACTTTTTGTAATTTGAGACCGTCTACATTCAACTTGAATAAATTTTTCATCAAAATAAATTGAAAGCTATGAAACTATCAAGCTTTAATGTTGGGTAGAAATTATGACCTTTCTTATAGTTAAATGCATAGTTATTATCGATTTAAGTTCCGAAGTATGTGGTTTGGTTATTCAAGTCGATTATAGGTTTAAAATGTTTGATTTTGGATTTTATGTTGATTTGGCGATCATGGAGTCATCTTGGGTTCGATTTTTAGAGAATTATTAAGTAAAAGTGTTGTAAACATACATGTGTGATGGATAACAAAAGAAATACTTCGAAACCATTAAAAAAAACCGACCCGACTGTAAGTATTGTTAGTCTTAAAGATATTGGCTGTTTGAGTCAGATTAAAATGTATCGATTTTGGGCCATTTTGGAGAAGATTCTGCTGGAGCAAGGTATGAAATATGAAGTCCTAGAGGTGCCCCCCATACATCGGTTAAAATTGAAACTGATTTTTCAAATAACTGGTTCTATTCAAAATTGGTTTTAGGAGGGGTCGGTTTCGGTTAAAAGCGAACCGGTTTGAGGCATAGTTTTTCATCAATAATGGTTAACCGGTTTTTTAAAAAAAGGTTCCGGTTAAACCGGTTGAAAAACCTATTTTTGTTAAACTCAAAATTTTACTTCAACCAAATAAATACTTGTATTATATTTGGTTTAAAAAATATAAACGAGAAGCAACATAGTCTTGAACTTTGAATTACAAACTAACTTAAACGTCGAATAACATAATAACTGAAAATAGTAGGAATTATAGTCTTCAATTTGTCGTCTTTATGAAATCGAACATTTCTAATTCGATAACTCTTCAAAATCACCACTGTGTACTGCCATCATTGGTGGTGATATCCCTAACGCAATTTGGATATAGTATTTGACGAGTGGTAAAAGCGTCCCTCAAGCGATATGCAATTTTGTTTCTCAATGTCGTCCAAGTAATCTTTCAAACAAACACATATTTCCATCGACTCGACAGTAAATCGCGACCTTCGTTCCATTATGATTCTGTCATTAAGAGAAAAAGCGGATTCCAAAACTACCGTGTCAAGGTTGGACGATTAGTAAATCACGGGACATGACGGCTAGAATCGGGAATTGCGGTTCATTTTTTTTTCTATCAAGCCAAAATGTCAATGTTCTTAAATTCCTCGACGATAAAGTGGGCCAAAAAAGTTTGAAGTCATATAATTGTCCAACACTACTCGGGAGTGAAATTCGTTGGTGTTTAGTCGCGTCCTCCATACTTAGATTACTTGGTTGACCATCCTTGGTTCTATAATGATGAAATAATTTTTAAAAGTGTCCACTAAATTTAAAATTTTGACCTTCAAAGAAATGTGGTTCCAGTTGACTTAAACCCAATGTTGCAAAATTTGCTAGCCGGTGTCAGGTCGGTCGACTAGCGAGTACTCGGATAAGGTAAATATGTAAATATTATATGATTATACATACTGAAATACTGAATATAGTAATAGTTGCATCAAATTTGATTTTGAATTAAACAAAATAAAAATTAAACAACAAAATGTTTATTAAATAAGTAAATATATTATATTTTTAAACTAATTACATAATTATTATAATTGTATTTAAAAAAATTCAAAATTTCAAATTTAACCTATTTTTTCCGAGTTTTTCCGAGTTTGACTGATTCCAAGGTTGACTCACTGAGTTGCACCAATGTTGATCGAGTAGCATCGAGTTTGACCGAGTAGCACCAAGGTGGGCCGATTCTGACCGAGTTTGACCGAGTCCGAATATATAAAAGTACATCGGACAACACCCAATTCCGAGTACTCGGCAAAGTAGACCGAGTTTTACAACATTGCTTAAACCCAAGTTTGCGACAATTTTTCTCACTAAAAGTACTACAATGCCTACATTAATAGAAAGATTTAGGATGACGACACAAATGAAAACCAAATGTATCTCTTGAAACATTTTAAAAACTTGGATTTCATAGCGTTAACACACGCTAGAAAATATTGTATTTGTTGACATTTTGTATTTAGCTAATTTATCCGTCAATAACAAAAAAATTGATTTAAAACCAACGAATTTGTAAGGTAGTAAACAACCGAGAATAAAGTTTTTATTGTTCATTCCGTAAAAATTATAAAAAATTGGTTGATTTTTGGAGTAGTATTTTATCCGACTCGATGATTGAAATAGATCACATTTTTCCACAGGTATTTTACTAAAAGTGTTAAGTGAGTTTTTTTATTGTAAAATATTTTCAAACATAACAAGCAAAGAATGAGAGCTAATATGATGGGTATTTTATTTGAATAAAAGGGGCTGCCCTAAAATGAGATAGTATGTCAATAAACACAGTGGTTAATGGTATAGACCTCTAGACAGGACAAATATAATTTCACCCCGTATTATTATCATAGTCAGGGTTAAAACACGGTTCATTGCATTGGTGACAAAAAAGCGATAATTTGCTTGTCTTTCGTTACTCAAACCACAAATCGTGTTTAATATACCTCTAAAATTTAAAGGTAAATCCTTACAAATTTGTATCCCAGGTTGCATGGTTATATTAATAATATGTGCAACACACCAAGTATAAAAAATTCACCATCTAAAATAGGTTTTAGTCTGTTGATGACGTTTGCATTATTTGAAATCGAATGAAATAGAAAAACTTTATCTTCTAATTTGTATTCCATCTTAACTTCGTGTAATTTTTTTAATTTGCATCGGTATATAGATAACTAAATCAAGATGAAACTAATATACGGTAACGACTAAATAAAAAATTAACATTTTCGTGATAACCGTACATACGTCACAATTAAAGTACAATTGATTATCATAATTTGCAAAGTCTACAATAATTTTAGAAGTTTATATTACAATAATTTGGTCAAAGTTTCATGAAATTTGTCATGGTTAGAATCATGTTTGCAATTTAAATAGTAAAGTCGGTGTTTTGGTTATTCAATGTTATAGTTGACATTATGTGATATTTTAGTGAACTTTGACCAAAATAAATGTAAAATTGAGGAGTAATGAAAACGTACCGTTAGGCAATTATGAATAACAATAACAAGATAATTTTTTTTTCAAATCTCCAAAATTTTTGTTAATTAATTAAAAACTATTTATTTGAAAATTTTTGAATTACAATAACAAATAGTTTTTTGACAATTTTTTATTTAATTTGACTTGTTTTTCTATGTTTATAATATTAAAACTTGTTTAACTATTTAAAAAAATAGTATTTGAATATATTTTTAAGTTAATTTATAATTTGATTTATGTTTTGGATTTAACATATTATTTAAATTAACAAATTAAGTATATTATAATAATCATTTAAAAAATCTATTATTAATAAGATAATAATTTACATTTAGTAACATATTTAAATTAATAGATTATAGTAAGTTGGAAATTGAAAGGTTATGGAGATTTTCAAATGTATATGGTGAAAGATAAAAACTATTTTGAAAAATAGTCTTTAAATACATTTTTTAACTTTATTTGATATTTTGATTTCTGTTTTGGATTTAACATAATATTTAAATTAACAAATTAAGTGTATTATAATAATCATTAAAAAATCTATTATTAATAAGATAATATTTTATATGTAATAACAAATTTAAATTAATAAATTGATTATATTAATTTAGAAATTGATAGGTTATGGAGGTTTCAAATGCATGTTGTGAAAAGAAAAATGTCTCCTTTATAAGATACTAGTCGAGTCCCCGCACGTTGTCCAGGAAAAAAATTATGTAGTCAAAATATTAGTACACATATATTGTAAGAAATAACTAACTTATCATCGCTAACTATGAAATAATTTTTCTTATATTGAAATAAAAATTATTATAAACTATTGACATTATCTTTAATTACATGATAAAAGAGACATTTATTAGAAAGTTAAAAATTATTTATTTAAAGCAATTATAATAATATAATGTAGTTAACAAAATAATATTCAAATTAATATGTTTGAAAATAAATATTTTATTTTCAAAAAATTAATATAAACTATTTACATTATCTTTAATTATACGATACAAGAGATATTTATTAGAAAGTTAAAAATTATTTATTAAAAGCAATTATAATAATATAATGACATTAAAAAATAATATTCAAATTAATATGTTTGAAAATAAATATTTAATTTATTTTGCATCATAATTATACATATATCCACATTAACTAAAAAGAAAATATAAACATGAGCACAAATATACCATAATGTTAACAAATACTATCTCCAACTCTATTATATAGTTTTTATTTTTAACATTGAGTGCTCCCTACATCCTACACACTACACTTGAATAACATAATCATCTTTCAATATATAATTGCTTACATATCTTAGTATATGTCATCACAAAGTTTAAGCCACTAATAGAAATAAAATCCTTTTACATGGTTGAAGTTAATTATTTATAATAAACCACATATTTAATAAAATTAAAGAATTCATTTAGATATTTAATTTAATGTCAAAACTCTCTAACTTCCAACTAATCTTACTTATCATTAAACCACTACAATTCAAAAGGTATTTATTTACTTATGATAATTAAAATAAATTTATGGTACTTAAAGCGATGATATATATATATATATATATATATATATATATATATATATATATATATATATATATATATATATATATATATATATATATAAACATTGGTTATAAAAAATATCATATATTTTTTCAACTTCAACTAAAAAAGCTTTTCCATAAAGTAGTTAAAGAGACAAATTTTTAACTATATCATTCATATTAACTTTTAAATAATTTTCATACTAAAATGCTATAAAACATTGTAATTATTCTAAACTATATTATAATATTGGCATCTTATAAACTATATAATTTTAGTAATATCTATCCATTGTTAGGTGTGGAAAAAACTTAATATAACTTTAATTTACTATTATTTTTAATTGTATATATGATTAATAAGTTTATATAGACATATATAATAATTATATTAACTCAATGACCTCTACGTTGCGTGTGAATAAAGTTAAATATAATATGTAGTTTAGTGCTATTTTTACATATTGTTATGGTTAGTTAATTTATCTAGTTTAGTATTATTTTTACATATTGTTATGGTTAGTTAATTTTATAATAACTTATTTTCTTAATTTTTTAATTTTGATCATTGTTATAACGATCAGATATCAAAAATTATTTTTATGTTTAAGGTAACAATATAGTGTCTAATTTGATGTTACTTTTAACTATTTTTATTGTTTATGATTTTAAAGAAATATTTTGGAAAGTATTCGTGATTATAAGAAACTATGTTTGTACATCTTTTTAGTTAAATTTGAACTACTATTTAGGTTTTACATTTGACACTATATTAAAAAAATTGTATTTGTTTCTCTTTTAAGTTTAGTTAGCATTTTGATTTAAGATTATCTTTAACGTTGAATTTAAGTTAATAAATTAATCATAATTATAATATATATCAATAATTTAGAAGTTGTAACTTGTGATATTAAAATGATAAATATTTTCCATAAAACATATTTCAACTAATAAACTAAGTATATTATCTTAAAAGTTAAACACTTACCTTTAAAGTAGAATAATAACAAACTTAATATATTAGAAAAACAAATTGTTATGGTTTAAGATATGGTTTATCTATAAAACAAAATAAAAATCAACTTCTATTTCTTTATTGCTCATAAACAATACACTTAGAAAATAAAAGAAAATTAATAAAACTCCTATTTACTTATATATAATATCGTCCTATTTCAAATACGCGTCATTTTTTCATATAATAAAAAAATAGATTATTCTAAGGTCGAGTCTATCTTTTTTTTTCGTTCAATAGAAATACCTACATCCCAAAGTAGAGTTTTGTGTTTTTAAATAAAAGTTTTATTCATATTATTCTTCACACTCTAGCAACATGAACTACATACGTGATTTATATATTCCTCTATCAACGATTATGTGTAATAAGTATCAATTAAGTAGCATAATTAAGCTGTAGTGATCAATAAGTTGGAAGTTGAAAAGTTTATTATTAAAATCAACATTTTATACACTTAAGTATTAAAATTAATATTATTTTAGACAGACGTTTAAAAAAATATTTAGTGATAGTAATTAATTAGTTGTAAGTTGAAAAGTTATGAGATTTTCAAATGAATATGATGCAAGGAAAGTTATTAATTATTAACCATATTGATTTGATGGTCTCATTATATATATATATATATATATATATATATATATATATATATATATATATATATATATATATATATATATATATATATATATATATATATATACTAGTCGAATGCCCGCGCGTTGTGCAGGAAGAAAATTATGTATTTATAGTATAGACAAATACATATTATTCTTATACTACTTTTAAAATGATTATAAACATATCCTCATTATTTTCAATTATTTGATGATAGATATATATATCAAATTACTGAAAGATAAAAAATTCATAACATGTATGATGAATAAACACAATCAAATAAAATTAAAAATAATATGATTTAAGAAAAAATACTTATGTCGAACCATATTATTTTAATAGCATCCACCTACAGATTATGCATGGATATAATTTCTATTTAATTTCAGTTTATTTTTTACTTTTAGGGTTTAGGGTTTAGGGTTTATAAAAACTAATTATTCGGTCAAGTTTCAATTTAAAATATTTAATTTAAACTAAGAGTATTTTTTCTTATCACCACATGCATTTGAAACATCCATGACCTTTCAAATTCCCACTTAATATAATCAATCTATTAATTTAAATTTTTTTACCACATTAATTTGAGATTTTTTTTCTTTATCCCACATTGCTTTACATACATATATGATCTTTTCTCTTTCTCTTATATAATACTATTCATTTGCTTTCATTGTCCTTAAGCAGCCTTTTTCTTTTGTATCAACTAAACCATCATTTATAATGCAATATATGACTCGTTTTCCATGAACCTACTGATATGCGATGAAAACACAAAGCTTATTGGCTTTTGTTTCCTGCCTGTCTGCTACCAATCTCATTCAACCACCATCATATGTATTATTTCTTTTAAATTCAATTTAATATGTATAATCACATAATATATGTAAGTGTTTTCCGCTTATTTTCAATCACTTTTAATTTAATACACAAATCTCAAAGTTATTAGCGTAAGGGATAAAACATCATCATCTGTAATATACTAATATATGTAAAGCTCAACTTCATTAAAATAAAAATAATAGAACTTTAAGTTATATATTCCATTGAAGTTTAATATTTGGAAAGGTTTTTGACAATACAAAATGACTAATGGTTTATGTAACTATTTCAACTCCGAGGGAGACTTTTATTCATATAATAAAAAGTTTCTTAAGTTGATTTATCATGACGATATGGGTTCAAACTATCCTTCACATTGTGTTATTTTATATCATTTTCTCATCCCACATCGCTTAAGAAACACAATGTAATGGAAATCAAACATCTATAAGTAAATAGATTAATACACATCTCATCCCACATTGCTTAAGAAACAAATTTTAAGGGAAAGCAAGCTCTATAAGTAAAGAGTCTAAAACCATTTCTCTCATATCTTTGTTCTTCTGTGTATTTGATTGTAACCACCTTAAGCATTGGGTGCAACATTTCATAGACTATTGGTTCCGATTTTAAGTTCGATTTCATAAAATTTAGATGGGTGCGTACCAGCGCCCTTTTATTTTATTTTTTTAAAAATATTCAAACTAATGTGGTACATGATAACAATGCATATTAAATCATGTTTAATAAAAGAATTTTATTATAAAATTTAGATAAATATTCATAGATATATATGTTTGAACTTTAAAAATGTTCGAACATTAACGATTCAATTTTTTTTATATATACCTTATTAAATCGAAAAGTTGCTTGCAACGTTGTCATCATCAAATTGAAATATGATACACGACATACGATGAACTTACAACCCAATCGGGTTTTAATAGTTTTTAACTCATTTTAATATTCATATTTTTAGTTTCAGTACTTTTGAAAGCTAAAACAAAATAGTAGAGTTCTTTGAAACTTTGAGCCGAAAATAGGTTTTTACGATAAGTTGACCCGTAATCAACAATATACTTTGAAAACCATGTTATGATCAAGATATAATGATAAGAGAACCGATGTGTGAAGCAGACACAATTAAAAAAACATCAAATTAATGTGGTAAAAGGTAAATAGTTTATCTTGAAACATTGTTTTCATTACTTTTTTTATAATAGACACACACATATAATGGTTCAATTTAAGTTGTTTGATAAATGTTGAAACGTTCGCTACTGAAATTTTTTTATGTATATACATCGCGGTGAATCTAAAAAAGTAAGCACATTTGTCACATATTTACTACAACATACTCTAAACGTGTAACACAATAAATTTTAAAAAGTTTTTAGTAATATCAGTCTTTATTTTTGAGATCTAATAGTTTTGAAATCCAAAACCAAATAGTAGAATCATTTAAAACTTTGACAAATTTTGATAAAATGACCACTAACAAATAATACTTGAAAGTGATAAGTCATACTATGATCAAGATTGATGGATCATGAATGCAAATGAATGATAATATATAAGCAAAAGAGGAAATGAGATATATATGTGTTGAGCAATGTGGGACAAAGAAAAACTATTAAATTAGTAAGCATTATAAGAAGATATTTGAAAAGTCATTGGAAATATGAAAGGACATAGGAGTTTCAAATGAATGTGGTGCTTTGAAATATGCCTCTATTATAAGATATATATATATATATATATATATATATATATATATATATATATATATATATATATATATATATATATATACATACTTGAGAAATGCAAAATAGTTCTTCTTTAGTTGTTACAACTTCATGATTGTAGATCGTTGTACATATACATACAATATGTGATTTTGTTGCACATTATCTTTTAAGCTTAAGCTTGTGTTATTTGTATTTTTTGTTATATGATTTTTGACATTGTAGTTAACTCGTCTCTTTCCTAATCTACATGAAAGTCAGCATTAACATATCAAAGTATTAGATGCATCCATTATTCAACAAATTCTTAGAATGTAAAAAAATATAAACTAATATGGACGATTTAATAATTAGAAATTATTATTATTTTTTTGCAATTCCTTTTTAATACATTAAAATTGGATACCTTTTCATGTTGTCATGTTATTTGATAATATATATTTGAGTAAAATATTCATCAATAACATTGTTATACTATTCTAATTATATTTGTTATATATCGATGATGGAACACGATCAAAAAATCATATATGATATTAAAAACAAAGAACATGCATCTTCAATATATTGTAATAAATAAATCAAAAGAGAACCATCTTTCTCTTGGCTCTAAATGTTCAACCACAAGCATTTTCTAATCTAATAAAAGTAGAAGCAAAAAGAGGTGAATATAAAATAAAAACAGAATTATGCTTCATCCGCTAATAAAAAAAACATAATTATTCCCAATCTTTATTATACTATTGTTGTCACAATGCAAGGGCATAGGTTAAGAAGATCAACACCCATATTTGCAAGAACCTAACATAGCTACACAATCTCACAAGTGGTAACAGTCATAACTTGATACTAAGCCTCTATAGAGGATTGAGAGACAATATCGTGTTTCTTACTCTTCCATGAGATCAACGAATCTTTATGAAGAATACAAAACTCCATGGTGGATTTGCGATCATGAGGATCGATGTCCCAATCAACATCACTATAGGCATACAGCTCAAGATAAAACATTAGGGAAACATAAGACTCATGAACTTAGTGCCACTAAGATATCTCAAAATACGAAGAACTGTACCCTAAGTAACAGTGGAAGCAGCAGTAACAAACTGGCTAACCACATGAGCTCTGTAAGATAGAGTGATAGCGAGGCAAACCAAGCATATTAAGTATAGTCATCTATAAATGAAACATAGTATGTTGAGCCTATCTTAGAGGATACTAGGGTTGGACCCCCACACATTAGAATACACAAGATCAAAAGAAGTAAAGGAACACTTTTATTAAATGGTAAAGCAGAAAATTTTGCTAGTTTACAACCACAACAATCATAAATATCACGACTCCTCAAAGGACCCAAAACACTAGTAGATACTAAAAATCGTAAACGTGAAGTTGACACGTGTCCTAAATGAGAATTCCAAACATAAAAATAGACGATGAATGTTTCAAACAAAAAGAAGATAAATAGAGGGTGTTGGCTCTATTGTACTCCTCATGTTTCTCTTACTGATGTCTATTATATTCCAAAACTTGTCTTCTTCTCTAATCTACTTTGTTGTGTACATGATTCATGGTCTTAGTGGGTGATTGGGATTGGCTGTAGGCAAACCTAGCAATATGGGTCACGACACGAAAACGACACGAGTTTTCCGTGTATGGGTTTTAGGAATTCGTGTTTCGTGTATATTCGTGTCTGACACGTATTTTAAATTCGTGTTTCGTGTCTTATACGTGTCAAACACGAATTTACCTGTTTTGACACGTATAAGACACGAATTAAATTCGTGTTACACGTGACACGAACATGTGACACGAATAGACACGTATATACACGAATTAAATTCAGTTTTTCTTGAAGTTCAGGGATTAGTTTAACGTTTACTGATATACGAGGGACCAATTTACAAAACATCATAGATTTTGTAAATAAACCTAATTCCTAAAATCATCGTATCCTCAAAAAACGTGTTTATTCGTGTAAATTCGTGTTTTCATGTGACACAGACAAAAAACGTGTTTATTCGTGTCGTGTCGCGTGTTACACGCATTAAATCTGTGTCGTGTACGTGTTTGATATCCAAGACACGTTTTACAATTCGTGTCGTGTACGTGTTTTACAAATTCGTGTCGTGTAAATTCGTGTCTGACACGAATACACGACACGTAGACACGGATTGCCAGGTCTAGCTGTAGGCTATGGGAACTTTACATTGTGGACCAGCTCAAAGTTTGTAACGTTGTTGGCTTGCTGTCTCTTACTAGCATCAATGTAGCACTAGCAAACATAACAGAGACTGGCGAACTAGGAGATGAGAAAACAAAGAATGACAAGTGAGGTGACATATAATGTGATGCACTAGAATCCAATATTCATAATGATGAAGGAATACTTGAATTACTAGATGATGACAAACATGAATGAGACATAGATGTTGACATGGCAGCAGGATTGAAGGCAATGAACTGTCTGAACTGCTCAAAAACTTCAGGATCCAAAGCTGACTAGGGTGTGATCATAACATCAATCTTTATAGAAGATGCATCAACAACAATGAACTTTGCTGGATGAAACTGTGGAGCAGCAAGACATGGTTGAAAGTGTCAAAATGGTCTGTATTGTTGTGAAGGCTAAAACTGTCCAGGAGGTCATTGCTGTTGTTTTCTTTGCTAAGTAACAATAGACACTGACACTTCCAATAAATTTTTTGTTTACAAAACACACACTCATCAAATGGAACTTTGGGCCGAGACTGACTTGTAGTATGGGGTCATTGCAACAAAAACAACATGTGTGGTGGATGTTTTAGACCCTTTGTCAGACTGAGAATTGATACAAGTTTCTTTTGTAATCAACTAATGAACAACTGGATCAAGTGCAGGAAGAGGACTCTGACGAAGGATTGTCCCATGTAATCCCTCAAAATCATACTATAATGCCATAACAAATGGACTAACGGTTGCTCTTCCCTCCTAGGAATGTAATGTTGAAGGCCTTGAGTTCGATAGATTCTGTAAGGGCTAACTGGTCCCACAAATTAGACATAGTAACATAAAAAATACTAAATACTCATATTGTTTTATTAAAGAGATCCAATGTCACTTTTCAACTAATACTATTTTGTAAAATTAGACTAAGTGTATGATCTATCCAAATGATCCCAAACTTCTTTTGTCGTGTCATACTTTGCCAATTGACTGAATCATATAATCATTCATCCATGTGATAATATTAGAATTATGAGTTTCCTAATAGTCCAATAAGGTTGAGATATCAAACTCTCGAAATGTAAATGTATATCTAGAGTCTAGACTTAACGGAATACTATATGGAATCTTCTCAAGAACTTTGGTGTAATACCTGCAAAGTTAAAGGACCAAAATGAAAATAGTATCATAGTACTAGCAATAGAGTCCGAAAATAGTATTTGTCCCAAACTCCCGCTACCTTCCATAGCCGAAGAAGAAGCAACCACCAGCCTTCTTTTACAGTTATCCTACTGACGGCCTCTAGCGTCACCGTCACGCCGTTCTCCGCCACGTGTCATCTAAACTTCCACTCTCCTCAGATAACCTCATCCTCGATTCTCGTGCACATATAGGAACGCAATTATCTCCAATCTCTCCTCGAATTGAGTGATTTTGTCAACCGATGAAATTCAATCTTGTTTGATTTTCAACACACATTCAAAACCTCCATAACGTTGTCAGAGATCAACTCTATCGCCGGAGAAACATGGATCATGCCGCCGATGCCTTCCGGACGGATTTGATGACCATAACTCGGTTTGTGCTTAACGAGCAATCGAAGCATCCGGAGTCGCGTGGTGATTTCAGTATTTTGCTCAGTCACATTGTTCTAGGTTGCAAGTTCGTCTGTTCCGCTGTTAATAAGGTCAACTCATTTCCCTCTGTTTAATCGATTGTGTTCTGATGTATATTTGCGAGCGATTGACCTTTTAGTATGCTAATTTTGTGAGAAATTAACCGATGCAGGCAGGTTTGGCGAAACTCATCGGACTTGCCGGAGAAACAAATGTTCAGGGAGAAGAACAGAAGAAATTGGATGTTCTCTCGAATGAAGTTTTTGTGAAGGCTTTGGTCAGCAGTGGGAGGACAGTAAGTATTTATCAAAATTCGAATTCAAATCTGTACTATTACTATTTAACCTAGTGAATCCCTCTTCTTCCAGTGCATACTTGTTTCTGAAGAAGATGAAGAAGCAATAATGGTGGAACCATCCAAGCGTGGAAAGTGAGTATCAATTATCTTCAATTTTTTTAATATGAGATAATCTCATTGATTTCCGTTAAGTTTATTTAATTCAAAGAATTATATGCAAGTGATTCAGGTATTGTGTTGTTTTCGATCCGCTGGATGGATCTTCCAACATTGACTGTGGTGTTTCCATTGGAACTGTATGACACCGAATCAAAACTATTTTTTCGAATTCTCTTTACATATATTCAAAAACTCTTCAAAATAGCTTGATTTTGCAGCATAATAAGTTAAATTCCTTTCTAGATTTTTGGGATTTACATGATTAAAGATGGTGACGAGGCACGTTTAGAAGATGTATTGCAGCCTGGAAAGAATATGCTGGCTGCTGGATACTGCATGTATGGTAGTTCTTGCACGGTGAGAAGGATGGATTAAAATAAATTTATCTTCATTTTGACTATTCAAATTCAGCATTTATATTTTGTTTATCTAATCTACTCATTGAAAAATACATGTATTTTCAGCTTGTGTTAAGCACTGGATCTGGTGTGAATGGATTTACTCTTGATCCATCTCTGGGGGAGTTTATACTTACCCACCCGGACATTAAGGTAAGCCCTTTTTCAATATTTTGTATTTTTTGTAAAATAAAAATTCATCTGGCCTACTTGTTAGGTAAAAAGTAGAACAAATTTTATTGTGTTTGACGTGCGTTAAAATGAGACAGATGTCAGTGGGGCACAAAAAGGTGTTTCACTGCACCTTTTTTGTCCCAAAAATGTGAAACAAAGTGGTACATGACTCCCTCTCAGTCTCTTATCTGTGCAAAAGACGTGAATGTTCTTCTCATCTTTATCGAAAATAGCCTAATTTAAAGTTAGGGATAATTTGATAATGTTACATTTATCTCAATAATCAATTTTCTTACATTCACTCATTTTCTTCAAACCTAATTATTTTGACTCCAATAGGTTTCTTTTTATTGAAATTTTATTTAGGCTTGGTTCTTACATTTTTAATTCTTTTTGTATCTAATTCCTTTTTGCACAGATCCCAAAGAAAGGCAAGATTTATTCAGTTAATGAAGGAAATGCCAAGAACTGGGATGGTCCCACTGCAAAGTACAACAATTACTTTCTACCCTTTTTCTATTTATATCTTTATCAGGCAAAATCTTAACATTTTTTTTTGAGTTTCAGATTTGTGGAAAAATGCAAGTTCCCCACAGACGGTTCATCCGCAAAATCATTAAGATATATTGGAAGGTATTTGAATGCTTTAAATTTGATAATGATAAGGATATTTACGTCTTTTGCACATACTAGAAATCCGAATCGAATAAAAAATTACAATTTTTGTCTTATTGACTTTGTCTTGATTCTTTTTTTTACTTGATTGTTTAAGCACTTAATTTGAACAACTGTGTGCTGTGTACTGTGTACTGTGTACTGTGTATTGTGTACTGTGTACTGTGTACTGTGACTTAATAACTGTATTTGTACTATTTGGTATAGTATGGTTGCTGATGTCCACCGAACCTTACTTTACGGGGGTATATTTTTGTACCCTGCTGATAAGAAGAGCCCGAGCGGGAAATTAAGGTAATAAAATTTAACGAAATACTTTTATTCTACTTTTTTTTAAATTACATTACAATATTTTTTTTTTTTGTGTTGTCATATAATTTTATTTTAATGTATATAAAACAGGGTTCTCTATGAAGTGTTCCCGATGTCTTTCTTAATGGAACAAGCTGGCGGACAGTCATTTACCGGAAAGGAACGGGTAATAAACAATTAACATATTAAATATTATTAAGGAAAAACTATTATTAAAATAATTGTTTTTATTTTCAGGCACTTGACTTGGTACCAAAGAAGATACATGAACGGTCTCCAATATTCCTTGGAAGCTATGATGACGTGGAAGAAATCAAGGCACTTTACGCAGCTGAAGAGAAGGCAAATTAAACTTATTTACATGTTGTTGTTGTTGTTGATGTGCAGTTACATTCCTTTAATATTTGTAATGAAAAAAGCTACATTTTATTTCATGTAACCTGTCTTAAATGATAAAGAGTAAAGTAATATATTATGATTTACCTTCCAAAATATCACCGTACAAAAAAGTTATGACTAACAAATATCATATATAAATATATAATGACTAATATGACTAGTAGTTTTTTTTTTGTCTATATCTTCTTGTTGTTTTAGATTTTCATCGTGTCTCGGTTGAGTTGACTAAAATGGCACGTAACCATGTAATTGATATGATTGAAAAAGTATAAATATTTGATTACTTGATGAAAACTATGTTTCGAGATAACGATGATGACGGTTGTATCTTATCTTTGTTTTCTTTTAGGATGATGTGGACTTTTAGGCCCACAAGTACAACTTGATATCTTCTAGTCGTAAAAGGTTTGGTGGTCTTTGTTGGTTTGAATCCTACCGACACACGTTTAAAAGCTAAAATCAGATTAAGGGTTCATTAAGGCCAGACCATGAACCAAATACAACTTGCGTTTAAAAAAAAAAAAAAAAAAAAAAGTGAAATATGTAATGTTTTCAAGTACTAGAGGAAAGAAATTTGGTACAAAGGTACAATGTTGGTAACCCGATCCATGAACCTAATGAGGGGTGTGGTTGAAGAGGGTGTTGTCCTTATCGGATAAGGTGAAATCATACAAAGAACACCATGAGTTGTATGGCACTAAGAGACAATCTCAAAGGCAATTGTTGCAATCATATCAGGAAAAGTTGAAACAGGTGTAGATTTAATGGATTTTTTGATCGATAGATGGTGAAATATGTCGATATTGTATGATTAAATGTTAGAGTGAGATACCTAACATTAGTCATTTTGAAAGTGTCACTACTTCTACATGAATCTTGATAATGACCATTTTGTCGCATGGTAGAGGAAAATTTCGATATGTATGTTATGATCTTTGGGTCGACCTCTACTTGAGAGTAGATCCAATCTTGATATTCCGAAGGTCTTGTGCGAAGGTAAAATTGAGGCCTTATAATATATTTGTAAATATATTATTAAGCAAATTCCCTATGTTAAAATCAAGATTTAAAGTCAACGTAGCAATAAACCCGACCCAAACCCGGATGTCACAAGTGGAAAAAAAACGTACACAAGAATAGGAAAAATGACGCCAATTAATATGTAGATAAATAACACACATCTTGTAAATTCTCTGCTTATTAGTTTTAAAATGAAACTGCTACAAAACAACTTAAAAAAAAAAGACAAATAACCAACGCATTCTTATTTTCTGAACATCAACCTTCTAGCATCTTTAGAAGCAAATTCATCTATTACAATTTAGTAGTCACTATTTTCAAGAAACTCGTCTCAATAGAAATCAAAGGCAAAAACTCTTCTAAGACATGGTAGTCACAAATATAATTTAAAATGTTTTAGTTTTGCAAAGCTTTCTTTCTGATACAATTGTATTAAGAACAATCAACAATATTTTGTATGATAGACAAGAAATTTGATAACTGTTGTTCCATTTTAAGAAATTTAGTATTGCGTTAGTTGTATTATGTTTAATTGATATTTTTTTGTAACAATTTCAGGTTGTTGAATATAACATCATCATCATTGTCTAATGAGAGCCTCGGAGAGAAAGTACGGTTGTGAGAGTGAAAACGATAAGTGAAACTAGCTGGTACAGAGAGTCGACGAGGGATCGACAACTAGAGACGACAATCTGCCGAGACATCTAGACATCTAAAGCTTCACAAGTCACAAAATCAGCCAAACAACATTTTTAGTGAGTCAGTGGTGACGTTACTTGTAAAGGCAACATATAAAACATTCGATAATTAGAGTTTCTTAGGTTTTGAATTTCTAGATTTGGTTTTCTAACTTTCTATGGGTTTTATAACAACTTTGCTAGATATTTGGATTATAATTTGTATTTTTCTTGGATGTAAATACTTTAAAACTCCTTAATTATTGATAAACCCTAAGGGGTGATTAAGACTTTGATTTTTTTTTTTTGTTGGTTTTTAATAAATAAGATGACTTCAAACGTTATATTGTGTTAAGTACTTTCCACGACTACTTTTTTATTTGGCTGTTTGGTTTATTGCTTTATGATTTCACTTTGCCAATTTTAGTATGCATAACGGTATGTAGCTTTAATAATAATACATAAAAATAGTTTTCATAAAAAATATATATTTTTAGTAACTAATCAAGGGCATGCAATCGCATACCCTTCTATAAGTATGGGTCCACTATTAAATTTGAAGGTCTTGTACGACTGCACCACTTGCACATCCCTACGGCCACCACTCTTGAGAGGTTGAGAAAATCAAGATTGGTGGTGTATGTGTTTGCCCAAGTAGTAAGTAGGCAAAAATCCATAATTGAGGTCTTAGGTTTGAGCTAGAACATCATTCTTTGTTGTTTCTCCAGAGACATTATGATTTATCTTCTCTATGTTGACTGTGAGGCTAGTTGTTGAGACGTTACAAAAACTCAAAAAGAAAACAATCAAGACTGTTAATCTCTTTCATTTATTTGATTGTTATATTAAATTAACAAGTCTTTTTATGTTGTAGTTTTCTATTGAATTTGGTGGGTAGATTTATTTTTCTATTTTTCCGTGATTAAAATTGTGAATTAATGACGACAATTTATATTTTCAGTTGTTCAAGTTAACATACATGTTTTGTTGAAGGGCATAATGGTATTGTTTAATGAAGAATATGTTTTGTAGATTTTGTCTCGGACCCAGTTTAATGGTATTTGATTTAAAATGTAAAATGATAATAATCTTAAGTTCCAAGTATTAATTGTTTTTATTTTTTAATTTTTACCTAATAAAAAGAATATGTCTCAATATGATGTTGCTTGGTATACAAGTGAAAAATATTTGTAAGCAAATGTTGCTAAATTTTAAGTTGGAAGAAGAAGCGATTTATTTTTGTCAAGAATGTTAAATTGAGTACTTTTGTCATTTTGAAAAAAAAAAAAAACTTTACTTCAGAAAAACTCTCTTGCTTATAATTTGGCCGGAGGAAGCAAAAAAGTTGCAATGAAAACTGATGGGTATACATCCCCTTCACCTTCACTTTTTTACTACAACATATGTATCACTTCATCTTTCACTTGCTCTCTTCCCACTTCCATAAATCTAGGAAATGATCACACATCACTTTCTCCTCTTTTTTTTTTTTTGAATAAATATGTGTAATATGTGTAAAATATATGTAATGTGGGTGCCGTGAAAGATCCCTGTAAAGGAGGCTTGTTGTGTAGGGTTTCCATTGACAGAGGGGAGTGTTCCTGCATGGGGTGTATTACCACCGCACCTCCCCGCCCCTTGTCGTGCTTCCATACCACTTGGTCTGATACATGATGGGGGATGAAAGTAAGGTTGTTTACAAAGATATGAAAATAATATACATAATAATATTCAATACCTTTAAAGTTATAAACAAATTTCTTTATAAAAAAGGATTTTTTTTTTAATAAAAATTAGTATAATTTTATTATTTTATTAGAAAAATCATTGTTTATTTACATAAAAAATGACTCATATTATAAAATTTTCTGAAATATAACTAATAACTAGAAAATATATAAAAAAATCTATTTTTAACAAAAAATTTCAAGCGTTATTTCTAACCATTGAAGAGAGTTTGTTAACCACTAAGTATGAAAATATTCGATTTTACCTAAACCTAAAATTGAACTAAATTTTTGTTTTTTGACTTCGGAAATATGAATCCTTTATTTTAAATCTATTTTGGTCCTAAATCAGTTTTGGCCCTGAAAACGTGAACTTAATTGCTTTTGGTCCTAAAATTTTGCTTGTGTATGCACTTAACGTTATATATATATATATATATATATATATATATATATATATATATATATATATATATATATATATATATATATATATATATATATATATATATATATATATATATATATATATATATATATATATATATATATATATATATATATATAGATGTAGGTTCAAATACATTTTCTAAATATTGTGTGATTGTAGGATTAATTCTGGACCAATCATTTGATAGGGACAATTACGGGAATACAACAAGGATAAAGACGCTACAGTTGCAACTCTTAGGACCTATCGTATCTTCTTCCCCAATTCAATTTCATTTTGGAAACCCTTAAATCCATGTGGGTTTCTTCCTTGGCAAATTTCCAAGGTTTTACGCAACTTCAAATTGAAAACCCACGGAAAGATCAGAGCTCTCTTCGATTTATGTGAATTCGAAATCCGCCGGAAAAGCTTCGAATGTGATAGAGCTTGTCGGAAACCACCGTGAAGAAAACCAGAACGGCTCCACCGTGAATCGATTGAAGCATATTCGGCGGTGGTGAACTTTCGATTGAAGCAAATTGAAGCACGATCAAGTCGGTTTTGAAGCAATCGGTCTAATTTGCAGGTTTAAAAAAATCGATCTCCGCCTTTTTTTTCTTCTGGGTTTTGGAAAGGCATTCTCGGAGAATGGGGATGAATGTCTAAATACAGTAGCATTCCTTCATGTTTATGAGAATGGTTGATGTTCATTCTCAGAGAATGGGACATTCTCATAGAATAGAGCATTCTCAGAGAATGAGAATGAATGTCTATGAGAATGCAGTAACATTCCTTCACGTTAATGAGAATGGTTCACGTTCATTCTCACAGAATGGGGCATTCTCAGAGAATGGGGCTTTCCATATAGCAGTTCCCAGCCCTCTGTAAAGTATATAATTACTTCATTCTCTGAGAATGGTTTGAGAATTGGCTTTGAAAACTCTTACGTAACTATTTTTTTACGTCAACAACAATTTTACAAACCATTCTCTGAGAATAGACTTTGAAAACTCTTACGTAACTATTTTTTTACGTGAACAACAATTTTACAAATTCATTCTCTGATAATTTAAGTAAAACTCGAACAAATGTAGGTATGGAATATTGATTTTGTTGCTCGGTCGATCGTAATTTTAAACTATTCTTTGAGGAATGATTTGAATGGGGATTCTCTAATCGAAACTGAAGATATCGTGTGCGGGATTGTAGGATTCGTATCGAAGATTCAGTTGAAAAGGATTTGGGATTTTTACCTTTTTACCCTTAATCGTGGTTTGTCATTCGGAAACCCGCGTATAAAAATGTTTTTATTAAAAAAAAACGGTTTTTTTACAGCCATTGATTATAATCATCTAATGGCCCACATTGAGTATTACAATAACACAATACTTAAGAATTTCATTTAATACTAACTATATATATATATATATATATATATATATATATATATATATATATATATATATATATATATATATATATATATATATATATATATATATATATATATATTCGGTTCGGTTCGGTTCAGTTCAGTCTTTGTTTGATAAAAGAGCTCAATTCAATTATTCATGGACTTGGATCATCCCTACCTTAGGGTTAACAAACTTCATATCATGGTTGAATTTTGATGAAAAAGAGAAAATGATGTTTTTTTTTTCTTAAAAAAATAGATATCAATGCTTAATGCTTTTTCCAGAATCATCTAAAAATCTGAGTGGTTTTTTTGAAAGGAAAAAATATAATAACGATTTTTCAGTTATAGGTGAAAATAGAATGGTTTATTTTAGATAGAACCTTAAAGGGTTGTTTGAGATTGCTTATTTAAATGCCTTATCTGCTTATTGTGGTTTCGCTTAAAGGGGTGTTTGAGATTGCTTATTTAAATGACTTATCTGCTTATTGTGGCTTCGCACCGCTAATAAACAGATTTTAGTGTTTTGATAAATAAAAAAAATAAGCATTTATCTCCTTAAATAAGGAGTTTTAATAAGTTATTTACCTCATACATATTTAAAACTCCATATTAGATTAGGAAACTTAATTATATTTTTATCTTTATCTTTACCTAATTCTTCTTATTCATTGACGACTTCAATATTATTTTTTCATGATATTTTTTCTTGAAGACACAAAAGGTTTCAAGTCTTCCGATTATTGTCTGCAACTATCTCTAATTTTTGTAGTTCTTCATTCCTTTTTTAAACTATCTTTCTACTTTTTTAACGGCCAACCGATATGATACAGTTCTTGATCACAATTGTTTTTATTGCTTGGTAAGTGGGAAAATTAAAAAACAATACATTCGACCTATGGTGCATGTGGTTGACGTTGCAATTATGTCTTTTTTGCCTAAAGGATGTAGGTTTTGTGAATAAAACTAGTTTTGTTTTATTTTTATGACAGATTAAATATTATGTTGTTGATGTTGGATATTCAAATACTAGATGTCATCTTGCTTCATACAAAGAAATAAACATTCGTTAAACATACTTGATGATTGTCGTGGAAAAATTGCTGCTATACATGCTCACAGTGGAGTAAAAGAGACATTCAACTATTATTACTCGTCATTGAGAAATATTATTGAACGAAGTTTTGGAGTATGGAAGGCTAGATGGACAATATTAAAATATATGCATGCAAATTACGCCTACGAGATACAAGTAAATATTGTGCTAGCATTAATGACAATTCACAATTATATCAGAAAGGACGGTAATTTTGACAAGGAATTTGACGAGGAGCAACAAGAATATTACACTCCTGCAGTAGATGTTGATACTCAATGATGTAGTAGTAATAACGAAGCAAATGAAGACATAAGTTCAAGTCGTAAGGATAACAATCTATATATGGACGCGATAAAAGGCACAATTGCACGAAATCTGAGTCGATCGAAATAAAGATTTTTGTTAATGTTATTGATATAGATATTTTCTTAGAAATATTTTATTTGATGTTATAGATATCATTTTTTTAAATGATAAATTTGGAAAATATTATTAGCATCTGAGGTTAGTTTTATAGTATAATATTTTTAGTGTTACTGATATTAATTCACTATCATAAATAAATATATTGTAGATGGCAAAAGAAAAATTATACTAGATAAACAAGAATAGGTAATAATATGTAAGATGCATTTTTTGATCATTTTACATGTATAAGCAGAATTTGTCAGATACTAAAAAACAACTTATCAACTTATTATGTTTTAAGTATCAGATAAGCTAATACAAACATTTTTTATAAAATTCTGTTTCAATCCCGAATAAATTAATAAATACTTTTTTTGAAATACATAAATTATTTTAAATAAGCAATTAGCAATCCTAGACACCCCGTAATATATATATATATATATATATATATATATATATATATATATACATATATATATATATATATATATATATATATATATATATATACATATATATATATATATATATATATATATATATATATATATATATATATATATATATATACTGCCATTCTAAAAAAAACATATTTGGTATGTGCGGTCAAATCAACAAGAAATAATTGATATTCAACGCTTTGACTAAGGGGCGTGGGAGACTGAGAGAACGTGAGGAGGGGGGAGAGAGAGAAGAAGATCAGCTAATGAGAAAGGAACAAATGGAAGAGGGGGCGTTCTGGGAATGTCTTCGGGAGAACGTGTGAGAACGAGCACACCCCATAATGGAAGAGGGGGGCGGTGTTTGCCCGTGTTCCAGGAGCCACCTCAGCCAGGACGTGGATGTGCGTCCGACACACCCCATAGCCTTAAATATCATGAGATTGATGTTTAAAATATTAAATTTGGGCTCGAAGATTGGACCAAACTGCCAAATAGATCGGTCTTTGTATCCATGATCCGCTTTTGCATTTCATAATCTATATATCTTATAATAGAAGCATTTTTCCTATCACCACATTCATTTGAAACCCCCAACCTTTCAACTTCCTTTTTAATTTGAAGTTTTTTCCTTTATCCCACATTGCTTCACATACATATATGATCATTTATCTTTCTCTTATATAATACAATGCATTTGCTTCCTTTCTCCATCAAACTTGATCTTTCAAGTCTATTATTAGTTAGTGATCATTTTATCATAAAACATGCTTTTATCGCAAGTTTTAAAAAATTTTACTATTTAGTTTCAACTATAAAAAGTATTGAAACTCAAAAATTAAAATTAAAATTACTAAAACATTTAAAATTTTGACTAGGTTGAAAGTTATAGTATGTCGTTTTTAAAAAGTGACACCGGTGTAAACATTTTTCGATTCACCAAGATGTATATACGTAGAGATTTAAACTTTTAAAAACTTGATTAGGTTGGAAGTTTATAGTCCGTCGTTTGTAAAAAGTGACACCGGTGTAAACATTTTTCAATTCACCAATATGTATATATGTACAAATTTCCAATTGTTAACCTTTTAACCATCTATTATAAAGGAGATTATTCAAAACAATGTGGTTTAACATTAATATTGATCATAATATGACTTTCAAAGTCTAATATTAATTACATATCATATTATCGTATAAACATGTTTTCTCAAAGTGATAAAGGCTTCTATTTATAGATTTTAGTTTCAAAAAATATTAAAACTCAAAACGAAGATGAATATTGCAAAAAAAAAAACTTTTGAAAACTTGCTAGGTTACAAGTTTAAAGTATGTCGTAAAATAGTGACAATGATGTTGCATTGCACATATATAACCTTTAATTCTCCCTTATATGGTACCATTTAGGTTCTCTTATCAATATTTAGCGTACCATTGTTTTCAAAGTCTATTGTTAATTAGTGTTTTTATTTCATAGTTTTAACAACTATCTTATTTTGTTTTAACTTCAAAAATCATTTAAACTAAAAGATGAATATTTAAAAGAGTTAAAAACTATTAAAAATCAATTGAGTTGCAAGTTCATAGTGAGTCGTGTGCCACAGTTCAATGTGTGATGACAATGTTTTAAACATTTTATTTTGCTTTCATAAGATTTATGCACATGAAACTTTTAAAAGGTAATCGTTTAAAGTTCAAAAAAAAATTGTTTATATAAATATTATAATAGATGTTATTTAATCAATTTTAATCATATACCACATTAATTTGAATTTATTAGAAAAAATCGTATCATAGTGGACACCGGTGAGTACCCGTCGAAATTTTAGGAAAATGGTCTTAAAACTGAAACCAAAGGTTCATTGAATGTTGCAACCGATTCCTAATTTGGTTATAATAAAAAACACAAAATAAACATTATAAAGAAAATTTTGATCCCACATCGTCATGATAAACCAACCCAAGAAGCATTTTTATTCTATAAATAACGGTCTCCCTCAAATTAAAATAATTATATAGATCATTATATATCTTTTATTGTTGGAAACATTTCCAAATAGTAAAGTTCAAGGAAATATATAGTTAAAATTTTATTATTTTTTAATGAAGTTGAGCTTTAAATATTTAGCAAGTCGATCCAAGATGAGATATGGATTCGTTCATCAAGTTGCACAAAATCGCATGCATTATGTTGAATAATGCAAGTTTGAACTTTTATTTATTATGCAATATCATTGGTCAAAAATGACGATTTCTAATTTTCTCAAAGGTCATTCAATAAATATACTTCGAGTATTCTAACTATATTAATTTTTTTTTATTATAAATGAAGTCATTCAAATCAATATGGTTCAATATAAATGATTTATCTTTTACCACATCAATTTGAGGTTTTTTTCTTTATCTCACATTGTTTCACATACACATATGACATTTTATCTTTCTCTTATATAATACAATTAATTTACTTTCATTATTTAGAAAAGAGCATACTATTAATTTAAATTAAATATTTGAAATTAAAACATGACCAAATACACAATCTTTAAATTGATTTTAAAATAGATAAAAGTAAAATTAAATTTGAAATTTTACAAAAACTTTATCCAAGCACAAACTGTTGGTAGACTACCAAACTTATGTGGTTTGGGATAACTCTTTATCTTAAACCATATTAATTTGATTTTTAATTGATACATTGTATTTATTCATTAAAATTATTAAAATTCGTTGTCTTCCAAATTTATGACACATATATGTATTATGATATAATTAAAAATAATGAAAATATTTTTCTATATAATTTTTTTAATTTGGGATAAAATAGCATGTATTTGTTTATATTCTAACTAATTTTTTCCTGCGCAACGCGCGGGCATTCGTCTAGTTTCTTATAATTTAAAACTTATACATGTTGTATAAGTTTGAAGTTGGACCGCTTTAAAGACACTAATCCACGAACTTTTAAGTTATTTGCTTGATATATATAAGACTTGTAAAAATGTTACAATATCGTATGGAAAATATTTGTATTCTATAGATGATGTAAGAATGTTGTAATAGTGATTGTGATCACAAAAACAAACGCATGAGAGAAGATACATAATATTACCAAATACATAAATATATAAAAAAGGTAACAATCGTTTTTTTGTTTAATAAAAAAAGGTAACAATATTTATACCATCAAGATTTTATCTATACATATATCATTATGAATTCATTGTATTTTACAAATTTAGTGCTTAATACATAGAAAAAAAACATAATCTTAGCGTCTTAAGCTTCTCAATTTGTTAACACATGGTACGGATGTATATGCTTCATATTCACAATCATACATTACACAGTCATGTATCCATTTTATAGATAACGTTAATTCATCTAACAATGTAAGTTATTCAAGTTTGGCCGTATTACTATTATAGTATTATCGCCTCCACAAACAATAGTAGCATTTTAAATATATCCACAAAGCTCATACAAAGTCCGTTGACTACTTATTTATATAGTTTAGCTTTATCCGTCTGCCGTTAATTTCATAATTCTAAATGTATACCAACGTCTTGCTAATTTTCCTTTGTAATAAAGATGCCTTTTCGTCATCCCCAAAGTGTCATACATTCTTTAAATATAGCTATCAACTTGCAGTCAAATTAGGATTTTAGGACATATAATAAACATTGATGTCGCATATAAATTTTGTGAAAAATACTTATTATAATCAAATGACGTAGAGGCACAATATTTGAAAGAGTTAATCACGAAAATACAATCGTATTTTAAATATTTATCATAAATTAAAAATATATTTTGCAAAAATAATTCAGAAATGAATATTGCTTTTATGACGTTAAATTTCATGAACATATTTTTTCTCTCACAAAAATTAGTATTTCAAGAAAATTAGGCCATTTCGAGAGAATATATATATATATATATATATATATATATATATATATATATATATATATATATATATATATATATATATATATATATATATATTGATGAAAAGTCTCGATTTTTTCTCTAGAAATCTTTTGGATTAAAAAAAAAAAAAACCAAATCTAGGTTATTTTTTGTTGCCATCCTTGGGAAAGAGCCACTCACGTCCCCAATGTCATTATATTTAATTTCTCATAATATTTTTTACAGTCAACTCTAGTTTTCAAATACACATTAGTCTATATTTTCAACATTTTTATTGGTATATTTAATTATTTTTTAAAATTTTCCTGTTGTGGCCCTCCTTGCTTCTTGCTAGGTTTGGTCCTTTATTGATAAATTCCTTGCTGTTTCAAAAAAAATATTTAAAAATTATTGGATAACTAATTATCATCATCATGTAATGATTATGAATATTAGTGTATACTAATTTAAGGAGTATCTAATAATACCCATAAAAAAAATACTAGTAAGTTGTAACTAATACTTTTAAGTTCCATGTTATCATTACTTTATTACTTTTAAGTTTACTAATAATTCTAAGTTCTTCGTTCTCCATGTAGCAATCAGTATATTTTTTAAACTTACTTTTTCTCAAATTTTCCATTTTTCGAATTCAACAATTTTTCTATAAAATACATGGTCTTTGCAAAGCACTATGTCATTTAAAAAATATCACAAAATATACTGCATGAAAAAGCAATATTGTGAATTTGTGAACCTTTCCGTAAAATAAATAATCATTTTGTGAGAAATATAGAAATCATTTTATTCTACTTTGGCTGTCTTGGCCTCTTGGTTGATTTTTGCGATAGATTCTTTTTAATTTGTTTTCAATTCTTTTTAGGGTAAATTGTATAAAAATCACTAACTTTTCCAATTTTCTCGATTTTGACACTGCATTTTTAAATTTTGCAATTAAGTCATTATGTTTTCAGAAAATTGCAATTAAGTCATTATGTTTTCCAAAAAGTTGCGAAAATGACCATATGACTGGATGGCAACAGGTTACCAGGTCATATGGTCAGATTTGCAATTTTTTAGAAAATCTAATGACTTAATAGCAAAAATAAAAAAACATAGTGTCAAAATCTAGACATCTGAAAAAGTTAGCGACTTTTCGGTAAGGTGACCTTGTTTTCGGTAAATATGAAAACGAACCATTTAATATTGTTGTTTTGAGACCAAATTAACCAAACCGATTAAACGTTCAAATAAGATTAGACGAACCATTTAATTGTAATTCCTAATGCTATCATTTCTATTAGGAAAAAATGGTGTTATATAATCTAATATAAAAATAAGTATATATTTAATATTAATTATTAAACGGTTTACGATTTCAAACCAAAATTTTTTAACGAAACCAAACCGAACCGCCAAACCGATTAAAGGCTATCACCAACTCGAAAACTGAACCGTAACCGAATAACCCGAACCCGAAAAGTCGCTAACTTTTTCAGATGTCTAGATTTTGACACTATGTTTTTTTATTTTTGCTATTAAGTTATTAGGTTTTATGGAAAATTGCAAATCTGACCATATAACCTGGTAACCTGTTGTCATCCAGTCATATGGTCATTTTCGCAACTTTTTGGAAAACATAATGACTTAATTGCAATTTTCTGAAAACATAACGACTTAATTGCAAAAATTAAAAATGCAGTGTCAAAATCGAAAAAATTAAAAAAGTTAGTGACTTTTATGCAATTTACCCTTCTTTTTACTCAAAACAACGAATACGAATTTTGAAACAGGCAAGACCCAGTTTATCACATCCTCATCATTGAATGGGCTTTAGCCCCGCTAAACTTCATACAGGCCTTGTTCTATTTTATTGGTTATCCATCACTAACTATATCCCACTTTTTGATCCATTCAATTAACATATTTTTCCCTCGATTTGTTACAAAACTAGAGGTTGCACCCGTATGATACAGCAGGAACTCTTAAAATTTAGATGGAAAAAATAACAACATAAATAGTTTAAAATTTCGTGTTATATTTGGCAAAAAAGATGTTCATAGAATAATTTAGACTGATAGTCTCTTTGTTGTTTCATTATTCTGTTCTTTTTTCTAGAACAACGGGTTCGAACATGCATTCTTCGATAACATCTCACAAAGAGTGATTATTGGTTGAAGTGATTTTATTTTGTTTAAAACTTTCCAAACTACAAATATAAAAATTACCAAAACGGTTACTGTTCACGTATTGATAAATATAAATACAGATAATAGTAAAATAAAAAAAAACTTGATTTCCTTTGTGTGAATTTTAAAAAGTGGTAACGTATCTTAAAATTTTAAATATGACTGGAATTAAATAAATTCAAGACATCAATTTTTCTCTCATTCATGTTCTGTAAACTTATGTGTCAATTATTTCTTTAATCTTAAAATTGTTTGAAGTTTATGAATAAGCCTTCTATTATCTTTAACTAACTGTTTGGTCTAGTACGCTTTAAAGCAAAAAAACAGAAAGGTAAATCACGTGCATGTTATGAGGATCGAAGTCCAATATCAAATAACAAAATCGTGTAGTTTGAGTGCCTTTAACAAAAGGAGTTCCTCCAATTATAAATTTCCAACAAAATGGTGTTTAGCTCCAAACCAAAATGCTTCAAATAATATAGAAAACGACATTATGAAAGTGAGTTCGACATGACTATCATCGACAAACATTCATCAAAACAAAAACGTCAAAAGAAGCAAACCATATTGAGCCGATTTCTAAAGAAGATTCTCTTATTGTTTCGAAGTACCTTACAGTACAAAAACAATTTGTTGCTCATTTTATACCAACAAAATTCTACCCTGATGTTAGACACAAGCAAAAACAAATCAACCTCAAATGCTACCTAGTGAATTTCCTACGAATGTTAGACTACAGCTAAAAATTGACCGACTCTCTCAAATGGTATAGACATAACAAACACGATGATAGATCCGATCATCCAAATCCCATCGGATACAAAACTTCAAACTCAAGTTAGGACTATGACAGATGTTTACCAGCTGTTGTTAATTCAAATAATTTGTATCTTTACTTGTGGTCCACTTGTGACCATTCAATTAACCGTGACAAATTTAACTACAATTGCCTTTACTTCACTTTCATTTGACATTGTATCAGGATTTTGTTTATGTGTATCCAACTTAAAAAAGCGGGTCTTATTTACATTCTCAATCTATATTGAGCATAAATTGACAACATTTGTATACATCAACAAATGAGTGCCCATAGTATTTTGATATGATCTTGATTTTTAAAAATATTCAATGCTACCAAAACATGTCTTTATCCTCAACAAACACCAAACATCCGATTCTATGTAATAAACAGAACTTCTTTTTGCATATCACGATAACGAAAGTAACCAAATTTCATTCAGGTAATATCATACCATAGTTACAAAGGATTTCCATACATTCCGATTTACATTCACCTACCATCTAATATCCAAAAAAGCTACTTCATAACATCTATATCCAAAAACCCACATTATAGTCATTAACAACAGCCACCAAAAACCCCTAACCCTAATACCTTTCCTTCACACCCCAAAACTCTTCCCACACTACTGACATACCTGCTACCCAAACACTGTGAACATGGCAAACACGATGAAGAGGATCCATGAGACTACCAACAAGATCTTGTACTTCGTTGCATCAAAAGCTCGGCTTCGAGCCTTGCGATATCTTCAAGCATTTTTCGCCTCGCAAGGAGAAGGCCTGAGATAATCATCATCGCTCTCCTAGACATGGGAGGGTCGGACCATCTAACGAACCCACACCGTGTACACCTCAAAACCTTCGACCCAGGTTATGATTCGTCCAAGAGGTTGCGATAGATGCCTTGTTACCGCAGTTGCATATGACCATTTTTCTTAAGCTTAGTTTCCAATATTTCGCCTTCAATGATTAAGAGTGGAGGTTGAAGAAGATTGAGTAATATGTCAGTAGGATTTTCCACCTTTAATAATCAGTTGGGTGTAAGAAGGAAATGTCCATTTTGCCCCCACGTGAGGAGCACACTCCACACTTAACGGGAATGCACATAACGGTAACCGCATGAGGGACTGAAACTGTAAAGATCTGCTCACCACAGGGACCGTAGATGTGGGATTTCAAAAGGTGGACTCACAGTGTAATATCATGACAAGCATAGGGACTAAAATTGTAATTTACTCTAATTTTTATGTTTTTATATTTTTCCTACTATTAACATTTATAAATTATTAAACATCTCTAAACTTTTTTCTTGAATCAAACTAAAATTGGAAAGTTATGTAATCAAATTAAACTCGTGAAATCCAATTTGGTTTGGTTTTGTTTTACAAGACTATAACATATTTTATTTTGAATTCATAAAATTTTTAAAACCGATGACTCACATATAAATCAAAAATAAGTTATATATATACATTAAGTTTAATTGAATGAATATTGGGTCGCGAATAAGGCAAACGATATTGAGTTGGAATACTCCAATCATACTTTTAATAATTCGACAAAGTAAAATATAGATATATGGCCATTAGGGTGGGGGGAGTAGATCCCTCCCATCCCACTGAACCCACGCGCCACGTCAGCTTTTCTCTCTCCTCTCACTTCCATTTTCCCCATCTTTCACCAATCTTTCACCCATGGAACCAGTACCCACTGAACCCACAATGCCACATCAGATTCTTAATATTAAATTAAATAAATAATACCCAAAATAATAATTATATATATATATATATATATATATATATATATATATATATATATATATATATATATATATATATATATATATATTATTTGTTGAATGCTCATCTTCCGTCTCTATTTTCACTTCCACATTATATATATATATATATATATATATATATATATATATATATATATATATATATATATATATATATATATATATATATATATATATATATATATATATATATATATATATATATATATATATATGTACGTGTGTGTATACCTTCGGGATCAAGCAGTTCACGACCCCATTCTCCAACCCGCCAAGCTCGAGCCCGATGAAACCGAAGGGGAGGGGGCGGCGGTACCGGCGGTACCGCCCCCTATTTCCACCATCCCGCAGCGAACCCGAAGGACTACTCCGTCCACCCTTATACTAAAAGTATATAAACTAAAACTGTTAAAATAACAAAAAATGGAAACATTTATACTTGTCATAAAATTCATATGAATAAGTTGAATTCAACATCATCATTTTTAACAAAATATTCTTAATGTTAAAATATAAAATAAAGTTTCCGGAAGGGTATTTAAGTAAATATGATATGAAGACGAAACTAATCCTTATCCGGGTGTGGGTTAACATCTGCGAAATGGACGTGAGTTAAATCTAGAGACCAAGTGACGCTTCCAAGTGGGACATTTGGTAAAGAAAGCCTATCAAATTACGAAGTTGCCCATGTGTAATCCATCATCCTTCACTTTCATCATTTAAAGAAAAGTTGACACTCTTTTTTTAAGCGAAGAATGCCAATTATTATAATAGTCCTTCACGGTAGGAATCAACGTCTTTTTATCATTATAATGTGCGATCTTTCCTTTTAATTTTCATTTATCTGTAAAAGAACAAATCACGAGACTTTTTTGACCATTGGGTCCACGACTTATGTGAAAGCGAAAGAACACATCAAATAAAGATACTATTCAGCAAGTAGTGAGAGTACGTAGAAAACTATGATAGAGAATATGCACCCACGAGTATATATAAACTAAGCCGTTCGTAGTAACTATGTTTATATATACGAGGTCTAAACTTCGAATTTATACAACTTCTTATTTGTTTCAGAGACACCGTAATTTATCTTCTCCATGACCATAAAACCGATTTGCAGTATACCCAGATGTGTTATCAAAGCTTCTTATAGATTCTTCAATCCGATTTTCCAAAGTATATATTCGCCAAAATTGTACATATATTCGCCAAAAAAACATTCAGAATTGTACATATGTTCATACAATAGTTGAAGTAGCGTTTAACAAAAAACTCCTACCAATTATACTATTAAATACTAGAATACCCTTAAAACTATAATCAATATTTACGCAGATATCTTTTTATGTAATTTTACATATTTTAAAAGCTTTCAGCTACTTTTGCTGAACAATTATATACAAACTAAAAGCTATAGCTTCCAGCTACTCGCTACAAGCTACCAGCTTCCAACTAGTTTTTGACAAACACGCCCTAGATATGTAAAAATTTATAATTTTTTTATTTTTATCAATCGATATTCATATTGATATATTTTTTGGACATGAAATGCATTTTTTTATCTTTGTATATTACTCTCATCATTTGTATTACTTACATTTTTTTTTGAACGGCGGAAATATATTAAGAAAAAGACGACTAGCAAGAAGCTAGAAGAAACAAAGGTTTACAAATTACAAGCATTAAATGGCGAAACTAACCAATCACACCAAACAATATTAGAGAAACGGGATCTATAATTAATCCAATTAAACGCCAATAGCATAATTTCGTCCTTCAATTTGTAAGTGGAAGTATTACTGCAGCGAAATATAACATCATTCCGCGCTTTCCAAATACACCAAACTACCGCAAACAAAAGAGAATTCCTCAGTTTCTCTTTTTTCTTGTCCCTCATGGCGGAACTTAGAATCTCCCGCAAAAAATCACGGCCGGAAGGTATAACCAAAGGAAGTTTCCACCAAGCAACAAAGTTTTGCCAAACCTGTTTTGCAACACTACAGTCGAAAAAAACATGGTCCACAGTTTCCTAATCAGCTCTACATAAAGAACATCTATTGGAATTTAAATTAACTCCTCTCTCCATGAGCTTCTCCGCCACAGGTAACCTATTTAGAAGTAACCTCCACACAAAACAGTTAACTTTAAGAGGAACCCAATTAACCCAACAAAACTTCCAGAAGCCAACATCAACAAAATTCTGATTCTCCATAAGCCTTCGCAAAGAACTAACTGAGAAGAAACCAGAAGCTTCTTCCATCCAAACAAATTTATCCGGTGACGACGAAAGATTCACAGAAACTATGACCTGCGATAAGCCGTCCAGCTCCCTCGATTCACAGCCCCTCCTTGGATTTCTTTTCCACCCAAAAACCCCATTAGCACCATCCAAAACTGAAATTCGCTCCGCAACCAAACAGTTCTTATTTGCCTCAATACCATAAAGCTTTTGAAATCTATCTTTAAGGGCTACCAGACCACACCATCTATCCTTCCAAAAGAGCGTGTCTCTACCATCCCCAATGATCCTACAAAAATTATTTTGAAAAGAAACATTCCACTCTTCCAATTCCCAAATAGCTTGAGAAATTGAAAGCCAAACTCCCGAGATACCTTTTTTTGCAATCGTAGCCCCATCTCCACCTTTGACATTATGAATAGCTTTTAAACACATAGCCCATAAGTTTTTGTTTTCAACTTTGAGCCTCCACCACCATTTCGCAAGAAGAGCTAAATTAAGACTTCTAAGAGAGCCAACTCCAAGGCCACCGTGGTCTTTCGATTTAGAAACCGTATCCGAAGAGATCCAATGAATTTTCATTTTATCTTCACCCCCACTCCAAAGAAAGTGTCTTCTAATACGTTCGAGATCATTTATAACCTTTTTAGGAGCTTTAAAGATCAAAAAATAATAAAGAGGGAGACTCCCGAGCACGGACTTAACAAGAGTGACTCTCCCCCCAAAAGAGAGGTTTTTGGCTTTCCATGAAGATAACTTACTTTTGAACTTATCAACAATCGGCTTCCAATGTTTGGCAAGTTTCATGTTCTCACCAAGTGGAAGCCCAAGATAAGAACAAGGCAAAATCGCAGGCTCACAATGAAGAATGCTAGCAAATCTATCCACTTCCTCTTTATCTACTCCAATGCCGAAAACTTTGCTCTTAACAAGATTCACACGAAGCCCTGAGGCCAGATAAAAGCATCTAAGCAACCGATTGAGATTTATGAGATTTACCTCGGTCCATTCTCCAATAAAAGTCACATCATCCGCATACATAAGATGAGAAACATAAGGACCATCATTAGGAAAAGAAATACCGTGAAACACATGCTTATGACACGCTTCCTTGAGAGAAACAGTAAGGCCCTCCATGGCAATGATAAAAAGAAAAGGAGATAGTGGATCTCCTTGCCTCACACCTTTCAAGATAGGGAATTCACGCGTTGGTGAACCATTTACCAAAATAGAAGCACGAGCGGAAGAAAGACATCCCATAATCCAAGACCTCCATTTAACACCAAACGACATTTGTTCCATTACCAAATCAAGAAATTTCCAATTAAGAGAATCAAACGCCTTGTCAAAGTCAACTTTGAACATAAGAAATTGCTTTTTAAACTTTTTTGCCCACGAAATGAGCTCATTCAACACGAGAGGACCATCAAGAATGCTTCTACCCTCCACATACGCCGTTTGTTCCATGCTAATAATGGACCCTAACACCTTCTTTAATCTCAATGCAAGCAATTTTGAAATAATCTTGTAAATGCACCCAACAAGATTGTGGGTCTATAATCTTTGATAAAAAGAGGATCGACCTTTTTCAGTATGAAGGAAATAAAAGACGCGTTACACCCCTTGCTAATAACCCCCCGACTTTTCAAAATCTTTGACAAACTTGAAAATATTGAGTTTAATCAACTCCCAATACTCCTTGATAAATTTAAAAGTGAAGCCATCGGGCCCCGGCGCTTTATCATTACCACAATTCCATATAGCAATTTTAACTTCTTCAATCGTGAAAGGAACTTCAAGCATATCTCTGTCCGAGTCAACAAGTTTACTAAATCGAGAACTAGAGAATTTAGGCCTCACCAAAGGAAGTTCATCAAATTTGGCTGCAAAAAAGTCAAAGACAGCATCTTTTATAGCTTTCGGATCCTTAATCCAACCTCCATTGACAGAAATACCACTAATTCTATTTATTTTTTTGTGACAATTAATCATTCCGTGAAAGAATTTGTTGTTTTCATCTCCTTCAACCTCCCATTTAATTCTGGCTTTTTGCTTAAGATCAAGACTTCTAGTATGCTCAATTTGTAACACATTTTTCCTCCATAAGTTCCGTGAGTCTCTTTCTTGCGAATTCAAACTTCTAGATTCAGCTAGGATCTCGATGTCATCAATTTTCTTGATCAACTCAACATACTCCTTATTCTCAAGCATACGAGAATTAGACCTCCAGACACGAAGATCCTTTTTTAAAACCTGCAACTTCTTCAAAAAATACAAATCCGAAACTATACAGTTCACCTGGCAACTCCACGCCATCCTCACAATATTATCAAAACCTTCGATGAATATCCAAGAATTAAAAAAACTTAAAAGGAATAGGACCATAATCACAATACTCACATGAAAGAACCACCGGACAATGATCGGAGAAACGCCTCGTCAGAACAGTAGCCGAAGCGGAAGGCCAAAAATTCAGAAAATTAGTATTAACAAAAACCCTATCAATTTTACTAAGGCTCTTCCCATCAGAACTCATCCACGTAAACCGCCTTCCCCCCAAGTTTAATTCTTGTATATCTGCCTGCCTGATAAAGTTATTGAAAGCTTCCATACTAGCAACACATACAATTTTAGAAAAGCGATCTTCTTTGCAACAAACTTCATTAAAATCGCCAATAACGAGCCAAATACCACCTCTATTATTCATAATTTGCAAAATATCAAGCCAAAGCATATTCCTTTCATCCGCATCATTAGGGGCATAAACATTAAGGACATTTAAAACTTCCGTTAAGCCATTCCAAATACCAGAGATAAGAATAAAAGAAGTACCTTTTAGCACCAAATCGACTTTGAAAAGAGCAGGGTTCCAAATACAAAAAAGCCCTCCTGATCTTCCCGTGGAATCAACGCCAACCGAATCAAATTCCGAGGAATCCCAGAACTTACCAAAATCAACATCAACCACAATTATACATGGTTCAATCAAAATTATACATGCGAATAAACTATGTGTTAGATAATATTAGAAAATCACAATTATACATGGTTCAATCAAAATACGACCTATTGTATGTGTATATATCTTTTAGGAGATTCATAAAATAAAATTTGATAAAAAAAAGGTCATGAATATGCATATGTACAAAATGTATATGTTTTGTTTTATGTAACTCTTATAATAACTGTGCATAGATGCAAGCAAAATGATAACACATTTGGAAACTATGTACATATATTTGTGCTTAATCACAAAATCTGTATTTTTTGGGATTTTTTTTGCAAGTATCTTAAACTTCAGGTTTAAATTGTATCATTGCGTTTTGGTTGAAAAAAATACACGTGGAATAAAATTTTCTTACTCGTTTCCCATATTTTAAGCATTCTCTTGAACTTTCTTATCTATAATCTATATCTATAATCTATAATATTATATAAAGCATATTGCCTCATTCTTGAATTTTTAAGAGGTATAACTTAAAAACGCAAAGTACAAACTTATTATACACAAATCAACTTATACAAACTACAATCTGTGATCAGATCCCATACATTTAGGAAGCTGATTATAGAATTCAGTTAACTCCATTAAAACCCTAAACCTACACCACTATCTAATGCTGCCCTACCATCATTACGAGCATCATACCACAATAATAGCCCTAATATTCAGTTCTGGCAACGACGCCCCATCATCACTACTACCATAGGTTTGCAAGTTTATTTCCTTCCTTTTATTCTCTTCATCTTCAAAAACCAATAAAAACCGAAGCAAACCCACAATTTCATACATTAATAGGTCTTTTTGAACGAACCCAATAAAACCATAAATCCAGAATAAAATCTGACCTAAATTGGTGAAATCCTTCTCCTTCGTTTGACCCCCGACATCTTTATTTCTGTTTTGTAATTTATACTTTTTTATTTTCAATATTTAACACTGAAACATTTGATTTTAACTTAGCTTCATCTCCCAAAGCCATCTCACCACCGTGTATCTATGTTTACTATTCTAGGATTTTTTTGATAATACATTTACATCTTTTAAGATCGATATTATGTCATTTATGTGTTTAATCAAAAAAATTTCTCCACTTAATGATTACATCTATATTTGAAGAATTTTCTTTGGATATATTGGATACATGGTATAATTGGATTTGTAGGTATCATGTGTATTTGTTAATAGATAGCAACATATGATGCTAATATTGTAGAAGACCTGATCCCTAGGGTGGCAGATTCTAGAGGCTGATGTTTCAGTAAAAAGATGCATTTTAAGTTATTCACTCTTAAAAGTGTTTAAACATAGGGATCTATTTGTTTGTAAAGATATAATGAAAAGTTGATACTTCTTATGTTCTATTATTGTGTATATTTTGATGACAGTTTGTCCCTGCAACATATTGTTCATGTTTTTGGTGTGTCGATTTAGGTTACCTTATTCATATTTTATTTCGTATGATTTTTTATGAAATACAAATCTCGATCACTATTTGTTTCTTTCATTTTATTTAGGTATATCAAAGGACCTTCTAAAGAATAGAACAAATTACATGCATTCAATTGTAAGGCTGCTCTTGTAAGTTCTTTCAGATTTGTGTGTGCATGTTGTAGCTTTATGTGTGTGTGTGTGTTTGTGTTTGTGTTTATGTATTAATTTTAGGAATTTTTGTTCTTTTCTTATATCTATTTCTTCAAATATATGTTGTGTGTCTATACATAGGAGAAAAAAAGTAAATGGGGTAATAAACTATGCTCTCGCGAAACATCTTTTTCACTGTAATTACATGATAAATCAATTTATACATGCATACATACATTCTCATATATATATATATATATATATATATATATATATATATATATATATATATATATATATATATATATATATATATATATATATATATATATATATATATATATATATATATATATATATATATATACTAGGTTAGAAACCCGTGTAATACACGGGATGATTAAAAAATGTATAAAAATATGAAAAATATTAATATTACAGATGATAAAATTATCATTTGTGAATTTTGTTTATTTTAATATTTTATATGATATGATAAATTTTGCTGGTTTTAGATAGGAATTACGAACGCTATGTTCAAATAAATCATTTAATAAGAAAAATATTTTATTTGATCATACAGTTTCATAAGAATCAAGTAAAAGCTGTCAAATATGCCAACAGATCCATTTAAAGGCGTCACATTGAAAATGTAATTAAACACAAATCAAAGAGCAAGCAGTGACAAAATAGTAGCTTGAACTCTATATCTTTTGTATAGCACTTTGATCATTCAGCAAAAGGTTATAGCATCTCTTAACAATGGCAAATAGTATGAGATTGATTACGGGTAGAAACCAAGTACAACAGCTAGGTTGATCCATTATAGGCTATCTAGAATTACAAAGAGCAAGTAGTGACAAAATAGTATCTTGTCATCAAGCAACAATGGTATAAAGAGCTTATTTTCTCCATATTAAGAATCTCAATTGTTAACATGAAACATCAGTAAAGCATATCTCCACTGGACTTCAACCAAATTAAACCAATTGAAGATAGCTTCAAATGTAAGTTATTAATGAAATTTTTTTCTAAAGCAGTTGGAATCCTTTCATTTCACCCCTCCCTGTAAGAAGCTATAGGTGCAAGAACTTAGACATCATTAATCTCCATTAGGGACCGAATACATAGTAATTACCTTTTTTGGTTCCTGTTTGCTTGGCCATATTTTGGTTTTGATCTCAATATGGGAGAGTACATTAGGAAATTTCTTCCCCTGTTATGAAAAATCAACAAAACAGTATTTTAGTTGCTTATACCTCCCACGTTATGAAAAAGTCAATCCCTTATGCTATAAAAACAAATAAACGAAAGTAAGTGAAAGTATCATGTTATAATACACCACTTTCAGAAAGATTTATTTAAAGTAAATTACATTTGGTTCCCTATGTTTGACTCATTTTTGCAGTTTTGGCCCCAATTAAAAAAGAATTACATTCAGTCTCATTTTATACCATTATCGGACTGCTACTTACAGCTTCCACCGACCCATCATCGCTGCCCACCGTCTCATTTACCAAGATCTCCACTGTATAGAAAATTCCGGAAAAACAAATTCTAGAAGAAAGTACAAAAATGAAAAACAACCCAAATCAAAGAAAGAAATTGACATAACTGAAAAAAACCATATTAGTATAAAACCAATGGAACAAAGTTGTCGTTCTGTTTGGTTTTGGTGAAAGATGAGGGAGACTGAATGTGGTGGGGTGTGCTCTGAGAGAGAGAGAGAGAGAGAGAGAGAGAGAGAGAGAGAGAGAGAGAGAGATAGAGAGAGAGAGAGAGGTACAACAACAACTACCCTAAATCGATCTTTTGAAATTCTCATTCACCTTCAGTTCAAAGGAGACCATCTGAAAAAAAAAAAAAAAAAGCGTAAACAAAAAACCATACTCTGTTAATTTAAATTCAATAATAATGTAAAATAGGATTCTATAAATGCAAAACCAAGTTCGAAGTTACACTATCTCAAATAAAGATCAAGATCAGGTAATATGTTATTAGTAGAGTAAGATTACCTTAGCTTATTAAGCTTTGATTATCAACTAATGGTACACTTTTATTAAACATATAACAACATACCAATTTGTATATGGACTCGTATTCTTAAGCAAGTTTGTGAAGGAAAGATAAAATGTGATCAAAAACTTCTTGATGTTTCTCAAGTTGGATAAAATGATGGCATTCGATAATCACAACTTTAATATTAGGAATCAATTCTTTCATAACATCTCCTTCTGCAAATTCCCTTGTCCAACTTCAAATCCAATATCTTCGTCCGCAATAATCAGCTTCGATGGAACTCTTATATTTGCCCCTTTCCATGAGGCTTCATGCTCCCACGTCCTTCAAATCAATTCATATGGTTACCGAACAAATCATAAATCAAAATATCAAATCCAAACAAATCATAAATCAAAATATCAAATCCAAAATATGTGTTTTCAGTCTTACAGATCCATGGCACGATAGTAATTTAAACCTCCAGAAATCCAATCTCTTGAAACTTATCTGCATACACTTGAAGCACTTCTTCGGTAATCCATGGCGGTAAGTAAAATCATTTTCATGAAAACCTGTAATAAAGTACTCTCTTTTTCCATGTAATCCACTCATTTATGTGGGTGCCTTATGTTGACTCCAAACTGCACATCATTGAACATAAAATCATTAAATTAAAGGTAAGTAAAATCATAAAGAGGAGCAAGGAAGAGGGACGTGATTGACATTGTCATTAATACATCATTGCACAATATATCCTTCGATCTCTGCCATTTTCAAATTCAAATGCTCATTCAATTGGTTCCTGATTTTACGGGATTATTGAAATTCCTGATTTTATGGGACTTGATTGAAATTGTCATTAATACATCTGATTCAAGAGTATGGGATGAGAGACCAAATACGTATTTAGGCGGGAATTAAACATAAAAGACTTCTACAAAATTGAAGTGTGGAAAAGTATTATAGAAAATTTGAGGATCACAATGAAAAAAAACTTACGAGTGCTAAAGGAGGAAGCTCTTCGCTTGATATCGAATACGACCTTTATGTCTCCATCACTGAAAGCCCTTCGCATACCATAAGCGTTCCCGAAATCTAGGTCATTAAAATGCAGTAAACTGGATTAAATTTGAACCCTTTCAAAACGTCATGGCGAGATAGGTGCCGAGATAGAGAAATTCACATTCAATATTGAATGTGATAATGTAAGGAGCGAAATATTAGGGATTTAAACTTGGTACGATTGGAAATTGTTATCGATTTCAAACTGGAACGTGAAGAAGCGTTGTACAAGGGCAACATAGGAATTGTGGCAAAGAAATAAGCAATCCCAAACACCCCCTTACAATCGGAATGCTACAATGATTTCAGGTTCAATGGAACAAATTAGAAGACACGTTATTAATTGAAAAGTAATTAAATCCCGTGAGAGTACCTGAACGTGGGTTTTTGCTTGCTGGTTCCTGGCCTCGCGTGCGTCTCAAATGCGATGGTCTGCGTTTCTTTTTATGTTAGAAAATTGGAATCGAAATCAAAAATTGGAATCATGATTGGAATTATACCTGCAACATCTGTGGAATTAAACCACAAATTGAAGATGTGTACATCGAGTCCCCATCTTATAGAAAGGCTCTTTAAGGAAAATTCTAACTTGTCATCAATTAAACAGATTATCGTAAATTGCAATCCAAGTCTACGCCAAATCAGATACGGGATTAAGAACATATGCAAAGAAAGCAAATAAAAAACACTAACCTTAGCTCAAAGTTAGGCTCCCGAACAATACACTGAACGATGAAGACGAAGAAGATGGGTATAAATGAATCGGAATCGTAACCGCTTAACCTATAAATAATGAAAAGCCGATCCATTCCATGTTTATTTCCTGAATTTTAGCTGTGTAATTCGAGACTTATTAATTTTGAAACAGAAATAGAAGCAAACATCGGTTACATACTTTCAAAATCGAAAACATAATTGAGAAAATGACACGTGTCAGATAGAGAAGAGGGTTTAAAAATAGACACATGGCAAAATTTATTTTTATTTATTAGGTATAGTAGATATATATATATATATATATATATATATATATATATATATATATATATATATATATATATAACCAAATTATACTAACTAACCATAGAAGTACGTGAAAATTGCTCATGTTGATTTATGAACATATGTAGTCTTCATGTCCATAGATGAACTTGTTCATAAATGAACATAGATAATTTTTCACGTGCTTCTATAGGTAGGTAGTATTATTTGATCTATATATATATATATATATATATATATATATATATATATATATATATATATATATATATATATATATATATATATATATATATATATATATATATATATATATATATATATATATATATATATAACACCAACACCATGCTCGGGGTTGGGCCCTTGTTTAAGGACTTGGGGAGGGTATTTCCACCAAATCCTCGTCCTCAATCAACTGGAGGATTCTTTATGCATATTGGTTTTCCTATGGATACATGTTTTTTTTAATTCCCTATTCTTGTGAAAGGTATATCATAGAATATTGATAGTTAATGAAGCATGTCTATGTGTTAAAGTCTAAATCTTTATTATAATATTTCACTCCTCTACTACGATCCAATGTTTTTAAACTCGGGTCGGTCGGTCGGTCGATCTATCCGGTTGGACCGTGACTAGATGAAGAGACTGAGTCAACTAAAAGCTAGATTTTGTCTATTTATGATTCACATTGACCCAACCAAGTTTACCCATAATCTAATTGAATCAATGATTCCTGCCCCGTTAAAAATCTAAGTTTGGTTAACGAACCCGTTTCTTATCTTTAAATCCAAAATATATTGTTATAAAATAACATAAATTTTGAAAATTATTTTTTTTAACGGTGAAAAGGATTTTAAGATGTAATCATAAGATATTTAATATATTTAGAGTAAAATACAAAGGATCTTAACCAATTTTCGACCACTTACTAAAAGTTGAATTTTTATTGGTGAAATAGTTATATTTTCTTTGACCATTGTAATAATTTTTTATTTAGGTTGTTGATGTAACATGTTTAGTAATTTTCTCTTTAATTCATGGGAAATCAATCAAGAAGTTTGTTAGTGGGTCACCTTTAAGCTATTGAAAGTCAAATGATAAATAAAAAAGTTATCTTAGAAAAGTTGTAGCAGAAAATGTTCTTAAAAAAAACGATGTGATAGACATTACGTTTGTGGACGGGAGGCAAGTCGGTGACGGTTCTTATTTTTATGCATATAACACTAAACTAAACGATCATAAAATTGATGCATATAAAATTGATTTGATCGGTATATGTTAGCTATATTTTGTTTTAATATTATAGTTTATGTTTTTCTTGATGTATTTGTATTGATCAAGTTTTTGTAAAAATCAACATCATTATTGTGCTCAAGTTTTTCGGATGTTATATATATATATATATATATATATATATATATATATATATATATATATATATATATATATATATATATATATATATATATATATATGGAAGGGTTCAAATGAGAACCATTAAAAGGTTGAAAACCGTGAGAACCACTAATTCACAGTTTAATAAAAAACTTACGTTATAGTATTCACAGTTTAATAACTACAAATTTTATTATATATATATATATATATATATATATATATATATATATATATATATATATATATATATATATATATATATATATATATATATATATATATATATATATATATATATATATATATATATATAGGGAAGGGTTCAAATGAGAACCATTAAAAGGTTGAGAACCGTGAGAACCATTAATTCACAGTTTAATAAAAAACTTACGTTATAGTATTCACAGTTTAATAACTACAAATTTTATTATATTGTGATTATTGTAAAACGTATTAAAAAATAAGGAAATTTATTAACTTTGATGTATTTTCACATAATAAACAATTGTGAAAAAACAAAAAAACGAAAAAAAACATAATTTTTAATGTGTGAATATCAGTTCTCACGGTTCTTAACCTTTTAATGGTTCTCATTTGAATCTATTTTATATATATATATATATATATATATATATATATATATATATATATATATATATATATATATATATATATATATATATATACTTAGGATCTTTTGAGAACCAACTTTACACCGAGAACCCGAGAACTCCTAAACCAATATTTTTTTCAAAAAACCGACCACATAGGCTTCTAAAACGCTCAAATTGGTGTCGGGGGGCTGAAAAAAATTTCCGAAAAAATGATTTTTTTTTGAAAAAAATTTGCACATGTGCAAATTTTTTATACGTACATTTTTTCAAGTTTTTTCTATGGATGACTTTCTAACATATATTTAAGGCTTTCTGTAAAAAAAATATTGAAAAAAAGTGTATGTATAAAAAAGTTTGCACATGTGCAAAATTTTTTTTTTTTGCACATGTGCAAATTTTTTTCAAAAAAAAGTCGTTTTTTTCAAAAAAATTTTTTCGAAAATGCTTAAATATGTGCGTTTTAGAGGCACATGGGGTCGGTTTTTTTTAAAAAAAAAATATCAGTTTGGGAGTTCTCGGGTTCTTGGGGGACTTGTGGTTCTCAAAAGATCCTATATATATATATATATATATATATATATATATATATATATATATATATATATATATATATATATATATATATATATATATATATATATATATATATATATATATATATATATATATATATATATATATATATATAGTTGGGATTTTTTGAGAACCAACTATGCCCCGATAACCCGAGAACTCCCAAATGGTCAAAATTTTCGAAAAACCAAAAATATAGGGGCCTAAAACGCACATATTTAAGCATTTTCGAAAAAAAATTCCGAAAAAAAACGAATTTTATTTTTGAAAAAAATTTTCACATGGGCAAAAAAAAATTTGCACATGTGGAAACTTTTTTATACGTACACTTTTTTCAAAATTTTTTTACAGAATGCTTTAAATATATGTTAGAAAGACATCCATGAAATACTTGAAAAAAAGTGTACGTATTTTTTTTGCCCATGTGCAAATTTTTTTCAAAAAAAAAAAAAATTGTTTTTTCGGAAATTATTTTCAGCGACCCGGGCCCATTTTGAGCGTGTAAGAGGCCTATGGGGTCGGTTTTTTGAAAAAAATATCAGTTTGGGAGATATAGGATTGATCCAAAAGGAGTTGGGAGTTCTCGGGTTCTCGGGATGAAGTTGGTTCTCAAAAGATCTAAACTATATATATATATATATATATATATATATATATATATACATACATACATACATACATACATACATACATACATACATACATACATACATACATATATATATATATATATATATATATATATATATATATATATATATATATATATATATATATATACATAGGGTTAGGTTCAATGGAGAACCAAAATTAAATAAGGAACCAAGGAACCAATCCTACGGCCAGAATGCAAAATATCGACGGCCAGAGAGAAGGATGTAAAATTGTTAATTGGGCGCGCATGTAGCGGATCATAGCAAAAAACCCACTTCATTTTTTATGTTTTTTTAATTTTTAAGCTTATTCTTTTTTCAAAAAAAAAAAATCTAATTATACCAAAATTCCTAATTTTTCATCCTCTATAAATAGATATCTATAGTGATATACAAAATTTTTTGTTTTTTTTACTTCAAGTTCGTCCAGATTCATCTTGTGAACCTGAACTGAACTGTATTATTTTAGATATATTTATTCACATGTAAATGACAAATCTATCCAAAATTTTCAATAATTCTTTACCAATCACATCTGAATTTTAAGTAAATCATTTATTACTCTCAGTTAATTTAATTGTACATGATATTAAAACATTGAAATAGTAAGACATTAGTGATTTTTCTTGAATTCACATCTGAATTTAAATGTGAAAATTATTGACCATTTACATGTGAAATATCTTCCATACAAATTTAATGCAGTTTATATTCACATTTCGAATTTTAACTGGTTTTTGTTTTAGACATATAAATTCACATATAAATGATAATTGTACCCTGGTTTTCAACAACTTTTTATCATTCATATGTGAATTTTAAGAAAATTCATATGTGGATCTGAATTAATTCATTTGTGTATCATCAAAAGGTTCAAAATAGTATGCATCTAGTTTAATACATATTAATTCACATATAAATGATCATTGAACCTGGTTTTTTCAACAATTTTTGATCATTCATGTGTAAGTTTAAGTAAATTAATTGTGAATCTTAGTTAACTTAATTGTACATTATCAAAATGTTGAAATTGTAAAGAATATAAATGAAATTACATAAGTTCAATATGAATTTAGTCAAATTCAAAATGCAAATCTAAAAGTTTATTTTAATTCACATAAGTTGTTATTAAATGATCAATTATTGTTGAAAAATATAATTTCAATGATCATTCACATGTAAATAATCTTCTATAAAAACTTATTATGGTTCAGATTCACATTAATTAACTGTTGTAAATCTGAACAAAAATTTTGAATATATTTTTTTTGTTTTTAGTATATTGATATGAGTGTCTATTGAAAGAGAATAAAAAATTATGAATTTTGATATATTCGGTTTTTTATTTCGATAAAAAATAAGCTCTAAAAATAAAAAAATAAAAAAACGAAGTGGGTTTTTTGTTATGATCCGCTACATGCGCGTCCAAGTTAGAAGCTTACAACCTCATCTCCGTCCGTCGATAAAATACATTCCGACGCTCACGATTGGTTACTTGGTTCCTTGTTTTATTTTGGTTCTCTATTGAACTTATATATATATATATATATATATATATATATATATATATATATATATATATATATAAAATCAAGGTCGGTCCGTGGAGGGTGGGGGGGGGGGTGTGGGAACCTGGGCATTTGTCCAAGGCCCAACTGGTTTTAGGGCCCCAAATTAATGTCGATTGTTTATAGGGAGTTTCCATTAGCATCACAAATGTATTGAAGCGACTAAACTAATGCATTAGTGATGACAATTGCTTTGAACTGAACGGAAAATAAATCAACTGAAATCACCGAGCGGAAAATGAACCAACTGAAATACAAAGAAGTAATGGTCGCAATGATTTTCTTCGTGCATGACATGTGTTTGATTATTGGTTTGTAGTCAAATACGAGAGTACTTTCTAGAACGTACTGGATTTGCACTCATGTGTAATTGGTTATATCCTTCAATTACTCTATTGATGGTGTGAGCGTGCTTTGTTCTGAAAAGCATCGGTTGATATATGCATTTGCACCCCAAGTTATTCTTTTAGCTATACACAAACATAAGTTCTTTGTCTGCATACTCGACAATGTTTTCATTTTGATGTTCAACAAAACCAGGTCTCATTGCTTGGATGGGATCAAGCATTTGTGTCCTTTATTGCAACCTTGATCATTTAAAGCTTAATAGATACCGAGGTTTACGCTACAAATTAATTGAAGTTCAAACTAGTTCTTTTTTCTATAGCAAGCTTTATATTTGTTTCGTTTATTTTACTGTTTCATACATTAATTTTGACGATACTTTTTTGAAGGACCTCATTTTTTATTTTGCCCCGGGCCTCAAATCGGCTTGGACCGGCCATGTATATAATATGTAACAGTTTAAAAGATTGGATTATTTGACAGTTGAATCGGTTGACACTAGACCCGATCATCATACGGTTGGCTCGTGATCGAATCACTACACGGTAACAAAAGAGAGTTACAAGAACATTAAAAAGATAAACACGTTAGCATGAATGATACCCCAATTTCACATATATCTCATGAAAAACATCCTGTAAATTAGCCTATTTAAAGGGTGTTTTAGATTGCTTTTCAAAACTTTTTAATTACTTATTAACTTTTTAAAGAGTCAATATGTTAATAAACATATTTGGGAAAACTATTAAGTATTTTTAAAAACTTCATATAGCAAAAGCCAACAAATTAAAAAAAATAAGCCACTATACCTTTATTAAGGAAAATTGTTTATAACTTATAAAACAGAAAAGTCAATAAATAAATAAAAATTAATATTTTTATAAAAACTTTCTTACCACTATATAAACTAATTATATTTATAAAAGAGAAAATTACATGGATGGTCCCTGTGGTTTAGGGTTACCTACGCGCCTGGTCCCCAAGTAATTCTTTTAACTCGGAAGGTCCTTAAAATGAAAGTTTGTCACGCGTATGGTCCCTATGTTAACATTGTCGTCTGTTAACGTTATACAACCCCCACGTGCCTGGCACGATGGGGGTATTTTCGTCCATTCCAGCCAAAAGCTTATATGCCGTGAGTTATATATCAACCTCCCGCTTTCACGTATGTTCGTATTTTCACTTTAAACCTCGGAGACAAAGTCGAAAATATGAAGCTCCCGTCTGGCACAATGGTGGAATGCGATTGTGGATCTGCAGCGATAATTCGAACCTCCCAGACGAAGAGAAACCCTGGTAGGGCCTATTACGCTTGTCCGAAAATGGTAATTGTTCTCACATATTTGAATGGTTTTGAATAATAACCCTAGTTGCGTAGTTGTTGTAATCATGTTAATTGGAAATCACAGGGTGCACGAAATGGATTTATTGGGTGGGTAGATGAAGAAAAGTTGCACTCCAAAGCAGAAATTGAAAATCGTTACCTGAAAGAGCTTGAAAAGGAGAATCGAAACCTGAAAATATGTTTGATTTGCAGTTGGGTGTTGTTCGTATGCATACTTCTGTACAAGCTGTAATTTTCAGATGTATGGTGTTATTAGGTTTAATTTTAGGTTTATTTGCAGTTAGGTTTATTAACAGTTGAATGTGTGTTTATTCAGTGGGTAGGTGACTATGGTATGTACTAAATTTGTTTTGAACTAATGAAATTGCAATGTTTAGAGTATTAATCAGTTGTTATGTTGGGTTGAGTATTAACAGGTACAAATTGAAGACATTAATAAAGTATGTGGCTATTAACAAGCATAAAATTGAGAATATGTTGGTATTAACAAGTACTCAAATTCAAGACATTAACAAAGTATGTTGCTATTAACAAGCATAAAATCGAGAATATGTTGGTATTAACAAGTACCCAAATTCAAGACATTAACAAAGTATGATGCTATAACACGCATAAAAGTCAAAAGATTTTGCTATTAACAAGTACCCAAATTCAAGACATTAACAAAGTATGATGCTATAACACGCATAAAAGTCAAAAGATTTTGCTATTAACAAGTACCAAAATTCACCACATTAACAAAGTATGATGCTATAACACGCATAAAAGTCGGAACATGTTGCTATTAAAAGTACCAAAACTCAACATATTAACAAAGTATGATGCTATAACACGCATAAAAGTCATAATATGTTGCTATTAATAGTAAAGAACATTAAGTAATACCACGATCATAATAAAACAGAAACTTAAATTGGTTGTATCATAAGCTTAAAACCAAAGTACTTGTAGGGTTAGCATTCGTTACAAAGGCAAGGATGACCTTACATAAGCTTAACAAAAAGGTACAACCAATATCACCACAAGGATGACCAAAACATTAACAAAACAAAGAACCTAATACCACTTAATACCACCAAGTCCACCAACGATGAACAAAACATTAAGTTTTTGCCTTCCCCATTCCCTTTCCCTTGACAGTTGCTTTTCCAAGACCATGGCCACCACGTCCACCAACACGACCGCCATCAGTTGACTTTTGACCTTTACAGGTCCTTGAATTATGACCAGAATTTTTGCATTTGGTACACGTAACCGATTTAAGAGCTCGAGAGACGGTAGTTCCTTTGATCAAATCGTCCTTTTCAAAAGCTGACTGCCTTATTTTCTTTTTTGGGCGTCCTATTGTTACACGATGTTTAGGAGGTAATAAAGTAGTTGGGCATGGTGACTTCACCCACATGTTTTTCCCATTGATCGTATCAATTTTAAATGTGTACATCTCCTTCCAAGTTGATAACCAATAGCATGGATGAACAAATGTTTTTGGAATCCCAACCTCGCGATTATTTTTCCTCATATCCCAAATTGCAGCTATAGCATGTTTGCAGGGAATTCCCGTTAGTTCCCACTTCTTGCATGATATCTGTTGACCCACATCTACGGCGCACTGATCTTGCCACTGTCCACTAACTTGATACTTCCCGTTACCACAAAAAACAGTTTGATAATCTTCTGCTTCACTCTTGATCTTTTCCAATGTTTTTGTAGCAGTTGGAGTCAAAGGGCCGGTTGATTTCTGAATTGCCTTCTCTACAGTGACTATTTTCTTCATAATGTATTCTCGAATGAACTCCAAACACGTGATAATCGGTGCATCACGGCCATCTGCTAATCTACTATTAAATGACTCGCATAAATTGTTTAACAAAGCATCACAATGTGATCTACCTGTAAAGCACAAAGGATATAACATTAGAAAGATGTAAGTCATTCAAACACAACCTATTACTGGAATACCAACCTGTAAAGTGGGATCTAGCCCAATGATGGGCCGGAATCGACTTCAACCACGCATGACAATCCACGCATGACAATCCTGGTTAAGTTTTCGCATTTCTTCCATCCCTTTGTGAAACTCTATTACATTACAAGTAGTGGCACATTGCCAAAGAATGTCCTTGAATTGCTTTCCTCTCCATTTCAATTTCATGTTCTCGTGTATGTGACGAAGACAGAAACGATTTTCTGCACAAGGAAACAATTTCGCAATCGCTGGAAGTACACCCTGCAATTAACATCCAATTGTGTTAGAATTGAAATGAAGGGTACTTAGAAACAAACCACAACTGACTTACCTTTTGTCTATCTGTAATAAATGTGAAGTTTGAGTTGCTTGCCAATCCCAAATCATCCCCCAAGTTACTCAAAAACCAACTCCATGAGTCAAACGTCTCAGCTTCAACTACAGCATATGCCACTGGGTATATTCCATTATTTCCATCCAATGCCTGTGATTAACCAAATATAAATATTAGAAAACTTGAATATGAAAGTAAGGTTACAAATTAATGTATTTCTTACCACAGCTGTTAAAATCTGTCCCGGATACGGCCCTTTCATGAACGCGCCATCCAACCCTAGGAAGTCACGTTTCCCTGCTGCAAATCCCTTTTTCAATGCACCAATACAAACATACACACGCTTAAACGTTCTTGTCTCCACTCCTGGATCCGATTCAGTTTCCACATCCAATCTAATAGTGGTGTCTGGGTTACGAGTTTGTACCTCTAACAAGTAATCTCGCAGTATCGCGTATTGACTCCCATAATCACCCCTAACAATTTTTAAAGCTGCATCTCTTGCCCTAAATGTTTTCATTTTTGAAATGTCTACTTTGAACTTACGTTGGAGTTCATCCCTCAAAGCCTTAATTGGAACGTTAGGGTTTGCTTCTACCTGCTGTAGTATCTGGTTTGCAAGATATTTGTAATCACATTGTTTGACTTTCCTTGTTTGAAGACATTTATGTTAATATAGGGCTACGTTGTCATTTTGCCTATTAAATAATAATCAATTTTCACTTTGTTAATCTTATTATCTAAATTTTTTAAGGCTGTTTACCCCAAAGTTTCATTTTTGTATATTTTATGTGAAAAAATCTTAATTTTTAAATATTTAAGAGCTGACTTAACAACAACATCACAACTTTATATCATTTCTTTTATCAGATAATAACAATCCTAAAAGTACGGATATGTTGGGGGTAAAACCAAGCATGCAGCAGGCCTCTTGCATTGCAACTTGTAATTTGTTCTAACTTGTTTCTAGTTTAGTATAAATAAATAGGCGTCTCTAAAATAAATATTGTGTTGCCAAGTCATATTTTCCAAACTTTAGCAACATAAACTACCTATGTGAATTATATATATATATATATATATATATATATATATATATATATATATATATATATATATATATATATATATATATATATATATATATATAATTCACATAACTCAAAGCAACATGTCATCTTCTCATTGAATTTGCCACATGTCATTTTCTCATAATTTTAAATTTCTTAAGAAAAATTAATTGGTTTGAAACGTTTCTAAGTCTTTAATGATTGGTTTAATTATCATTCAATTTCAACATTAATTGTTATAATTCAATTTCAAAATTAATTGGTTTTTGATATCATATTATTTTTTAATGTTTAGAATGATTTGAGAGACAATAGAGAGACAATTGATGTCATAATAACCAATTCCAATCATAATAGTAAATTTGATTTTAGTATCGATGGCATTCTCATAATCAATTATATTTATCAAAATACAAAGTCGTAATAGTTAAAACCACAAGTTTGATGTCACGATACACAAACAAATTTCTTATGTATAATTATTAACGTTTAGATATTCTTAATTAATAATTTTTTATATCATCCCGTGTAATACACGGGTCTTACAACTAGTATATATATATATATATATATATATATATATATATATATATATATATATATATATATATATATATATATATATATATATATATATATATATATATATATATATATATATATATTTGAAAGGCAACTTTTATTAAAAACAAAAGGCAAAACCCAGCAAGGCACTAGGGCGCCCCAAAAGAACGACTACAAAGCAACACCACCGAACGCCGACACACAACAAATATATATATATATATATATATATATATATATATATATATATATATATATATATATATATATATATATATATATATATATATATATATATATATATATATATAAACCAATGTGCCATAAGTAGCAATTAAGTACCATAAGTTCCAAAACTTTTGGTTTTAGTGGTTATTAGTTAAAAGGTGAAGAAATTTAGTATTAAAATAAATTAATCGTGTGGGTAATAGTAAGAATAGTTGAAAGTTTCAAATACATACGATCATATATATATATATATATATATATATATATATATATATATATATATATATATATATATATATATATATATATATATATATATATATATATATATATATATATATATATAGGGTCCGGTTCAGGTGAGGACTCTTTGTTCGGTGAGGACTTGCGAGGACACCTTAAATAAATTGAAAAAAAATATAAAAAAATACAAATCATAAAATCGAGAATAGTACTATATCATTATCAAAAAAAATTTGAAAAAAAAAAATTGCATCATTGCAAAACGTAATGATGCAATTTTTCTGTTTTTATTTTGGATCATTATTTCATTATAAAAAAAATAATGATCGAAAAGTTTTTTTTTGAATTCTTTTTTTTCTCCGATATAGTACTATGATCCATTTTATTATTTATATTTTTTTATATTTTTGTTCAATTTTTTGAAGGTGTCCTCGCAAGTCCTCACTTTAAAAAGAGTCCTCACCCGATCCTGATTCTATATATATATATATATATATATATATATATATATATATATATATATATATATATATATATATATATATATATATATATATATATATATATATATATATATATATATATATATATATATATATATAGAACTAGGTTATATTTCGGACAACAGTTATTATGAGACCGTGCTATTCTGTGAGAAATGACGATTATAATATGTTTTTATTGATAATATTAATACTAAACAAACATATTCTTATAGAATTATTCCTATTATAACGTATTTTCAATCATTATAATTCGTTTTAGTGTTTAACACATTCTGATTCGCTTATTCTCATTCTGACAGAATGATAATCATAAAAGCTTCATATAACCCGTATAAATGATTTAATGACAATAATTCTATGAGAATATGTTCGTTTCGTATTCACATTACCATTATATATATATATATATATATATATATATATATATATATATATATATATATATATATATATATATATATATATATATATAATATATTGAAACATATTGATTTTGATAACCTCTATTATAAGATTTATAAAGAAAGTATATCTGCACAAAAATATATAAATACAGATTGTTAATTGATTTAAAACTCAAATTTAAAAATTTCAGTTACTATAAATATTATATTTTGGATTTTTTTAGTTAAGTTTAAATTTCTATTTCAGTTTTATATTTTAATACATTCAAACCATTCAACTAATTTGAAAATAGTCTTTGATCATTGTCTAAGTTTAGTTTATATTTTGATTTTGGTTTTGCATACCATATTCAATTAACAAATTCAATGTAATATATTGGTAATTAAAAAGTTTGTACTTAACATCATACATTAATTAACAAATTAAGTATATTATATTAATAATTCAAAAAGTCTATCATTAAGATGCTAATATTTTATATTTAATTAATTAGTTAATGTTGAAAATTGAATATTTAGGAGTTTCAAATCAATACGGTGAAAGCAAAATGCTTCAAAAAATATAAAAATAATTATAAGTCGTTCATCGCAATCAATATTGTGTATCAATAATAAAGTTTTAAACTAAAAGTCAAACAAATATAATCATCTATTGTAAGCCAAGTGTATATGGACAATCCAACCTTAAAAATATAGTACAATACATTGAGATGAACTACATTAGAATCTTATACAAAAAATAAACCATACTAACAATAATACATATATTATCTTTGAAGGATGTATTATTGTAGATCGTTTTTGCGTAAGGCTTGTAGGTAAAATAAATATAAATTAGTAACTTTTTGAGGTACAATTTTATTCGATAAATTTCCATTAATGAGAGTTAAAAACTTGTATTACTAAAATCATACTTTGATTAAATTAACATATATAATATTTTAAATTATCATGCTAAAATAAAAGTGAATGAAATATAAATTGAAAAACTAATAAAATTAATACAAAATTAAAATAAATTACAACTTATAACCAAAACCTAAAATAAATTTTATTTAATATACTAATTTTTGATATGTGAAAATTTTAACTTTTTCAATGTTGAACTTCTTACATGACAATAATGTCACAACTTTTATATCAATATTTTCTCGTCAAATAATGCTAATATTAAAACGAATTCTACAAACCAAATGAACTCTAAATATTTCATTAGACAACATAATCCCACTTATTCAAACAATATAAAACTTTTTTGGTGAATATGGATTACAAAACGTTATATATATATATATATATATATATATATATATATATATATATATATATATATATATATATATATATATATATATATATATATATATATATATATATATATATATATATATATATATATATATATATATATATATATATATATATATATATATATATATATATATATATATAGGTTCAATTTAGGACAATTAAAAGGTTGAGAACGCGAGGACAGATCTGGACCTTTCATTTATTAAAATCTATGGCTAATATGGACAGGCAGTTTATGTAATTTTCAAAAGTAAGTAGATGAAATTGTAACTTCTTAATAAGCTATAAGGGTATTTTGGTCATGAATTTTTGACTATTTTTATCATCTCCTAAATTTTCTCAATCTCTCTATCTCTCACTATATATCTCGATACACGAACCCTAATAACCATCACCCTACCTTCACGTCTCCTTCTGCCTCTCATAAATCGATCTACTCTTTAGGGTTCTTCTTTCTCTTTCTCTTTCCCCTCTGTTTCCATGTGCAAATTTATACCCCTCTTCCCCAACCAGTTTCTAATCATTTCCTTGCAAACTAATCTACATCCTTTGCCATCTTCAATCTCTGCAACATGTCGGATTCTAATACCAAATCCAAAATTCAAAGCATGCGTGAATGGGTTGTTGATCATAAAATTCGGGCTGTTGGTAATTTCAAACTTCCATTATTCTGCACTTTATGGCTGAGTGGTGTTGCTGGATCAATCGCTTACAATTTGTCTTAGCCCGACATGAAAACCAGTGTTCGGATCATTCACGCAAGGTATGAAAAATCATGCTTTACCTTACTTCTTTCATGTCATTGTCGATTATAACGAAAAGAAAATTTCCTTTAAGACGATGATGAATTATAAATGAGAGGAATTGGGATCAAAAAACCCTAGCACGCGTGAGATTCTCACCTGGCAATTTACTTATAATGTTTCATCCTAAATTGAATTTTGAATCAACTTGAATTCCATGGGATTTGTCATAACCAATTTGTGTACTTTATTTTGTTGAACCCATGGTTCTATGATTGGGGGTTTGGATGTAAGACTTGAAAGTGATCGTTTGATTCCCAGATTTTTTTGGAATTAATATGTAACTTTTTTTTCCTACCATGATTCTTAACCTGATTATCAAAAATACCATAAATAACAAGGAAATTAGAATGGTAAAATCTGATGGGAACTTGTGGTGGTTGCTCGTTTTGATTTAGGTTGCATGCACAGGCTCTCACATTGGAAGCATTAGCTGGAGCTGCAGTTGTTGAGTACTATCATCACAAATCAGGCGCAAAGTCAGAACGCTATGCCAAGTTCCTCCCCCTATTGATTCATACTCCCACCAAGACTAAATGCAACTGATACAAAGCATTCAAAGTTTGGATGCTTATGTCTTTTTTGCAATTATGTTTTTTCATATTGTTTAATTGTAATTTACATACAAATGTTGAATATGGAGTTTTGATCTAAGAAGATACCACTCTTTCAGGATTATTACTATATTCACTGATGAAATAGTGTATTCACTGATGACTACAAGATGGCTGCACGAACATTCGCTGATGAATATAGTATATTCATTGATGAATTTGGGATTTATAGTATGCTTATTCACTTATTCACTGATGAATTTGGGATTTATAGTATGCTTATTCACTGACGAATTTGCGGTTTAGTATATCCAAACATTGTATTCATTGATGAATAATCAAATTACTTGGTGATTTTGTATACATTAGTATAATAAGTCATTGTATTCAATGATGAATACCAAAGTTGAGAGCAAACTTGTAACCAATTTCAGGTATATTCATGTATGAATAATCAAATTACTTGGTGATTTTGTATTTACGTATATTCATTAATGAATTACATCGAATTTGTCATGTTACATATCCCGGTACGAATATTCGTTGATGAATTTTACTTCACTGCCAATATCGACTAGTTATACATTAAATTCAGTGACGAAAATTCAAAAAAAAAAAAAAAAAAAAACCCACGAAAATTCAAAAAAAAAAAAAAACCCATGAAAATTCAAAAAAACTATATTCAATAAAATAATTACAATCAATCACATTATTTTAGGTAACTTATAATTATCTTTATTTTATTCATTAATATAGATATACTAAGATTACTATTATACCCTTGTGAAATGATTGGTCCAGAATTGTCATCGCGTTCTCAACCTTTTAATTGTACTCGTTTGAACCTCTCCTTATATATATATATATATATATATATATATATATATATATATATATATATATATATATATATATATATATATATATATATATATATATATATATATATATATATATATATATATATATATATATATATATATATATATATATTCTTCCCACTCCATCTCTTTCTTTAGCTCCCAATATTTAATCCTTGGTAAGCCTCGTCTCTAACATAATATTGATACAATTTGTTATTATCTGGCATCCTCTTCCAAATCTAGGTCTCATATAATATTAATACAATTTGTTATTATTCAAATATTAGTAGTGATATGTAAAATATATAAATGTAACTTTTCTAACATACCTCAAATAGAGCTGAAAAATCAGGCACTGAATATTTCAATGATTTTTCTACATTTTTGCAACGATGTAACTTTTAATTTTGACAAAACACTTAATAAGTTCACTATAACTATGATCACAGAAATAACTGCCCCATGCGAATGAAATATTAACTATCAATTAGTAACATTTTTCAATAATTTCAAACATTTTAATATGACTAAACATGTTCTAGTAATCTAGTTTTTCTATTAACGTAGCCATTCACGAGTAATTTTCTTAGTCATTTCCTTCCTCCAAACCTTTGGTTAACACGCTCTTACAACATCATCGAAATCCAGTAATCAATTAATTGACCTTCTTATGGATATCGAACTATCAGTTCTATCCGGCCACAAGCATACCCATAATTGACCTTCTTATCTTGATGTCTTTTTAACTTTTAGGATATTTTACAAATTGAAATCTAGTAATCAATTAATTAAAAACCTCCGACCCATACGAACTTCAATACCCGCAAAGCTGAAAATGTAGTCGTTGGTCTTCTATTTTATTAACATGATAGATTTTATAGAGCATTATTCCATGACATATGTAGTGTTTATTTTTGAAGAGATGAAAGGTCTACAGTCTGCAAAAAAAAAAGACTGTTTGTTTTTTAAAGTGTACAAGTTGTTATAATAAACCAAGATTATATATATATATATATATATATATATATATATATATATATATATATATATATATATATATATATATAAGACTTGGTCTTTTGTTTTAATAAAAGATAAAAAAAACAAAATACACTATTATAAAAAGAAAAATTAAATGCTTAGGTTGTTATTTTGTCTTGAGAAATCTTATATACTCCTAAATTTTCTTCCTAACTATCCTCCTAACCATATGAAATAATGCCAAGTGTCATGTTCAATAAAATTAATAATATTTTAATCCATTTGTCACTATTTCACTTGATTAGGAAGATAGTTAGGAAGAAAAATTAGGAGGATATAAAATTTCTCTTTTGTCTTATGTTTAATTTTTATATATTAAATATTATTTCTGTATATTCTACTAATTATAAATTAAGTTAATAATAATAATAATTTTGGGTTTTTTTAAGTCTGCAGATCAAGAAGATGACATGCAGACTTTTTAAGGCTCGCGGTCTTTCAAAAAACAAATAGTCTGTTAGAAAAATGTCTACTCGTCCGCGGATACAAGTGCCCAAGAAGATGTTTTAAGAAAAAACAAACACTCGTATAGTAATGCATCTCCTCTTATTAGGGGTAAATCCAATAAACCCAAGACGTTGGGGCCTAAAATATTCACGGTGTGCACCTTTTATTTTATTCATAACTTAATAGTCGAGCCTTTAAATTCTAATTTGCTAAAATATTCTTGTATGGATGTTGAAAAAAAAAGTAAAAAGTTTTAGAGAAAAGCACAGATGGGAAATATCCATATGCAATTGTGCAAGTTTGTAATGCATGCTATGTGCATTATTGATTTGTACAATCGCAGTTGAGTGTATCGTATCTGCAATTTTCTCTGATATCCTTATAACAACTCAAAATTTAAAGCATAACTTATAAGTATTTAAGGCTAAAAACATGCGTTTTTCTAATCTATGATGATATAGTTTTTAGGAATCATAATACACAACTTTTTAATGGAAACAATAAACAAGAAAAAAATACATAATGATCTGGGTATTCTTCAGCTATTGGGTAATGCAAAGGATTTCTATACATTAGACCCATGGGGCAAATTACAGCTCGGGGCGTGAAAAGTCAACAAAATCACCCCCTCATATGCGGCTTTCATAGTTTTTTGGTCCTTAGAGATTTTTTTTGTTATTTCTTGATAAAAGTTTGAGGAATTTGGCTATATTAGTTAATTTTTTTTAAATATACTTTTAACATTTATTCTATTATCAATATAATTATAAAATAGAAAATGATCTACTCTCACCCAAATCTCTCATTCCATTGCTTTTTATTTATGACGTAATTATGATGTTATATATCCGGGTTTTTTTTTTCGGTTTTTGGGACCGATCAGGCCACTTGAACCATCAAATAATTAAAATGACCAACTGAATTACATGGTCTAGTTTTCAAAACATTAACATATAACCAAAACCGAGACCTAATCATACATTAACCCATCTACAAAACTAGAATTTAAGATCTTCTTCGTAGCCACATCTTTTAACTATTCTACAAATGAAAGGGTTAAAAACTCATTGAGTGCGTGTTTAATACATAGCTTTTAAGAGCTTTAGCTTTTAGCTTTTAAGAAAAAGTTAAAAAAAACAAAAATCTTTGTTCGAAAATAGAAATTTTTAACTTTTATTTAAAACTAACGCTATTTTCTCTAGTTAAAATACAATGGGAATGGAATGGAAGACAAAGGAAGAGGAGCAAATTGAATAAAGGTAAAGGGAAGAGGAAGAGGAAGGGGATGGAATGGAATAGAATAGAATGAATCACTTCCAAGGAGCCCATATTTGGGCAAGTAAGTTTCTAATGTAATTTATGTACCGTTTCCTTCTACTACCTTCCTTTCCCCTCTTTTAAAAAAACTCAACAACGCATGTGATTTCCTTAGCTTTCATAAAAGAAACTCAAGAATACAAGTTTACTTCTCCTCCCCCCTTCCATTCCTTATGTAAATGCTTCTAATCAAAAAACTATTTCAAATAGTTTTCGCTATTTTTGCTCAACACCAAGCTTTCGGCTCAAAGCTAATTTTGCTGCATCCAAAAACAAGAGCCCAATGGTATCTATTTCTTTAAAGCCCTCATTGATGTTGTTCGAGTTTTCGATTTTGCATCTTCCATTCTCCATCTTTATGTCCATAATCTTCAAACAATAGGACGACGATGGGAATGAGATCTTCAGGGCTTTGTTGTGTTTCCAAAAGTCCAACGAACAAGAAGGGGGCGATGATGGAGACGATATCTAAGTCTAAAAAAAAACCGCAAAAGAAAAAAAAAAATCCCCTCATTTCTTTGATCTCTTCTGTTGTTCGATTTCCTCTTCAAAAAAGGTGTTTTTTCAAACATAAGTAAATCAGAAATTTGACAAATAAAATCATCGAGAGGCTTTGTCTTCTCCAATTTCTTTGTCGTCGCCTTATATAAGGACATATGTAAATAGTTGTGAACCTCAGTTCTTCCATTACCATTGACCACCATCTCTTTCACTTTACCAATTCAACGAGCATGTGGTGGCGAAATCAGTAGTTGGTGGTGGAAGGTGGCCGCCGGCTGCGGCGATGGGAGATGAAGAGATGTCTGTAGAATAGAGAGACGAGAAGGGAGGGTGTTGGGTTTCAAATTTCATGGGAGAGGTCGTGGGTTGTTGGCCGGTTTTTAATTTGATAATAATCAAATTTATTTGAAATAATGGAAAAAAGTTATAGAAAAATATATTAAGGAAAAAATCGTTATTTCTATTTGGACCAAAGTTACAATGAAAATCGGTGAAAATGTTTTGTTGCAAAATTTTAACTTTATCAAAATAACGCACTGCATTTACCATCTTTGTAGTTTTCTTTAATTAGAATAACATAGAATGACACATTAAAATCCGATGAAAGAGCAAGTAAAAAAAAAAGGAACTAAAAGAATTTGCAATGAAAGAATTTACAAGTGTTTTTCATTTATAAATATACTAATTTTCACCTAAGGCTCCGGTTTATAAATAAATCAACGTCCAATCATGTTTATAGATCCACTCAACTCCCACCAAATTTATGAATTCACCATGATTCCCACTTAGATATTATCCAACTACTATATAAACGAGTTAAAAACCAGATTATGATTCATATTTCGCACCAAAGATACACCAAGAGAGACACTCTCCTGATTAACTCAATATATTAGCTTTCTTTTTCACTCCCAATATGTATTCTTACGGGTCTAAAATCTTCTTATATTTTAACTGCCCTTCAACCATTGGTATTCAACCTTTGGTATTAAGCATAAGCCATCGACGAGGTATGATGTGATAATGAACCTTAAGGAAGCAAAGGTTGAAAATATGAAGGTGTACGCATAGCAAATTGACTTTAACACCCCTCATATAAGTCAAAATAGAGATTTAAATCATTTTAAAACGATAATTTAACGTGGAAAAGTTGTTGCAGATTTAGGTCTCAAAAGTCAAGTTTGTCAAACCATGTTTAAAAGGTTAGGATATGCGGGTGTACAATACAATATTAAAACATAAGTCCAAGAAAACCACAAGATAATACGTGACCTTCTAAAAATCCAACTTCAAGCTCCTAACTATCCAAATCTTCATCTGCGTGTACATGTCAAAATAATATCATTAGGCTTGTGGAGCCTAGTAAATCCAACTTTAAAGTCAAACTTCCTAAAAGACGTATTTGGAAAACCTTTCTAAATTAATTAATTTTATATATATATATATATATATATATATATATATATATATATATATATATATATATATATATATATATATATATATATATATATATATATATATATATATATATATATATAAAGAAGGAGGTTCATTCGAGACCAGCAAAAAGGTTGAGAACGCGAGTCTAGACCAATCAATGTATAATGACATATTAGTAATTATGTATTTTAATTAAATTATAAAAAAATTATAGTTTCTAAAATCTAGGATTTTGGTTGTTTGTCACAAAAAAAAAACTAATTAATTAATTTTTAATTTTTAATTTTTATTCATAATGAGTAAGAATCATTTTTATCAGTTTTTATCAAAATTTAGTTTTATAATTTTAGTAATTTTGTTATTTAACTACATTTTTATAAAGATTAAAAAATGGTTTCCGTTATATTCATCAATGAATGAAAATGTACATAAAAATATTTTTTTTGAGAAAATTTCAGAATTTATTTAATTTGATATGTTAATCATGAATTATTATAAGTAAATCATAAACATTGTAATTAATAAAACACAATGCAAAGATAAACAAACTCAATATATTTGTAATCATAAATAAATCAAGGACAATATGGAGATAAACAATCTAGTTCAATTATAATCACAAATAAATGGAGTAGATTTAAAAAAGTTCAATGCATTTGTAATCATAAAACTGATTGCAGCCTTGATCGTTATTCTTGCTATGATTTTTCTTGCTCCTCCCATCACATTCAAAAAAGAAATAGGGGCACCCATAATCATTTTTATTCTTGGATTTACACCTTCAAAATCGAGTTCAAGAATATTAAAAAGCAATTTGCATGCTATAATGTTGTGTATATTCACTCATGATAAAAATGATTATAATCGGTGTTCTAATAATCTATGCAACCATAGTTATAATCATAAATGATTATAACCATATTAAACTGTTGAAAGTTATAATAAAAAATGATTATAACTGTTGTTCTATTTAGATTACATTCGTTAATCATTGATGATTAATGAAACAAAAACTGTTTTGATTCCATAATTATTGATCATTATAACACTGTTAACATTCATTAATAATCTTTAAATTACATTTTTTAATCTAAACTACCAACATGTACAGTCCGACCTTATAAACCCATTTGGAAGTAGCTTGGAGCTTGAATCACAAACCATATAATCCAAGGATGTGTCGTTATCTTTATCCATTGAAGAAATTGCAAGAGCTTGAATCACAAACCTGTGTGCAATCAGAACCGACAAGAAGAGAGAGGGGGAGTCTCGTACCCGTGATTACAATAAAACCCAAACACACACACATATATACGTGCGTGCTCGGTAATTACAGCAAGAGAAAGAGAGGAAGAAATCAGAAATTGAGATGGAGGAAAGTAGGAACAAGACCTGCCTTGGTCTATTTGGTGTATGATTTCGGAATCGAGAAGGACATGCATCGAGGGAGAGAGAAATGAGACAGAGAGACGAACATTAGCAGCAAAGAAATAATATACAGAGAAGGAGATGAACGTTTGTTTATTCATTGATGAACATATGTTCATTGATGAACATATGTTCATTGATGAACATTTATTCATTTACTGGACGTATTTATTGGAGGTTTTATTTCTAGTATTTCCATTTTACCATCATACCCTTAATGAAGGAATCTAATCAAATGGTTAAGATCGTGTTTCTATGGTTAGGTGATATAATTTAGTTCTATGTTGAACCTATCGCTATATATATATATATATATATATATATATATATATATATATATATATATATATATATATATATATATATATATATATATAAAAGTAGTATTAGAGTAACCATTTCAAAGTCAATTAAAAAGCATGCAATACAATGCACATGCTTCTGTATTCCCAACCCAAGTTTCCTACACCGAAAACAAGTCTCTTTCATTTTAGGACCCTGGCAGTTAATGACAAGACCAGGTAGTAACATCACACTCAAAAGTCATTGTCGTTAACTTAACAACATAGTAGCATCACATCGCAAACTCGTTATGGCCAACTTTAGCACAAATGTCAACATATGACCATCACACATAAATCCGTGGAATGGGTCAGGACCATTGTTGGAAAAAATTTTGTTGCAACCAAGTCCAAAAAAGTTTTGAAGAATTCTGATGTTGTCCGAGTCCGACATAGTGAGGATTCGAAGACAAGTGTTTATATATCCGAAGTAGGAAGTTAGAGCATATTATGCTCCTTCGAATTTGTAAGACCCTAATCTTGAAAGGTTCAAGTTTAATGGGAAAAAGCAAGCAAAATATGAGATTTTGGGAAATTAGGCAGTTAGCGCGCGCCGCTAATGTTATGATTAGCGCCACTAATGCAGTTACCGCCACTAATTTTGATAGGGTTTGGAAGTGGGTTTGCAGGATCACAGTTAGTGATGCTAACTGCTGATTTTAGGCCAAAACCTTAGATTTTGAACTTTGGGTCACTTATAAGGGTGGGGAACCCTATGACAGCCGTCGTATGCATCACTTTATCCCCCAAACTCGTGATTTTCGCTCTTTAGGCCATATGGAGCGATTAAGACCTTGGCTGAATGGATTAAGAGCTTAATGGACTTTTGAGACTGTTCATAATTAGCTACGCTAACATGGGGAGTTAGCGGCGCTAACTATGCCTGTTGACTTTTGGTGACTTTGACCTTTAACTGTTGACTTTTTGACCAGTTTGCCTTTTGGTCAAGCTTGAGAGTTTGGGGGTACTGATCTTTGAGGGGTATCCTGTTTGTGATTTAGGAGGTTCTAAGTGGATTTTATCTTTTTTAGGAAGTTCGCATTGTCGGGATTGTAGATGCGCGTGAGGAGTGCTGTCTGGCTATACGGATCAGGTGAGTCTTCTCACTATACTATGGGTGATGTTGCATGCGTAGGTAGCCTTATTACTTTGTGTAATAATGTGTTGTATGTGCCTTACGTGTTTGTCGATGGATCGGGGCAAGCCCGAGAGTCAAAGAATGAGTTGATAATCGGACGGATCGGGGCAAGCTTCAGAGTCTAAAGAATGAGTTGATTACTGATGGATCGGAGCAAGCCCGAGAGTCAACCGATGACTACTGGCGGATCGGGGCAAGCCCGAGAGCCAACGATGATTTGTTAATCGATGATTTATGTGATGAATCGTGTGGTATTTTTCGAAACTCACTAAAATTTGTGCTTACTCTTTCACCCTAACTGTTTTTCAGGTATTTGTTGGCTTGAACTTGGAGCACGGCGCGACTATACCGCATCTGAGGTTTTGATAATCAAGTCTTCCGCTGGATAATATTGCAAATGATTTGTTAAACACGCTTCAATATGTTTTAAATATTAAGTTTTACTTTGAATGATTTTTATTTGATAACCTTTTTTATGCATTTGAACCGTTTTTAAAACGGAAAATTTATTACGGAATTTGGGACATTATAGAATTTTAATGTATCACGTAGACTGTCTTACTCTTAATTGAATGCATAGGTTAGTTTGAGCAATAATTTGGTCTTTCACGTGTGTATGTCTACGTGTAATGTTATGATTAGTCAGTCTAGCATCGTCTTTATGTGTCCCCTAGAAAGATTTGAACCCGAGACCTCAAGGAGGTCGGGTATACTCATATGCGGTTGGACCATTAGGTCTTTGGCGTAAACTCTAGGAACTATTTTTCCCGATAAATTTTAATTTTTTATAAGACTCTAAAACACACACACACACACACACACAAGCTCAACAAAATCGCAGTATGTGCTTTTGCAATAATATCGTTCTTCTCTGTGCCAGCCATGTCTTTACGAAAGCTTGCTTCTGCTTCCAGCGCTGTTACACAACCTTGTTGAACCAAAAGAGCCTTCATCTTCACCTTCCACAATGTAAAGTCGTTCGAGCCATTGAACTTCTCCGATTCGAACTTTTGTGTCGACATATTCAATCAACAAAGCAAACAGTTGTCTCTGATACCATTTGTTGGGAAGTAACGAGAATCACATCAAATCACAATCAAGAACAAAGACAATGATATAACATGTTTCAGTCCCAAAGACCTATGTCTACAGAAAAAAAAAAGTATTCTTATTCAAGACTTTAAGATTAATTGGATAAGATGACTTCAAGACCCAATTACTGCTATAAACCATACGTAACTCTTTCTTTAGACTAGCTAACACCTTCCTAGACTTGTTTTTAATATATTCTGACGTTCGATTTTTTTTCTATTCCTTTACGTTTGTTTATATTAGGCAAAATGTCACTGTAGCCCAACCAACTATTGGTTGTTGGTCTAAAAGGTCCCTAATTTTTGGCCTTTTAGGGGAATAAAGTCTGTTTTTACTTGTTCATTAAGTCCTCTCAGCAGGTTTTCAGGTTAAAAGTTAGGAAAAATGGCATTGTAGCCCTATGAACTTTCATCTTCTGTTCTAAATAGTCCCTAAACTTACGTTTTAGTTTACAATGGCGAAGATGGAGGTTGATGACTGTCGATGGGTGCTCAAATTTTATAGTGACGACTTTATATAGCGATCAAATGAACCGAGCCATAGGTTAAGCATAGCCGCCACCCCTCGGAATTCGAGCCACTTCACGGAACCACTGCAGAAACCACCCCCACCCCCACCCCCCGAGATTGGAGCCACTTCACGGAACCGATGCAGAAATCACTGCCATGAGTATCGAGAATGTTGTTTGTTTGGTCAAACATGACATTTTTCCAGAGTACCATCGTCATCGACACGAACTTGAAAGCTCGGTTCACTGGATCGTTGTCACTATAAACTTTGAGCACCCATCGACAGTCATCAACCTCCATCTTCGCCATTGTAAACTAAAAGATAAGTTTAAAGACTATTTAGAATAGAAGATGAAAGTTGATAGGACTATAATGTCATTTTTCCTAACTTTTAACCTGCAAACCTGCTAAGAGGACTTAATGAACAAGTAAAATAGATTTTATTCCCCTAAAAGGTCAATAAAAAACTTTAGGGACCTTTTACACCAACGACCAATAATTTGTTGGACTACAGTGACATTTTGCCTTTATATTATTCTAAAATAGATATGTTGATAATATTATTCAACATTGATAATTAATATTATTAAACATTTTCCACGTACAACTGTCCCCACTTCTGACTTCATATTATAAATTCATCGTTCATATATGTTAGAAAATTTGATCGAAGTTAAAATAAAAAACTGTTTTAACTAATGTTATTTTATGATATAAGTTCTACATGATTGATATCTTTTATATTTTATATAAACGATGCAACAAAAAGCCCATACAAGTTCAATGACCACTTGGTATATTGACCAAATTAAACTAAAAGTTTTAGCATTATATTTGAAGATATATTTGGAGAACAATAGTTTAGTAAAAAACTAAAGTATATAACCTCAATCTGTACGACCATGCTTGCTTTTACAACGCGATGAAATTATGGTGAGTGGAGCATTTCGGGTTAATATAAAGGGTGGGGTACGACCGCAAAGTGGCAATGGCTGTAACGTGTTCTTCCATGCATCATATTGGCACATTTTCAACATGTTCATCATATTGTCCGATAAATAAATAAAAAACCCACACAAGCACCCTAAATAAGTTGATATATACACTTTATTCGAAATCCTGAAAAAGAAAACCATGAAATATTGAAATTGCTTTATGAAATTATATATATATGATAGTGTATCATACGGATACGCATAGCCTCCCGCCAGCATGCCAGCGGCATGACTCGCCAACATCCAGACAAACAGTCAGCCGCCAGAGGCCTGGCTGGATCGTTCTCGACTCGACAGTCACCAATGGCCGATTGCCACATGTACCAATACCAGAATAGCATATCACCCTGTAACGATCATCGTGCGATCCGTTGAGACACGATCGAACCAGGTGGTCCCCGTGCTACCACCTGGCCAGATGAATGAACCAATCACAGTTAACAGCAGACGATCAACCAATAAGATAAAGATCCGCTACCAACTGACAAATGGTCCCCACGCAGGTATAACGGTATATGATGATCGTGCCCTCGGTGAGATCATCATCACATATCGTCATTGAACTCTCACTCTTTCATACTCAATCCATACTTTCCGACCACCGTACTAACTTAACCGTCGGAGCGCCCTCCCGGGACCGCCTCCCAGAGTGCGTCTGACTCCATTTCTCTGTTGTGGTGAGCTCAGGTCCAGGATCACATCGTTCAGGAGATCATTCCGAGACTAGAGTTTGCATCAATATATATATATATATATATATATATATATATATATATATATATATATATATATATATATATATATATATATATATATATATATATATATATATATAAAATTCTCAAGTTGTGTATTACTATGTATAATGTCAAATCAATAAATAGTGTTTTTCTTTACTTTGTACAATGACAAAAATGGTCCCTTATATGTCATGTTGTTTTTTCACTTTGCATAGTTATATTTGTCGTGTTGTTTAATAATATTCATAGCGTCAAGTATGAGAAGTAGGCGTGTTTGGCACGCAACATTTAAGAGCTTTTGGGAGTGTTTAGCGTTTAGCTTTTAGGAAAACGCTCGAAAAAATGAAAAAACCTCGTTCGGCAGCAAGAGCTTTTAGCTTTTACTTTTAACAAAACGCTCATAATCCAAAAGTTATTTCATGTAGCTTTTGAGAGCGTTTAGCGTTTGACTTCTGATTTTTATATATTTTACACTTCTAAAAGCTAACAGCTGCTTTTGACGAACACTTATGCAGAAATAAAAGTCACAACTACCAGCTAATCGCTAACCACTACCAGCTTCAAGCTAACCGCTAACCGCTTACAGCTAACCACTACCAGCTACCAGCTAATTTTGCCGAACACGCACGTAGTGTTTTTAACTTTGCACAATTACAAAATGGTCCTTATGAAATAATAAAACGACAGAAATAACTTATGTGTAAAACAAAATTACAGAAATTATTTTATAATAGAAAATAAAAAATAGTCAATGACAAAATGCAATTATTAAAAAAGTGATCCATGTGATTATCTCACTGTAATAATAAAATTATAGAAACGAACTGTTCATATGTTTTAATTTGAAAAATAATGGAAATGGTTTCAGTGTAATAGTAAAATTACATAAATTGTAATAATATAATAGTAAACTGCCAGCCTTTACCCAGAAATGACCCATAGTAACAGTGTAAAACAAAATTATAGGAATGGTCCCCCTATATTTGTAAAATTACAAAAATGGACCGTTGTCTATACATTTTGTACGAAATAACATTTTATATTAGGTTATTCGGTTAATCTGTCGCATATATATATATATATATATATATATATATATATATATATATATATATATATATATATATATATATATATATATATATAATTAATAAACTCTCGCCGCAATGCACGAGATTAAAAACCTCGTTTGATACATGCCTTATCAATCTTCATTCTCATTCTTGATTTATATTGTTTCAAGATGATGTATAACAATGTTGATGGTAAATGGATTGAGCATCTGGATATGATTATTTAGCAACAAACAACAAAATTGTTGGAAAAAAATGAATTTTACCCATTTTGTACCATATTGTATCTTGTTTAAACTCAAAATGATGATTGTTACAAATTTTTACTATATCAAAAGAACTCCTCTATACACAATATACACACTAAAATCTTCTTGCTTCCTTTCTTTTCTATACCGACGTTGCAAAGCTAAAGCTCTTGTTAAGTTAAAGTTTAGGTTTGGTTACATTCTACGGTCTCAAACAACTTTTCTTCGTTGTTGTACCCTAGATTACACACTAAACCCGGCCTCCTTGATGTCTTGGGTTCAAATCCCACTAGGGGATTAGGTGGATTAGGTAGGTTAGGATATAGGTATAGGTGTTGTAAGATTTTCCGTTTAAAAAAAGATAAATTTTTTGAGCAACATAACATATTGTGTATTTCTAACATGTACTATGTTTAACAAAAAAAACTATATTGGTTTTTGAAAACTATACTCCAAAATGAAAGATAATTATTACAATGTTTAACAAGCTCAAACAAGAAAGAAATTAACAACCAAAGTAAGACACGAGATTTAACATGCTTCCACAACTGGAGAGATATTTTATACATTCATAGAGAGAAAACTTGTAGTTATATACTCTAAAAAAGTGATTGCAACACTTATGGATTGTACAAATACTGACCCAAATCAAAATATCACCACAAAGGGTAAAAGAAAAAGAACTAGGACAAAATAGTGAACAAATTGACCTTAAATCGGTCTATGTACTCCATGCAAACATTAATCTATCCTCCAAGGCGCTCTATACTGTTTCCAAAATGGAATGCGAGGCAACAACTAGTGGGAATATTGTAGCTAAATTGAAAAGGTTCACCTATATGGAAAAACTGAAACCTTTGTCCTGTTCGATGTTACATGGTTGCTAGATCATTTGGCAACCATCTAGCAAAGACTTGCATGTCCTTATTCTTTTCTCTTTCGCGATGGTCACATGGTTAGGGTTAGGTACGCTGCATATAATTACTTTTAACAATAATAACTATCATCAACTTGGTATATATAGCTCCAAAACATAAACTATTTATGACATATTATCAATTGAGCACATCAAGTTTTGTGTATCATATAATTTGGGTTGTAAAGATATTATAGTTGTTAAGTTTTGTACATCATGGATTTGGGTTGTAAAGATATTATACTTGTTGCAAACTTTATATATTTCTACTCACTAATTTCATCAGGTAAAATATTATAACATCCTGTATTTTATTAATTTATAACATATTATTTGATGCAACATCTATTCCTCCACGATTAGAGAGGGATTTCCATTCGTATGACGCTATATCATTAAATTTCTTGGTAGTTTTCTGGTTATGCACATATACATCATGGTGCACCGCTTCGTCCAACAAGGTCTCTGGTACTTCCATGCTTTTTACAACGTACTTTGTCTTTTATATATTGGTACAATTTTGTCTACAACACTATTCTGTTGAGGGAATATCACTACAATATCTACACGTATCAATGGCGACAAAAATCGTCGGTAAAGATGTGGTTTATCGCCGCTATAAGTATTTGCGGCGACATGTCGCCGATAAAAAGTCGATGTTAATACAACGTCACAATTACTTTAGAGTCATCGGTAATAATGTTGTCACTAATACATGTTGCCGCTATTAGTTATGTCGCCGCTAATAATGTCACCACTAATGGCTGGACCATCTCCGGTGATGACGTGTTACCGGTTGTATGTGTAGCCGGTAACATGTCTACGTGTCGCCGCTGATGTGTTTTTTAAACAACAATAAATGCCTTATATATATATATATATATATATATATATATATATATATATATATATATATATATATATATATATATATATATATATATATATATATATATATATATATATATATATATATATATATATATATATATATATATATATATATAAACAATAAAAACTGCAAATATTATAAATACTTAAATGATCTGAAACACTTTGTCCAAATTACGAACATAATAATATCCAAAATGTAAAATAAAACAAAGTAATACCATTTACGCAAACTAAAAAAATACATGAAACATAAAATAAACAAAAAAACTACTACGTGTCGTCATCTTCGTCCTCCTTATTCTCGAAGTCCTTGTTATTTCCTCCTCTATACGTCAGGGCTGCAAGCATTTTCGCAAGTTTATCATTCAAGTGAATAAAAGTGTTTATAGATAGTTAAAACAAACTACAATTTACAAAAATATCAACATATATAAACCAACATATTACCAAACTACTAAAGTAACAAGTTATTAAGTACTTAACAATTAAATACTCAAAAATTAAGATAACATACAAAATAACAATAAATGATTTCTAAACAAGCATTTATCAAAATATTAATATAGACCAAAATATTGCCAAACTATTAGAGTAACAAATTATTAAGTACTTGACAATTAAGTACTTAGCAAATAAGTACATAACAATTAAGTACTCATCAATTAACATTTACCAAACTACTAAAGTAACATTAACCAAAGTTAACAAACTAGCATGCATTAATTGATCATTAGATAAGACTATCAAAAAAAAGAAGTTAGTTTACTTGTGTAGATGTTTGCGTAGGTGTTGCTGTCTTAAATGACCGCCTTCATTAAAGCAACATGGCGTTGTCGAATGAGGTTTACGACCAATCCCTTTGATATGGTCGCGTCGAAGAAAGTCGGTGGTCGGAGGCCGTCGGTGTAGGTGGCGGCCGACGGTGGTCTTGTCCGCCCCGTTTTCTAACAATAAGCGTTGAACCGTTTTAAAAGAAATTCCCCTCCACGATCCTTCAGGAGGGTCTTTATCTTCATACATGTTTTGTTCTCTACAAGGGGACAAAAAATAGTAAAGTATCGGTTACTCGGATGTAATAATCTATAATATATCCATTTTACTCGGCTGTATTAGCTCTATATATATAACGTCTTCACTGGGAATGGATTTCGGGTTTGCTTGTCCACAAACCCACCTTCAGAAAGCTTTTTGTGGGGTTTTCATTTTTGGGCAATCCAATAACAATTTCTTTATCACACATAATTTTAAGGGCTAGAAATTTTACCTGACCAAAGCGAGCATGCCACAGCCAACTCGGTTTATCAACTTTCCCGAGAAAGCATATGCATTTTTAACCTCAGTTAAGGTAATTTTACGGCCAATTAGGTGAAAAGTCTCAATGTTGTTTTCTGCGCTACGTTCTATAGTTTGTGTTATACGCAACGGATTTTTTTATTTTTTTTTTTGTGAGGAGGGAAAGCCGCATTTCGAAGGTCTGTTTGAGTCTATTATTTTGTGTAATATAGTTGGGTTTTGAATCGTTGCAATGTGTGTAGTATAGATTGGCGTGTGTGTCATTCGTGCCCTTCGCCTGCCATTGATCTCCTAGTTTATGTGTGGCTAATTTCTTGCTAATCTTTTTAATAATGTTGTCGGTATAAAAAGAAGTTAAAAGCATAGGTAATACTTATGAGATGAATGGATTAAATGATTGATTAATTGAGAGAACTTAATGAAATTGAAAATGAAAAGAATGAAATTGTTTTAAGTGAAAATTAAGTGGTGGTAACATGGACAAATTTACGTGCTGTCTCATCAAAAGCCTTGATATGGACCAAAATATGAGATGTCATCAAAAGCCTTTATATGGACCAAAATATGAGTTGTCTCAACTCAAACCTTTGATGGCGCACCAAACGTGCTTACCGAAGAAAAAAAAATGAAGTTCAAATTTTAAGAAATTACAAGTCGAAGAGAGATTTAATTAAACATGGTGCCCATGTGAGTGTGGTGAACCTGTATCATGTGGTCATCCATGTGCCCATAAACTTTTTAATCCGACAATTCTATAATTAAAAAGTGCTTAACATATTAATCATCCATTAATACAATGTTTCCTTTGATTTCTTGCGGGTTTTATTTTCTAAACTAACCTTTAAGTCAAAGAGATTAAATGTTAATCTAAAAAGTTCTTACGAATTTCAAAATAAAAAATATGATACCTAGACTTAACCTAAGATGTGGATTTCTTTTACAGCAAGCATACCGAGACAACCATCTTTAAGCATCCTGGACTCTCTCGCTTTGATCATAATTAATTTTTTGAAAAACAAATATGAATACCATTTCATGATTCTTTATTAGTGTTTAATTATCTCGGTCTATTGGGTCAACAATAGTTCTTTTAGGTTTTTTTTTTAAACGGCAGTTCTTTTAGCTAAAGAGTATTTATAATCATTTCGTAATATGATTGTGAGAAAATACATTACCTTATCCCAATGACATGGTACGACAGCCATTTTTTGCTTGATCTCTTTCCTCTTTCCTCTCCTTCTCTGCCTTCACCACTCCCTCTCTCTCTCTCTCTCTCTCTCTCTCTCTCTCTCTCCATCAAATACATCAAAGTTTTCATCCCCTTGAGCCTCGACTTTGATGATCTCAACTATGATCTCTCTCTCTCTCTCTCTCTCTCTCTCTCTCTCTCTCTCTCTCTCTCTCTCTCTCTCTCTCTCTCTCTCTCTCTCTCTCAAATACATCAAAGTTTTCATCCCCTTGAGCCTCAACTTTGATGATCTCAACTATAATGTGTGGTAGGAATTGTTTGACAGTCGTATGAGTTTTGATGTCATTGGTCACCTTGACAGGCCCTCCAAACCAAAGTCGATCGAAGATCACGACTAGCCCTAGTTTGACTCTTGTTCCATGATATCATCTCCATGCCTTTACTTCATGGACTTTCAAGGAAGGGTGTTTTGCGAATTTCGTTTGGGACAACCTCAAAAACATATTCTATGGCAACAAAGATGTGTAGGCGATACATCTGGAAAAAAACTTTGCAACATGGTTATCGGTGATCTATCTAAGTATTGCCATTGAATTAAAATCACTTTCGATCTTCTTGATAATATCGACATTGAAATCTCCGAAAAGACCCTACTCACCAACATGATTAATGGACTCACCTACAATTTGACAACATTCTTGGAAGCATTCATCATCGAGACTCGCCCTTTTCATTCGTGCTCACAACTATCATTTATGTCAGTAACCAACCCAACTCGGGTACCTCCTAAAACCCATCCGTGCAACACCACAACAACTCCAATAACTCCAACAATCGTCGAAACCATAACAATGACAATTGATCTAACCAATTTCATTCCATTGAAAACAATAGTATCCAAAAACCTTACCAGAAGGTTGTCCTCTAGCATGCACTTAGCTGGAATTAAACTTCCTAATAGGGCATACCTCCGTTTCTGCAATCATTCTAGTTATAGCCTATTGGGTCTCTGTCATAGTAGCATGAGTTGCTTCCATTTCCAACTTACAGTCAGTGCACACCTTCGAATGGAAACCACATGCCTTCATGGCTTCTCATTTTGAGACTCTTTATTAGTCTTGGTTCACCTAGTCCCCAGTAGTCAAGCAACCTCCATTCCATATGCTATTCAATCCATGCCAATTAAAGAGCTCCCATATAACAAGTGGTACATAGATATAAGTGCTTATTATATCCTATATTTAGATATATGTGTACTAACTACTGTTTATAATAATTGCATTGATTTTTTAACAGTTGATAAATGGATCATCTATAACATTTTGTCACACCTGGTCACTATTTTCTTCCAAATCTATATCGATCTATTCATCATAATAATATTCTTTTCACCCCTCACATCATTAAAATTTTGATTTTTGTTCGTCAATTTACAAAATATAACAAAAGTAATATCAAATTTGATGAATTTGGTTATTCAGTGAAGGCTTTCTCGTCCCGTAAAACCCTCCTTTAGTGTGATATTTATGCAGGTGACCTCTACCCTTCTTCCTGTACCACTCATGTTTCCCCTGTTTATGCTATTTAACATGTTTGCCATCAACATCTTGGTCTCCTAGTCAATTATGTTTTGTATTTTTTAGTTTCTTGTAGTTATTTATCTTGTAATAAACTCGATTCTTCCAATATATGTCATGCATGTCAAATAGGAAAATATGTTCATTTACCTTTTTATACTTTTGAATCTATTGTTCTTGCACCTTTTGATGTCATTCATTCCGATTTATGTACCTCCATGTTACCAATACTGCATGCATCAAAGATTATGTTTTATTTCTTAAATACTTTTCATATACTTTTATGGGTGTATCTGCTAAGAAACAAATCCAAAACCTTTCTCTAAATTTATATACTTTTAAGTATTTATTCGAATACAATTTAATCTCCAAATCAAATAATTCCAATGTAACCATGGTGGGGAACTTGACAACTACTTATGTCGCCTATCTCGTTTTATGCAAATGGCATCCAATTTTGGTTTCTCATGCCCTCACACTTCCTAAAAGATGGTAAATCGGAGCACATAATTTTCTTCATCAGCAAAATAATCTGTAACATTTTATTTCATGCCCATGTGGCATCAAAATATTGGTTTAAGGCACTTTATATAGTAACTAACTTCCTCAAGATACTACCCTCTTTTCCACTTATAAAGTCATTCCTTTTCACTTCATTATCAAACTCAAACCCCAACACTCTCACATATGGGTCTTCAAGTTCTTATGTTACCATCATCTTTCGAGACCTCTATAAGCTCGCCCCTAGCTCTAGCCTATGTGTGTTTCTTAGCTAACCTTCCCAACACTACAGGTGCAATCAAAATTTGACTAGGATCTGAATCTGATCTGTTTTGGGTGATGTCATCTGAAATATGATTTGTGCCAAATTCGATTCCGAGCGATTCCAATTTTGGGGGTGGTTTTGGTAGGATATTAGTTCACTGAATTCGAGCTGGTTTAATCCAATCCAGGTCTAATCTAATCCGAAATATTTTATATTATTTTACCAACCAAAAATAGTTTCATTATAATTGATTATACCAATATCAAAAGTGAAAAGATACACTTATTTGGTCTTCTAGTTAGAAACATCTTATTTTCGTCTTCTAGTTTAGTTCTGCCATTAATGTGTAACATGTATGAATTGCATGGTTTCAAAAGGTAGTATGACCGTATTTGCCAAGAAAAAGATTACACCTTTTACACCAAGCATTTTCCACATCACTCGACTATTTACACAAACCAATATGTTCTCAAACATTCGTTTCCTAAGGGGCTAAGAAAATAATTATCAGATATCAAAATACTCCCAAACATCTTTTACCCGAGATTTTTCCCACACCACTTGAAATTTTTTAGGCCAACGCAAAGGGTTTTGTTATGTTGACCTCCACTCCAAGAATATATTTGTATCTCATCATGTATTCGTTGTAGTATCTATTTTCCCTTTTGGGTCCATGTCTTTATTCTAATCCCTATAATATGACTTTCTTTACGTTACTTGGGACCCCTCACCTATATGCCTTTGACTCATTGTCTCTCAATTACCTTAAGATGATCCTATTAGTTTCCATCCCACCCACTTTTTTTGAACATGGCCCTGACTTAATTATTGCATATCTTATTTCATCCGCACAAACGTGGACGCAATTATTGCATGTCCAATCCCATCAGTCCAAGCAAACACCCCCCAATTCGTATCAATTATGAAAGTTTCTTTATAACTAAAACACTACATTCGAGCATAGTTTTACTGGTTTTTCATCTTCCTCTCATGTATCGAGTTCAAGAATAACATACGCAACTCATACATCATCGTCTCTTATTAAGGATCATTGGTTATTGTATACATGAAATATATTTTCTTGATAGCCTCGTCATCATTAAATCCTTAAACATAGTTATTAATAATTGATCTAAGAGTGGTATCCTGCTTTCTTGGAATCTCCACCACCCGATCAACTCATGAAATGTCCTTGTTCCAAAATACATGTGTTCTTGACATTCTAGACATAATTCACATGACTACATGTAAGCTAGTTACTATATTGGCTGGCACTCACGTCAAACTTGGATAATACGGTAAAAGGGTGCGACTAGAGAAATCATTTGGCAATGACTTCTATACGTATATTGTTAACAAAGAACCTTAAATCTTTTGAGAGGCGGCCACTTCTTCTAAAGGACCTCAATGGAAAGAGGGAATTAAAAATGAAATGGATTCCATCTTGCAAAACCAAACATAGGAGTGAGTGGATTTACCTCCATGATGCAAACCACTAGGTCACAAATGGATTTTCAAGAGGAAATGAAATCAGGCGGTTCCATTGACAAGTACAATGTGAGGCTAGTAATAAAAGGCTATAGACAGAAAAACAACATATATTACTTTGACACATACTATTTAGTGACCCGTATAACATCCATCAGACTAGTATTTGTCACTGCCTCAATTAGAAACCTTGAAGTACATCAGATGGACATCAAAACAGCTTTTCTAAATGGAGATTTAGAAGTAGAAATCTACATGGAACAACCGGAAGGGCATGTTGCCTCGTGACATGAATCCAATGTTTACAGACTCGTGAAGTCATTATATGGGTTGAAACAAGCCCCAAAACAATGGCTTCAGAAGTTTGTCCATGTGATGTTGGAGTGTGGATACAAGATTAACGAATGTGACTAGTGTGTTTATGTTAAAACCACAAATGATGGTTATGTTATCTTATGCCTTTATCTTGACGATATGCTTATAATTGGTAGCAATGATAAAATGGTTTAGTCAACTAAAAACATGTTAAATGAAAGATTTGACATGAAAGATGTGGGTTTGGCCGATGTCATCCTGGGTGTGAAGATCACAAGGACCGAAAGTGGACTTACATTAAGTCAAACTCATTATGTGGACAATATTCTTGACAAGTTCAACTCCAGTGACTCTAATATAACAAGGACACCTATTGAAAAAACAGAGGTGAAGGAGTTGCACAAGTAGAATATGAAAGACTTAATGGTAATCTGATGTACCTCTTGAGTTGTACCAGACCTGACTTAGCTTTTGCAATAAGCAGACTAAGCAGATATACTAGTAATCTGAGTGCTGAACATTGGATGAGTATTACTAGTGTATTACGATACTTAAGGTACACTCGTACTTTTGGGTTACACTATACAAGATATCTTGAGGTAATAGAAGGGTATAATGATGCAAATTGGATATCTTACGTAAATGATTCCAAGTCTACCAGTGGTTTTATGTTCACACTTGGAGGTGGAGCTATATCATGGAAATCTTCAAACAAACGGTTATAGCTTCATCCACCATGGAATCAGAGTTTATAGCACTTGATAAAAGTTGGGAAGAAGCTGAGTGGCTACATCAATTCCTAGAGGATATACTAGGATGGCCTAAACCAATTTCTACAATATCTATCCATTGTGATAGTTAATCGGCTAATGGACGAGCGTAAAGTGTTATGTACAATGGTAAGTCTAGACATATTCGTGGAAGAGGCAATACCATTATAAAACTACTCTCTACTGGTGTTATCTATATAGACTATATAAGGTCCAAGGATAACATTGCAGATTTGTTAATCAAAGGGTTAAACAGGGAGTCAGTTGCAAGAACCTCAAGAGGAATGGGACTAAAACCTATGCATGAATAAGTTATTGCAAAGGAAAACCCCAACCTAGATGACTGGAGATCCCAAGATCTAAGTTCAATGGAACAACCTACTTGCATTTAACATTGGTGAATCATTGTGAGGGTCATACCTAAATAAGACAGTGATGTAGGTTAATCTTATACTCAATGATTATGATGGAATCACCTATGTAAGAAAGAAGTGTGGTCGCTTTAAAGGGAATTGTATATGGCACATTCCTAAGAGCTCTTACAGAACCAGGAAAGTGTCCATAACCATAACAGACACATCAATGGGAACCTAACTAGGTTAGGGAGAATCCTGTGAGACATATATTGATTATTTACACAAATGCAGAGTAGTTCAAGGACATCGAGTCTACTGGTCCGCTAGCAAAATAAATATGTTTCTTAAGGGAATCTTCAAAGGGTTACACATATCTATCCTATGCTTGATTCAACTGCTGGATTATATCTTTGAGTGCCTTCAAAATGTATGATCAATTTTCATGCATGTGGGGGGATTGTTGGAAAATTGGTTTTAACCAATTTCAAAAAATGGGTTTTTTCCAATTAAATAAGCAAAATGTTATATATTTGTGTTCTCCTTCGTGATACCTCTGTTTCAATAGATCACACGTCCAAAACGGATTTAAGATGAATGAGAAATTGTATCTCAAAGTGAGGTAGTTGCAAGAAGTTGGAAAATGAGTTAATAAGTTTTTAACTCATCCCACATTGGCGGGGGAATGAAAAGGAAGTGAGTTTATAAGTTTAAAGGCTTTCATGATTTGTAAGACTTAAGCACCAACACTCTTCATTGCATGCGTAGGTAGGAGGGGGTGCAAATGCGAACCAAATTGGATTGGGTTCACTGAAATTGTGTGCGAGCGCCCGTCATGCCGGTACGAATGCACCACTAGTCGACCAAAAAATTTCAATGACATTTTTGTAAATATTTTTCCTTTTCGTAACCGAAAATTTAATCAAATTAAAACATATTTCGATTTTGATATGACATTAAACAGACTTTATTTTATATTTTTAGTTACACTTGTGAGTTTAAATTCTTCAGTTACGGTTTGTTGTATATATACAACACTCGAGCAACTGATTGGATACACCAAATGAAACAATTTTCTCTTCTTCTAAAATTTTACATACACTTTATTCTCGTGTTACAGCCAAGATAAAATCCGGCCTATTGACGGTTCGGGCGATCAAGAAGAATCGTTTTACGATGTTGTATCCTGGGAAACAAACATTAATACCATACAAATTTGTTTTAACGAAACTGTATTTATTACACACAGGCTCAGCAACTGATCTTCTTTTTCTGTTCATTAGCACCTTTCCGTTTACATTTTGCTAACAATTTATTTAGCTAGGTATGATATATTCATATATAACTTGTGCATCCTAGTATGTATCATAATCGATTTGATCAATACATGTTGATGGCTTCTTTGTCTGTAAAACGATTTCTCTGTGTTTTGCTCTAGACGAATTGGGTTTAAGAATAATACACCAAGTACACATTGAATTCCTATGTAAGTTTGTTTGCTCATTTGATCATAATTATACATCATTATAGTAGCTACAAGTGAAGAAAAATAGATTTGTGATAATAATGCCCTAATCGTTTTTTATTAAAAACATATTACAATTTTAACAATTTAAATTTTGTATACTTATGTAATATGTTTAAAAAACAAAATATTATTGATGAGTCAACACAGCACTCCTTGTTTTAACATGTCAAAACAATATATAATTCTAACTTAAACCCGTTTAACTGATTACAGTAGCCGTTAACCATGCCCAATTTGTCATTTTTTTTATTTAGCCTAAAAAATTAAAAACGAAACCAAAAAGTATGTAAACAAAGTGTTGAAACCCACTTTAGTGGATTCTTTTCCAATTTCTTGTTCTTCACACATGAAAACATGTGCTATTTAATCTAAAGATGATTGACAAATAATATAAAGGAGACTTTCTTATCAAAGGTACTTATCATATGATTAAAAGAAACTGGAAATACCGTTTTTTTTGTCTTTAAAGTTGCGCATGCTTTTAAAAGCTTTGATATCAAAAATTAAAATAACTTAACAATAAAGTCAAATTGTATTTAAAACTTGTATAAACCAAATACGCAGTTCCTAGACTAAAACTTTTATCTTAGGAAACATGTCGATGCAATGATCCAAACACATGTAGTATTATCGTGTACTTTTGGACACTTTTATCGTGTTGAATATTCTCCAACATTATTTGCAAATAAGATCTTGAAATGTTCATATTGTTATTAGGTTTATTAAGATACTAGAACACTTCTTAGTATTATCTATTATAATTATCAATAAGTAAACACTAACATATTGGTAATTATTAATAATAGAAGTGAGCTAAATTTGAACGCAAAAGCTGGTCTTCCAACAACAGGAAGAGTTCTGTTAATCTGAAAGTGGGCGGTTTGACTCTCAACATATCACCTTTACTCTCATTTCTTTTTCTGAATTACATTTACTCTTTTTTTTTTTTTTTAGTAAATCCCTTTTTTCCTTTTTTTTTTTGGTGTACCCTCGCTTCTTTGTGTACCTCCCCTTCCTTCCTTTAATTCTGTTTTCTAGTCTTAGTAACAACAATATTTTTTTTTAATGTATCTACAAACCTACTTATTGTAAATATTAAATTACTTGAATTTGAATGTCTTTGAAAACCATATTATTAGTAACGTTTATTATATATTATTTTTACATATGCTTTTTTAATGTTAAAGTATTCATTTAAATATAATTAGTCTGTTAAAAAAAAACTCAATGTAATTTTATATATTTTTAATAGTTGTAACTGTAAAAATATGGCTATTTCAGTCGTTGCAACTGTAAAAATATGGCTATTTCAATCGCCGGCTACATCCGATATGTTCCCTTTGAATACCCCTGTCTAGAAAAACATGCAATAAATTTTTAACAATCACTTTTACATTTCCGATCTTTTAGAACCTGTTTATGACCACACAAATAAAAGCCTATGATATATTTCGATGACCGACTGAATGCCAAAAACAACACATGTTACCATAATAATATACGTAGTTATTATCAACGTTAAACAAATGTCCATATCTTTTTGAACTTATTATGACCTTATATTTTCTATTCTCCAAACAAATCATGAATGTACCTTTTGTGTAATTAAACTAAAACAAGTATATACAATCTTTTTTACTTTTATACGTATATAAGATTATGCTATATTATGCGGTGTTCATAATAAACATTGATGATACATGATTAACAGTAACTTACTAATGGTTTATATTTGCTTCCTATCAAAGTAAATGGGTGAAATATGATAACCCAACAGTAAGTAGGAATCCTTTCCAACATCGTGTACTCGGGTTCAGCTCTCAGTAGTGAAAAATTCTAGCACTATATTACAAGTAGGGCAAGTCGGTTACTGTTAAGCATCTTATTTCTACAAGCATGTTTTACTTCTACGGATTACCCCTGGCTTGATTCACAGAAGACCTTATGATTCTGCCAAGTCACAGTAGGTACGATGTTTTTAGTAGTGATATGCGCGCCATAGCACTGCTTACACACTATAAACACATAGTCTTAACTTTACCATCAGTTCCCGATTCACAAGTTTGGGCAGGTATATACTACATACTTATACACATCACTAATATTCTTAGGTTGTTCTAAGAGTACACTTTATAATCTCATGGTGTTTCATGTTATTTACCTATAACGGCAAAAAGCATCATGTATGCTTAACTATTCATAACACCAAACCAAATAGGCCTTCGAATAGTTTACTCTACCCTAAAGCAACAATCAAACAAGAACATGCAATAAGGCAAAACCAAAAATTTTAAGCCTACGTGATCCTAATCATGCATTGCTAAGGCATTCATGTTGTAAGTTGCTAACATGGATCCTAACAGTTCAAGCATACACATAAACTAATAGCGTACATCTCCTTCAAAACATAGAATTTCACATAACAATTCACATACTTTACACACTTGTACTAAAACACATAAGCTATAAGCATCTAAATCATATATCACATAGCATCATCATGGCACATTTAGTGTACTCCAGATTTTAGCATTCATCATTACAAGACATTGCCACTTAACATCTTAATATAGAATCGATACACCACTTACATAACAATTATATTTCATATCATTATCATAATGATCACATACTACATTAACTTTTCATCTTACATATAACATGATATCGAATACAAAGAGTACTCACCCCCGTTGAACTCTGGTTGATTGCTCGTCTCGTATCATTTTCTTAGCAAAACATTCCTTGAGCCTTGATTTGAGTTTAGACATGTAAGAAAATATGTCTAAATCCCCCAAACCATGCTATGATACCAACTTGTAACACCTCATTTTTTAATATTAATAATAAAACCTTTATGTAATGGGAGCAGATTTAGAGAAAAGTCTGTGAGACAAGAAGTGTGCAAAATTGAGTCTAGATTCCAGAAAGTTATGATTTCAGATTTAGAGAAAAGTCTGTGAGACAAGAAGTGTGCAAAAAGTCTGTTATGAACATTTTGCATCTTTCATTCAACTTTTAACATGTTTTAAACAACTCCTATTAAATTCTTAAAGGCATGATTTCAGATTAGAAGCATCAAGATGCATACTAAGACCTTTCCTAAATAATTAGTTAAAAGCTTAAACAATCGATTACAATACTTAATTTTATGTACATAAAACCACAACTATAAGCTTGGATTAGAGTCACATATAAATCACTCAAGACTTCATACGATATGATGTTAGTTAGTTATGATTCAACCCACAAAGAATCGGCCGAGGGCTGCGATAGATTGGTTCCCCAACCTCCTCCCGCCATGGTGGTGTTATAGTTGCGGTTTGGCACAAAGCAAAGAAGGATTTGATTGAACTTACATTGCAAGTGTAACAACCATCATCTAGCATCATTTGATTCTCTCATAGAATTGAACTCTCTATCTTCTTCCTCCCTTCCCGCTGTCCCAAGCCTCTTGCTAGGAGCCAGTCATTCTTTCCCGTTAATTCTCTTTCCCGTTTCTCGGCTTTCTCTCGTTTCCTTCGCGACTCATCACAAGAATTAGGAATGGGGTTGGAGATACGTACATAGGGTTAAATGGGAGACGAGAGGAATTAAGACTCATACCATAAGCAACATGAGAGGCTAGAAATTCCTGCATGTAGCTTATTGGCAACGGCTTCTCGAGTTCACGATTCTCATTCCAAGTGATGTAGGGTTTTGCGGGTTTGAATAGATACAATAAGTGTTAGACAGTTTAAACAGTTAGAGTTCTGTTATGTTAGTTAAAGGGTATTTTAGTCTTTTATTACTCTTTCAGTTAGATAGTTGTTGATGGTTGTATCTATCATCTCATGTGTGTGTGTGTGTATATATATATATATATATATATATATATATATATATATATATATATATATATATATATATATATATATATATATATATATATATGTATTAGTTCTTTCAGCTTTGTAATTTTAATGAATGAATAAAGAATTCATTTCATCATCTTGTATCAAAGTTTAGCATGGTATCAGATTAAGATCCCTTCATCGCCATTTCTTCTTTTTCTTCTGTTCATCCTCGTCATGTCTGAATCATCGCCCAATTCCACCAATTCAATCGATTCTTCCAGTCCGTTTTTAATCAGTTCGTCTGATAATCCAGGATCGATTCTTGTTTCCAATCCATTTACTGGAATTGGCTTTGCCTCATGGAAACGTTCAATGATGATTTCCTTATCTGTGAAAAACAAAATTGGCTTTATTGATGGTACAATTCTTGCTCCTGCGTCTACATCCTCTTCTTTTTCGTCTTGGCATCGTGCAAATTCCATGGTGACCAATTGGATCCTTAATTCATTATCCAAAAACATTGCTGGAAGTGTTCTATTCCTACCCACTGCTCATGAAATATGGAAGAAACTATGACAATGATATGAACAAGCCGATGGCACTATGGTTTACCAGATCCAGCAGCAACTCTACTCTCTTTCACAAGGTTCTTATGATTTCACTACTTACTTTACCAAATTAACCCGAATTTGGGATGAATTAAACCTTGTTCAAACAATTCCGCCATGTTCTTGTGGCACTTCCATCGCTATTAACAAATACCTTGAAGATCAAAAGTTTATTCAGTTGCTTATGGGACTTGATGATTCTTATAAGGTCGTTAGAGGTCAAATCCTTATGATGAAACCTCTTCCTAACCTTTCTTCCGCACATTCTCTACTTGTTCAAGAGGAACGTCAACGAGGTATCAATATACCTTCTCCTCTTCATTCTGAAGTTATTGCCATGAATGCATTCGTTGATAATCAAGATGCTCTCAAGAAATCGCTTATTTGTAATCATTGTAAGAAACATGGTCATATGAAGGCTCAATGTTATCGCCTTCATGGTTTTCCCGCCAACTTCAAGTTCACCAAATCCAAACAAACCGATCACAAGTAAAATAACTCATCCACTTCGTCTTTTCCTATAATCAGTTCAAATGTTTCTATCTCTCAGGATCAATATCAACATTTACTTCAACTTCTCAACAATCAACATACAAATTCACCATCTGCTAGTCAAGTTCACAATGTTAATCTCACTTATGACTATATGAATCCCGAAGGTATTTTCAATTTCAAGAAATTTGCAGCTAATGTTTATAAATCTGCTAATCTTTTACAAACTTATTACTCTTGGATCGTGGATTCCGGAGCCACAGATCATATGTGCTCCAATAAATCTTTGTTTATGTCGTTATCCAAGCTATCCAAATCTCAATCTATAGGCTTACCAAATGGACATGATACATCTATTTCTTTTGTTGGTACAATCCGAATTCATGATTCTATCATTCTCGAAGGCGTCTTATACGTTCCTTGTTTCAAATATAACCTCATTTCGATTCCCAAACTTACTTCTCAACTCGAGACTTTTGTTTTGTTTACTGATCAACATTGTATGTTGCAGGACCCTTCGTCAAGGAGTAATCTTGCTCTTGATATTTTTGCTAAGAGAATCAATGATCTATATGTTTTTTATCATCGAACACTCTCACAAAGTCTATCTTTTTGTTTTTCAACTGTTAAACACTTGTTTCCTAGACAAGAGTCTGTATCAAATAAAATTTCGAATTCTTTGTTATGGCATATGAGGTTTGGTCACCTTCCATTGTGTAAACTTTCTCAATTGTCATTGATTTCACTTAATTCGCATGATTCTTCTGTTGACTCTTGCGATATATGTTTCAAATCTAAACATCGCCGATTACGTTTTCCAACTAGTGTATCAATATCCAAGGAAGTTTTTGATTTGGTCCATATTGATGTTTGGGGACCTTATAAACGCATATCGCATGATGGCTATAGATTTTGTTTTGTCACTATTGTGGATGATTTCAGCAAACATACTTGGGTCCACATGATTACTCATAAAGGATATGCTCTGGCTGTTATCAAAAACTTTGTTAACTTCATTAAAAATCAATTTCACAAAGTTATTAAGATCATCTGAACTGATAATGCATATGAGATGGGCTCAAGTCATGAAGGTGTTGCCTTTTATCAAACCTTGGGGGATTATACATCAAAAATCCACACCATACACCCCTCAACAAAACGGAATTGTTGAGAGAAAACATCGACATATTCTCGAAGTTTCCAGAGCTTTATATTTTCAGTCTGGTTTGGGTAGTCATTATTGGACTGTATGTGTTCGTACTGCTGTTTACCTCATTAGTTGAATGCCATCCAAAACTCTTCGTAATCAAACTCCTTTCGAACAGCTTAATCAATGAAAACCTGGTTTTTCTCATCTTAGATCTTTTGGCTGAATGTGTTTTGTAACCACTTCAACTGTTAATAGAGACAAATTTATGTCCAGGTCTCACCCTTGTATTCATCTTGGATATCCTTTGCATCAGAAAGCTGACAAAGTCCTTAATCTTGTGACCAAAACTATTCATATTACTCGAGATATCAAATTCTTTGAAACTTTATTCCGATTACATTTAGTCTCCTCAACCTCATCTTCTCATATAACATCTCATATTCCTTTATCTTCTTCGGATACTTCTTCCATGGATTGTCCATCTGATGATTCTTCTATGCCTTCTGTTGACAATTTAGCTCCTCTACTCAATCCAGATGTCAATATTCATGTCCCTTTACCATCTTGTTCTTCTCGAACTCGTCAACCTCCCTCTTACTTACAAGATTATGTGTGCAATACAGCTCATCATTCTCCTTCTATTTGTTGTCATACTCTCACTAATCTTTGCATTCCTTCTACTTTTCTACTTCTGTAATTTCTGCTAATACTTCACCTATTCTTAGCTTTAATGCCACTTCACATTGTTGAACCAGCCTTCTATCATGAAGCTAAAAATAACCTTCATTGGGAAAAGGCTATGCAACAAGAATTACAAGCTCTTGATGATAATCATACTTGGGACATTGTTAAGCTACCAAAAGGTAAACGTCCCATTTCATGTAGATGGGTTTATAAACTCAAGTACAAATCTGATGGCTCGGTAGATCGTTATAAAACTAGGCTTGTGGACAAAGGTTTTACTCAAAAACACGGGGTAGACTGTCATGAAACTTTTTCACCAGTTGTCAAGTTTACTACTATTCGTTGTCTTGTTTCTTTAGCAGTAAAGAGGGGATGGAATATTCAACAGCTTGACGTTAACAAAGCTTTCCTTCATGGTGATTTACATGAGGAAGTGTATATGAGATTGCCTCCTGGTTATTTGATATCAGCACCCAATCATGTGTGTAAGCTTCGAAAATCCTTATATGGTTTAAAACAAGCATCGAGGCAGTGGTATGCAAATTTGTCACAAGCCTTACATGTTCAAGGATTCATCTCTTCTTTAAATGATTACTCTCTTTTTATCAAGATACAAGATAACACAATTGTCGTTGTTGCTGTCTATGTCGACGATATTTTGGTTACTGGCAACGCTTCAGAACAAATTTCTTCCCTCAAAGCCTTCTTACATGATCAATTTCGTATCAAGGATTTGGGTACCATTCATTATTTTTTGGGTTTACAATTTGATCAACCTGACAATGGAATAGTTGTTCATCAACATAAATACATCAATGAATTGTTACACATGTATTCCATGGATGATGCTACACCCATTTCCACTCCTTTACCTTCCTCACTTAAATTTCAATCCACTGATAAACTTCCTGACCCTATAGTTTATCGAAAACTTATAGGAAAGCTTAATTTTCTTCTCCATACACGACCCGATTTATCTTTTTCTATCCAGTTTTTGAGTCAATATAATCAATCCCCTACAGTCGAGCAATACAATGCTGCATTACATGTCTTATGTTATTTGAAAGGACAATTACTCAAAGTTTGTTTTTTAACAACGCTTCTACTTATTTTCTCAAAGCTTTCTGTGATTCCGACTGGGCTGCTTGTCCCGTTACACGTCGACCAGTGAGTGGATTCTTCATTTCTTTTTGAGGAAGTCCTATTTCGTGGAAATCCAAGAAACAAGTGATCGTTTCTTTAATCTCTGCTGAAGCGGAATATCATTCGATGCGTCGTATTTGTGCTGAATTAGCTTTGTTATCTCACCTTTTACATGAATTTGGTGTTCCCAATATCACCCTAATTCCCTTAAAGTGTGACAACATGCCTGCAATCTACATTGCAACTAACCCGGTTTTTCACGAGAGAACGAAGCATATTGAATTAGACTGCCATTTTGTTCGCGAGAAATTAACTGAAGGTTTGATTTCTTTGTCGCATGTTCCTACATCTCTACAACAAGCTGATATCTTTACTAAATCTTTGCCATCAACTTGTCATCATCAAGCTGTTTCCAAGCTAGGATTTGTTCCCCACTCTTCAGCTTGAGGGGGGGGGGGGGGCGTTAGACAGTTTAAATAGTTAGAGTTCTCTTATGTTAGTTAGAGGGTATTTTAATCTTTTATTACTCTTTCGGTTAGATAGCTGTGATGGTTGTTTCTATCATCTCATGTATATATATGTATTAGTTCTTTCAGCTTTGTAATTTTAATGAATAAATAAAGAATTCATTTCATCATCTTGTATCAAAATTTAACAATAATAAAGAAGGAGTGAGGGAGTCGGACTCCCTAAAACCGCGATTCACAACAGAATAAGGACACGAACCTTGCAAACCCAGAAATCTATAGTGTTCTCGATCGTTCTCATAGCTACAAGTCCTGAAGAAGGATGCGTGCTAGGGTAGAGAGACTGGAGGTTATAGGGCTGTAGTCGATCAATTGGAGAATCCCGATCCCAAACCAAACCATACAAGTTCTCGGCCCACGAATTAATTCCCATGCACTTTGATGAATTGTCAAAAAGAGTCCCTCAACAATCTCCTATTAATTTAATTACACCTAAAAGCCAAAAGTCTTCAAATTTAAGTTTGATTTATTTATAATTACGACCCCCAAATACATTTAGAATACTAATAGAATTCTAGAATATTTTTTCTTTATTATTATTGCTATTATGATTATTTTTTCATAATTTATAATTAAATATTCAATCATTTTTTCTAAAATAGGAATTAAATAAACAATTAATCAAATAAATACTAAAATAAAAATGGGGTGTTACATAAACAAAAAACACAAATAAGTTTCTGGATGTTTTAACTAAACACCACATGAGATTATTTATGCTTGAAGTATTTTTGAATAAAGAAATAAGTAATATCGTGATTTAGTTAGGATTGAAATGAAGTTTGATATAACTTAAAACGTTACATACAATCATTAATTAAATGATATACATGACCAATTATTTAAATTACAAAGATTAATAAAACTAATTGGTTAGATAGATTTTTAGCTTTGCTACTCAGATAGGTTTTTTCATGTAGAAATATTAAATAATAATTCGTTAGAGTTAACAATTTTTTTACTCATATAAGGTAGTGCATTAATAATTAATGTTAATGTATATAAACAATTTTTTACTTATTTTAATTTATGAACTATTAAATTAGAAATATTAACCCAAGTCAATTTCCGAATTGTTAATGTTATAATATATTATTTCTTAACAACTCTTATTATTTTACAAATTAAATTATCGTTTTTCTCATTTATTAAGACATAATGCCAAAGAATATCAATAACAACTATTATATGTATCCAATCAGTAACATAAGTTATCAAAGTCTATTGATTTGTAATAGTGTAATAGTTAAATAACATTAAGATAAAATTTATGGAGCTTTGACATTAAAAGAATTATTTCCATATAATAAACCAACTTTAAATTTTCTTGTAAGTGTTTATTGGTCTTAACAGAATATTTAAGAGTTGTAATATTGAATGAAATAATTCAATGCAATTTATCAATTTTTTTTATTTAGGTCTTTTTTGTTGTAGCCAGTTAAAGTCTCTGTGGGAAGTTAAAAACTTGTAATACTTATACAATAATTGTTTGTAACTAAAAAACTTTTTATTTATGCTAGTTCATTACCAAAGTAAGTCTAAAAAAATCACAATAAAGATTCCAACTATACTATGAATTTCTTTTCTTATTTTAACCATTATCTGATAAAAATTTCTCATTGTTTATCTATTATGATATAAATTAACTAATTTTTATAAGGTTTTTAGAACGAATGTCTTGATATAAGATAATCCATTAATGATACATCAACCTTTTGATTTGTTATACAAAATTATTATTTCATAATTGATGACAATGACTTAGATATTTTTTAACAAAACATATTTGTTCTTATTTTAACAATATAATTTTGTTCATGCGCCGTGCACGGGGATTCACCTAGTATATTATAAAGGAAACTTTTTTTTACACCATATGCATTTGAAGACCCCCAACTCATCAACTTACAACCTAATATATTTAATTTATTAATTTTAGTGTGTTATTAAATGTAAAATTTTATATTAATGGTGAAGCTTTTCAAATATCAATATAATATACTTAATTAGTTAATTCAAATATGATGTTTAATCCAAAACCTAAATCAAAATAAAAAATAAACTTAAAAGAATATTCAAATACCGTTTTTAAAATAGTTAAATTGTTTTAATATTTTAACTGTAAAACCTAAATTAACATGTGAAGTTAACTAAAAAGTATTGGAAACTACTTTTTATGATAATTGATATGTTTTTTTTGTAAAAATATCATTAACTATATAAAAATAGTTTAAAATACATAAATTATTAAATTTCATTATAAATAGTGATGGATATTTTAAAAAATTATCATGTTCAAAATTAAAAATTATTCAAATAAGCAATTTCTATATCAGTTCATCACATAGTTAAGTGTAACATTAATTCGAGAACCATATTTAATTTTATGCATACAAAAGCTGCAAGTAGATGCCATTGAATGATATGATTCTTATATATGTTTTATCTTACAATATGGGACAAAATAATTACGATATTATTTATCAACTTCATGATGTAACTATTAGTTCATAGTTAATGTCAATAATGTAATTATTTTTCAACATATATTTGCCAAGACTTTAACTATATAATTTTATTCTATGCAACCACAGATATTTGTCTAATATCTTATAAATTAAGCATTTTTCCCTTACACCACATCTATTTGAAATCGCTAACTATTCAACTTTCAAACTAATATATTTAATTTATTAATTTAAAATATGTTATTAAATATTATCATACTAATGTCACACTTTTTAAATTATCAGTATAATATAATTAATTTGTTAATTTACATATGATGTTAAATCCAAATTCTAAATCAAAATATCAAATAAACAAACAATATATCCAAATGCTACTTTTTAAAATAGTTAAATATTTAAATGATTTAAATATAAAACCTAAATCGACATGTCAAATGAACTAAAAAATCCAAAAACTATTTTTTATAACAATTTGTTTTATTAATAAATGTGTTCTGAGTTAATTAACAATAATAACAATTAAAAGTACATAGATTTATAATTTACGTTACAAATAATTAATATTTTTTAATAATAATCTAGATCGAAAAAAATTCAAATAAATATTTTCTATATTAATTAATCATAAAATCAAAAGGAACACTAAAATGAAGCATCATATTCAGTTTTATTCATACACAAGCCGTAACTAAATGTCACCGAAATATATGATTGAAATTGATGTTTATATTATAACATGGTTTTTAATAATTACGAATTTATTTAGAAAATTAGTATATGAATTATTATTTCATAGGTAATGTCAATAACAGAATTATTTTCAATATGTATTTCCAAAAAAATTTAACAATATAATTTTATTATGCACAGCGCGCGGATATTCGTTGAATAATATATACAAAGGGGGCTTAGTGGAAAGATGTTTTAATAAATACGAGTATCTTATCTTAGGCAGTATTTTTTTTTATTAAGTCTTGAATTGATAAATGGATATCAATATCTAAATAGATACATTGTTGTTGATATATATATATATATATATATATATATATATATATATATATATATATATATATATATATATATATATATATATATATATATATATATATATATATATATATATATATATATATATATATATAGTTTCTTTTTATAGTAAACGAACTGTCTAAATCTGAATAAATGAATATTTTACTCTTATGTTTAAACTTGATAAATAACAAATGACAATTTATTGAATGATTGTTATATATTAAAGTTGTATACATTCACATTAAAAAATTAAAAAACTAAAAAAATACAATGATTAATAAATTAAATTGAACATAACTAACGTAAGTTCAAATAATAAAATTAAATTCAAAAAATTAATGTTTACATATATAATGGATTAACAAAATAACGAGCACTTAAATTTTGTATGATATTTACATATATAATAGTAAATAACTCAATATGTAAGCACGAAATATATACTCCATTACTCATAATTTTCGATATAAATGTGATATTTGTTGAGGAAAATCAGGGCAATTTAAGGAAACTAAATATAAAATCATGACTTAATGTTAAGAACACATATTTTATAACTTAACCCATAAAGATATTTTGTTAGCAGTAAATAAAAAAAACAATCATATATAGTTGAACAATTAAGTATTTTATGTATTAAGTCCATTAAGTAAAAAAGAAACAACACCTTAGTTTTGATCTCATGCGGCATTTGTCTTTTTGAACATTTTTTTACATCAACATTTTGTTGTCTTAATTGATAAGTCGATCGGTATAATTGAAAAATGAAGGTTAGCAGATTTGTTTGTAACTTCTGCTCAATGGACTCTTGATCATATTACTTTGGACTTACCAGAAATCAGAAATGTTGACATAAGGTTGCTCCTATCAATTTTAAATTCGTGCTTGCTGGATTACCTTGGATAGCTATCTAGACGGACTAGTTTATTAAAAAAAAAAAAAAAAAAAAAAAAAAGATACATTTGCAGTCAACTCTTTATCTAATATGTGAGTTGGATGTGGACATGGGTAAACATGTATTCATCTTTTCTCCTATAGCTCAATTGAGTTAATTTGGCAAAAGGAGTGAATTGGTGGAACGTTTTTTTCCAATAAATTTCAATCTTATGTGCTTTTTAAATTTGGCGGACAACATAAATCAGAAACTTTGGTTTGGGGTGGTTTTGACTTTTGAGATATTTGGATGCTTCAGAATAACATTTTTTAGAGGTGCGACAACGACGAAACATGTTATGTTTGACTCGATAGTTACAATTTCGTTTTCTTGGATCTTTACTTGTTGCTCGAAGTTCAAACCTAGCTGTACGGATTAGTTAAAAACTCTATGTAATTTGTGAACTTTTTATCTATTTTTCGGTAATTTCCTGCTAGTTGTTTAAGATTATTGATTAGTTGTTAAAAAAAACAACTGTTTAGGTTGGCTTATCTACGAAAAACGTGAAATTACATAAGTTTTTTCAACAAAAATGACAAATTTCGTGGTTTATATATAAAATGAGATTCCACTTAAAAGATAAAAAAATATGAGGTGTATTAATTATCATCAAATAACCAACTTTTTTCACTTTTATGAGGAAATAACCGCTAAAATTGAAAATAAAAACCTTTGTGAAATTCCATTAATTTGAAAAGTTATTATTTTTTCGAAGAGATTTGAGGTTTTGATAAGTTGTGTGTGAAACCATCTAAATTTTGCAAAATTATTATTCTTATAAATCATTTGCAAAATTGTTTGAAACTAAGATTTTTAAGAGAAAGTTGCATTCAGTACAAAATAAGTACCTCTGTAACTATTTTGTTTCTGATAAAAGTGATTTGCATTCATCAATCCATTTATTTGCAAGAATGTGCGATGTGCCGTCACTTTTATTTGGCTTCGTTATCCCATTTCCTTCTCTTCAATTCATGTTTCGAGACTGTCACTGAAAACTCTCTCAGTTTATGTTACAGTCATTGGAAGAGAAGTGACTAGTCATTTAAGTGAAAATGACATGTTTTTAATTCGAAAAGTTACAAATATCGTAAGGTAAAAATAAGGATTTCGTGTAAAAGGAGAAGTGACCGGTTAATGCTTGAGATCTTAAATAATTCCATTATTTAATAGCTCTTAGGAGCAAATATCCATTTTGTGCTCTTTTTGTTATTTGTTTGTTTATCATCTATATTAAATATACAAAATCATTTCTAATTTATTTTTTATTGTGTTTGATATAAGGTTTATTATAATTTTCTAACACAAGAACTAATATAATCATAAATACTTAACTTGCCAAGCACGATGAGTCTGCTTCATATTTCAAAGTCGTTAAGATCATCTCTAATCGACCTTTATTTTTTATTCTATTTTTGAAGTAAAAAATGGTACAAAAAGTTGACCATCTCCAACCCATATCTATTTTTCACACTATTTTTTACTTTAAAATATATATTCCCAGCATATTATTTTTTCTTTATTTACAAAAATTGTCAAAATCTCTCGTTCTATTCATTAACTTTTAACATATAATTACTCTATCTTTTTATTGTAATAATATTATAAATTATGTTATAAAAAACTTAATAACAAAATAATTTATTTGTATATAATTAATTTGAAGAAATTATGATTTTATTAATATATATTTTTAAATATACGTAAATTATGTCACAAGATGTTGGGGGCGTGCGATATGTCATCAGAAAGTTATCATCAGGTCTCATCTCCTAAAAAGTAGTGATAGCTATTTACCCCTCAGTCAATTCCGAAATTCTACTGTTTACACTTCCGATTTGAATTTTTTCCCCAAATTTCCTGCAATGTCTTATTTTAGTTTTATTCTGTTTTAATGACAGAATATTCATTTTTTCAGTTTCTGAATGTTTTTCCCTTTTATAATTGCTTAAATGCTGTGAAATAGTGCCAATTTCAGCTCTAAAATATTTGGTCTGCATGCAAAATTTAGCAGTTCCCTATATAAAAGTGTTGTAACCTTCAGGAACCATCTTGAATTGAATAATACAATTTGTTGAATATTTCTTGTTTCATTCTTTCGTTTTGCATCAGTAAAACTTAGATAGAGCAAAGTGTTGGGATAAGGAGTCTGATCAAAGAACCAAAGTTACTATATCGAGTCACAGAACTATAAATGTCGAGCATAATTGTAGTGACAAGCAGAAGAACCATGGTGTCGAGCTGAAGACTGCAGTCTCGAGTGCTAACAATTGCGGTGTTGGGTAGTTAAATCTGTGGTGGTGGCCAAATGCATCTCTGGTGTCGGGTCGTCATAACTATTGTGTTAGACCGTATAACCATAAATTTTTGGCAAAATCAAAGTTGCGGTGTCGAGCAAGCGGTGACTATTGTGCGTGACCTAGTAGCATGTTTCAAAATCATGTGGGTCTGGCCCGTTTAGTGATTACGTCATCCCATACTTATAAATAGGCGCCTCCTCTGATTCCTTTTATGCGAAGAAAACTTGCATTAGATACAAGGGAATTTAGTGATTTGTGTGTAATTATTAAAAATTGTCTCTCTCGTTTGCCCATGGACATAGCTGATCAATCTGGACGTGTGAACCACGTTAAATTCTTGTCTTCTTGTCAAGATTTTGATTTCTTGATGCCCAACAGCTGATACAGAGTTATGATTGAATATAGTGAAGGGTTTTATAGCAAACAATGAACAAATAAATCTTATGGTTCACATGCAACCCTAGAAAGATCTATGTTTTCTTATATGAAGATAATAAACTAAAACCTAAAGGAAACAATTATTTCTAATGATCAAAACTGAGAAAACCAACATTTTGATCTTATGATCCTTGAAGCTAGCAGCACAAGTGTCCTGCCTCAAATGGTGTCACACCCAATAGCAATGGAGAAGACAGTCCAGCAGAGTAATCTCAGTGAGAGTTGGCGCAGGATTAGGGTTCCCAGGGGATCCCTATTTATAGATCTCAGGTGGTACAGCTTGAAACCCTAGAGCCCATCTTTGGTAAGCCTTTTACCAATTGGGCAAGGCTTTCTCTAAACCCTAATTAGGGTTTCGAGATTTATGGTGCCCACACCATAAACTCGCCACTTTCCACCCTTGTACACTGGCCAGTCAATATTCGACTATTGAATAATTACAGAACCAGTCCCTGCACTTTTAATTAATTAATTTAATCACTAAATTAAATCAAATTAATTCTAGATTAAATCTTAATTAATTATTATAGTTTCTAATTAATATATTAACACTAAAATATATTAATAAACCATTTAATTAATTCTATTGATTTATTAAACAATTAATAAATCAACCTTTTACTCTACTGAACTCTATCCTAACATCCAGCTATGAGGGCAACCCAAATGGACTTATGCTTCAATTAATAAGATAAACACAATTATAAGTCATGGCTTAGACACCTAATCCAACATATAGCGTGTAAGCTTTAAAACTATATTTATAGACTTGAACACGCGTCTCTTAGATGTAAGCTTTGTTTCGATGAAAAACAAATAGCTTAGTTGCTTGAGAAACAAAAGTAAGCCATATATATATATATATATATATATATATATATATATATATATATATATATATATATATATATATATCCTAATAAATAAGTAACTCAAAGCCACATGTCATCACCACATTCATTTTGCCACATGTCATTTTCTCATAATTTTAAATTTAAAAAAAAACCTAATTGGTTTGAAACATTTCTAACTCATTAATGATCGGTTTAATTATCATTCAATTTCAAAATTAATTGTTATCATTTAATTTCAAAAATAATTGATTTTTAATATCATATTATTTTTTTAATGTGTAGAATGATTTGAGAGAAAATAGAGAGACAATTGACGTCATAATATTTTGAAGAACGACTCCAACCATAATAGTGAATTTGATTTTAGTACCGGTGACATTCTTATAATCAATTATATTTATCAAAATACAAAGTCGTAATAGTAAAAATCAAAAGCAAGATGTCACGATACACAAACAAATTTCTTATGTAAAATTATTAATCTTTAGATATTCTTAATTAATAATTTTTTTGTATCATCCCGTGTAATACACGGGTTTTACAACTAGTATATATATATATATATATATATATATATATATATATATATATATATATATATATATATATATATATATATATATATATATATATATATATATATGTCAGAGCTAGTGGTAGCACTGACGTCTACCCAATTTTGTACATAGATAGTAAAGTTCTCATGAAAACAACGTCCCAGCTTTGAGAAATATGAAAGAATTTAGAATTGCTATGCTACAAATGATATGTATGCACTTCATGTATATGAAGCATCATAATCTATACAGATAGAAGGAGTACTTCATAGGGATAAGCCAGAGGACATGAAAAACAAAATCAAGAGGTATGATACTACTAGAAGGGATTCAAATATTTGTATCAGGGTTTAGGACTGAGTGAAACTTAGAGTCCTAGTTCCACCAAGGTTCTTGATAAGATGAGTTGACTTCCATAAGCACTTATAGAGGGATCGATCATATTATGTACAGTACCTAATGTATTGTATGCCTTGAGCATGATGAGTTGACATTAGACTAAATTTGGCAAAAGTTATTAAATGGAAGTGAAGAACAATCTTAAATTTTTACCAAAAATGTAAGTAATGTTCTTATCAATTATAGTATGGAAGAGTTTAGTGTAAATGATTACACTAATACTAACTTCCAAATAATCAACAATTCCTGTACGCAATCAAGATCCGAGTTCTTACCAAAAGAGACATCAAGTTAATAGAGTTGTATTAGATAATGCAATATAACTAATATGATCACTAAGCCAACGTCGACCAAGCAAGATCATTGTATTTAAGTCCATATGCATTATGTTTGTAAACGAATTGGCTTGAGTGTGTTTAGTTTAGTTTGGTTTGTGTTGTGAACTTATGCAGTGTAAATCTTTATCTGATTTGACGATTTTTTATAGAGAATTTAATTTATGCTTAAGGCAGTCATTTCATTAGTTTATCACTATGTTCAAATTTTTATTGGTTTATTGACTTCCTGGATAATTAAATTGTTATTCAAAACGTCTATGGTCGGTCATGTTTTTGGGAGTAACTATTGATTTAAGGCTGACATGAGGTATTGATGGATTGTCAATGGAGGAGGACATAACATAAAGATACACTAATTCTCATGCCTCTATAAATGGAAGTCATAAAGGGAATGTCTAGGTATGGGGTCATCATCACAAGTTTATATCCGGAAACATAATCTTGAATGTCGTAGACTGATAGATTATCCATGTCAGGCGTTCATATGGATATCTTGCAGAACAAAGGAATATTTTGATCACTTGCCTAAGGGTTGTCTCATACAGTATGAGTATGATACATGTATGGGATGACATACACCTTTCCAGGTTAGGAATATAATATCTTACGATTGTTGTTGACATGTACAAGTGGGAGTTGTTGGTTATATGCACATTGTCACAATAAGTTGGTGATATTACTATACAGTAGGGTCATTTTGGGTTACACACAATATATAATTTAGCTAAAAGAGATCGAAAGTAAACATGAAGGACTAAGTTTATTAATATATCGAAGTAAAGGTATATTAATTAGAAACTAGAAGTGGATAAATGGATTATGTGAAAATGGCAATACTTTGAATTTTAAAAACCTTTATTCAAAATAGGGATAAGATAAGCATGATGGATATTATAAATACCCATCATGATTGGAGATTTTAAGTTATCAAAACCTAGAAATTTGATGCTCCTCCTCTCTCCTCTCTCCCCAGTCGACCTCTCTCATAAACCCTAGAAGAAGTTTGCTTGCTCTGCAAGCAACGGGTTGTTCCAGTTCAGCGGGTGATGAATCATTGTCTTGGGTGCGATTACATTAGAGAGGTTCATGCTATTGGGCCTTACTCACTTTAGATACATCATATCTACAATTGAGGTATTTGTAATTGAGGTATTACTTGAACTCCACTTTTAGTTTACAGTTGCAAATTCCAGATGTTCTTGTGATTTGTGGTGAGATATGGTTTTTGTTTTTGCTTCTACTATGTATGTTTGTTTAGTTATCGTATCCCACCAGCAACGACCTTACTGGGAAGTAGCAACGATTTGGATTACAAAGAGTAGCAACAAACGATGTTGTTAGTAAAATGTCATCACATTGCCACGTAATCATTTTAGGTCAAAAAGTCAAAATGCCTTCTCATACTAACAGAGCTTGACGAAAATGAAATATTCTGTTAAGTGGAATATTTTAACGGAATTTCCACCAAGGCTCATTTTTACATGGACAATGATAAATGAGTTTTAATTGTGAAGATGGAACATTGCCACATGTAAAGATCTTATGCAATGTTTTTGGAAACCTACCACCATCCCAAAACCCACAAATACCTCTTTCTTCTCCTCATTTGGTTTTCTTTTGAAATTCAACTTAATGCCACGTTGAGAGATATTATAACACCATCCTGAATGAGAACATTCTGAGCATTTCCTTTGTAAAAAATTGTCATATTCATCCTATGTCAAAGAGACTGTTCCGTTCTTTTTTTGTCTTGTGAACTGTAAACATCAAAGATTTTTTTATCAGTTGTCAATTCTACAAAAGATTATTCAATGGAAAATTTTAGGAGTTTAAATGTTTTTATTTATTGGTTCTTCATTATTCAAGTAAATTGTTACTAGTTCTTCCATTTGTGCATGTTTGATCAAAAATTTGTTTTATAACATGAAAAATTACGTTTTTTTTTCTCATTTGTATGAAATCAGCGATCTAGAATTATACACAGGGCCGGCCCTGAGCAAGTGCCGGGTGGGCGACCGCACACGGCCCGTGTCGTCCTAGGGGCCCAAAATTTTATATGTATACAATATATATATATATAATATATTTATTAAATTTGCGAAATAGAAACACAAGAAAGTCTTGGATCAGTTGGGAAAGGCGCTTCATATGGATTCAGAGGTCGCCGTTTCGAATTTTATAAGCGCCAAGTTTTCGCATTTTTAGCATATCGTAGCACAGCTGCAGGGACCCATTTTCCATGAGCCCAAACTTTTAATACTAGACCAAGCCCAATTGAATTTTTATTTATATATAATTTCAGTGCAAAGTTAACGTCAAGTAACCATCAATAGTTTTCAAATTTTCATAAATTGCAATCAAGTTTTCAACATATATAAATTAAATTAAAATTTTTTTATTGTTTTAATTTTTAGTTTTTATTCAATTATTATTAAATTGTTATATGATTTATCAATTTTCAGAAATTATGTCTCCTAAATATCTATCTCCGATAATCAAAAACGTAAAAATAGAAAAAGAGACGAAGAATTAACAAAAGTTACATTTTTAGGGGCCCATTTTTTAGTATTCGCATAGGGCCCTTAAAATCAACGGACCGGCCCTGATTATACATACCTAAACCATGAGGTTTTGTATTTCGTCATATACATTAGGCCTAACGTGTATAACATGGCATACTTAAGAGATACAATTGATGATACATACAAGATCGTATTCAATTAATCTTGTTAAGCCCTTAGCCAGTCTATCTTGTTCAACTCTTTTTACAACCAACAAGCAACTGTCATATAGATTTTTGTTTATATCTGTTTGTCGCCCTTAACGCATAAGATACATTAGGCCTAATATGTAACTTGTCATACTTGAGAGATCCAATTGTCGACACTTCCGTGATGGGAGTCTTCGAGTTCAGATGCATAATTTCATATAAGAGGTTCAAGGCAGACATTGTATGTCGAGATTATGGCTAGTGCACTGTGATTTATCCCCCTCCCCATGTGATGGCATAGGGTTGGGTTTGGCGTAGGCCATCCAGAGGGTACGATTTTATTCTTTTTTATACAATGGTACAACGTGTGATAAATCAAACTTGAATGTCTTCAAGACTTTATCTATGTATGTACATCGATTAAGTCTAATCAATCACTTTGATCTATCATTATGTATCTTGACTCCCAAGATATATGTCACATCTCCCAATGTTTCAGTGATAAATGTTTTCTAGCCACGACTATTATTTATATAAGTAGTATGTCATATATACATATGATCAACAAAATTACCTTGCTTCTACTAACAAAATTACCCTTCCTCCTACTAACTTTGCTGTAGATACATTGTTCGTTTTCCTTTTTTAGAAAATGCGAACTCCTTGATCTTCACATGAAAATGAATGATGCACCTCGGCCAGAGAAATGGATTTGTTAAGTTTACTTGCCTAATTAATCTAATCTAACAGTCAATTATAAATGATGGATTTTTTTTATACCATACTTACTTTACAAGGAAACAAAAATGGCAATGAATTAATGGTGATCCATAATCTGTGCGAGCGGCTAATAAATACAATTACTATAGTAATTTCTATAATTCAATGAGGACGATTATAAATTTTAGTACAAAATTATAATCGATATAGTTTGTTTTTTTTTTGAACGGCAGAGGAAATTTATAAAACTAAAATATCTCTAGCAAGAAGCTAGAGAAACCAAAATTACAAAACCGTCATAGCATGTTTAGGATTTAACATCCAACAATCCCAATCTAACTTACGATTAATACGTCTATTACTAATCCAAAAATAAGAAAGAGATCGAAATCTATTGACTTTCTGAATTGTTTTTATAAATAATATCTTTTTTGTAACTAAATTTAAGATATGATCATTTATATCACAAAACAGAAAGTGTTCGCATCAATCTACACTACCGGTTGAGACCGCCTATATCTAATTGTTTTGACATACTACAAAAAAAACTATCCACATATCTATATTGTCATCCGTAAATAATACTGAATTAAAAATCCTAATAAATTTTTTTTGACCATAAAACTAAAAGTTTAATGATATATAGAAGTACTATATTAGATACCCGTATAAATTAAAAGAAATATTAAATATATGAATGGACAAACATTAAAAATATCCAAACTGAAAACATCTGGAGATGAACGAAACAATTAAATAGATAAAAACACAAAAATGTAACAAAAGTCTATGAATATAGAAGAAGCTTACTTATCATTACCGAGGACTGAAAATTAACGGTGAAAAATATGATTTATTAACCGAAAATTCGATATCAAATGTTCGAATGTAATAATATTTTTTAAATACAAGTAGTCAATGTTGTGATGGAGACCACCAAGAGAATTGTGTTCAAGGTACCATAGCCACAAGCTTGTTGTGGGGTCATCGCCATATGGTTTTGAGTAAAGGCAATTATTGAGGGTGACCCATCAATGAGGTAACATGTATCGCCATTTACATGCATTCTAATTATAGTAAATGGAATAAAGTTTGGGACTAATCACTAAAATATCCAATGGGGGATTTATTTTACACGTATATCCTTTTATATTTTCTTTTTATTCATGTTAAATAATGATAAAATGTTTAATTTAATCAAATTAATAATATTTTAAAACGCTTATCATCATTTAACATGGATAAAAAATGAATAGGAAAAAGTTATAAAAAAATATTTAATTTTTCTTTTCACATTCGCAATCTTTTTAAGTTGTATAATGTAATTTGCAGTTGGATATTTAAGAATCACATACCGGATACAGATGTCCATGCTACATAAGCTTTGGTTTATTTTTTAATATTCCTTAGAGCATTTATAATATTCTACAACCTTTCCGTAATTTCACAATTTCACAATATCATGATTTTATAAGGGGTTTAGAACTATGATTTTAAACAACGACATACCATGCGCCTGATAGAGGACAGGCATTTGTAGGATGCAATATCTTAGTTTTGAGACTAGTTTGAAGATTTAAATATAATTGTCAACATTATATTACTTATTATAATGAACATTAGCCAAATGACTTGTATAAATGCTTAGGAAAAAATTGGATGACCTCTGTTCGGGTACCATTTATCTCATCGTTTGTTCGATGATTCGGGAACAACTTGGGGTTGTGGTAACTTAGTAGAGAGTGACTCGGGAGACACGACCTTCAAGTGAATTAACAAAGGCTAAATTGTAGATTTACATTGCCGAACTTTGGGGCCACTATGAAATCAGGAATGATATAGGCTTCACAACGAAGGGAAATAGCATTGAGGTCTCAAAAATTGTGAAAAGGGATGGTGTACAAGATGTTTACCACAAAATACTCTTTTTATAAACATCATGGGGTGGGTTGTGAAGTCAAAAGAAACTGTATATTAGAGTTATACAAAGAAAATTGAGAACAAATTTTGGTGATACAAGACTTATGATTGAAGAGGTCGACTTAAGCTTAATTATATCTATTTGGGGGCATCCAAACATAGAGTTCCAATTAGTTTGACCTAATGGAAGATCTAGTAGTTTACTATCAGTTTGGAACACTAAGTTCTTTCAAAAAAATCGAGGTTAGAAAAAGAGAAATTTCTAGCAATCTATGGCAGATGGTTACAAAAAAGTACTAGTTGTTGGCTAATTAACATTTATGCTCCTCAAGCTTTGTGGGAAAATAAATTGTTACGGGAAAAGATTGGCAGTCTAAAAGATTGCAATATGGGAGGCTGTTGGATAACCTTCAGTGACTTTGACAAATCTAGGAATGCTACTGAGAGGCTAGGTTCAATGTTTTCCCTCCTGGAGCACAAATCTTTATAAATTCATTGAGAATGTCGGTCTGATAGAGCTTAAAATGTCGAGAAGTGCTTTATAAGAATGTCGGGAGGGACGAAGCTGAACTAAGTAAGTTGGATAGAGTTCATGACTCTCGGGAATTTGCGGTGGTCGTCCTAGATGCTCGATCCACCTTTATACGATGTTTGTTATCATTTCACTGCCCGTGCATTATGTCAACTGATAACATAGATTTAATGACTAGCTACTTTGGTCAAGAATGGTTTTTGCCTTGGTGATATGTGTCCTATAGTTTCTTCATAGTATCACAAAATAAAAAAGTTGAAGAATCATATTCGAGCATGGAGATTAAATGTCAAAGAAAATATGACAAAAGAACATACGAAGTTAGCAGACAAGATAGATGAAACTAACAGTGACATAAAGCTAAGTAAGATACACAAACATTTGATGGATTAAGAAAGTTTCACCTACTTAAATTAACGAAAATCAAGAGAGAGTTGGTTCTTGATTTGAAGAAAAAAGGTAGGATAGAATAAGCAGCCAAGTGAGTGTCAACTCAACTTTGCCTTTTTCCTAGAATCATAAAAAAACAGGAGGCTGCATAACATTCATGCTCTAAGCGTTAATGAAAGTTGGATTATCAATTTGATGGCTATTAAAGAAGCTGCATTCAATTTCTTCAAATCTAAATGCTAGACAGATAATTCCACAAGACCTAGATTTTCAGTATTAAATTTAGGAGACTTACGGAGAATCAAACTACTATATCGCTACAACTATACATTTACTTGGAATTTGTAAACTTTGCAGGAAAAATAGGTTGCTAGTCGATAAGAACGGAAACCAGCTGAAACTGGGTTAGAATCAGAGGAATAACAAGAAAACTGTTGAATTGAAGATCACGACGCATAACTTATAATAACGACACGACATATTCTACTTTGTGACACCTAGGTATCCTGATAACGACGCGACCAAGGGATAACGATTTCTTTAATTACAGGATAGACATGTTAACGCGACACGATCCGAATTCAAGGTCATAGTGACGCATTCCGATGACGGTTTGAAAAACTATAAATAAGGGTTTTTTGCAACTTTCAGAGGAGAATCCAAATTTTATTGCTCCAGACGGACTGTAGTCGACCTTCTTAGCATTGTTGAAGGTACTTTAGCAACATTCAAGGCTGGATGAAGGATTTAAGCATCGGCATTGAAGGTTTAGCTTCAAGCATTCGACTTTAGTATTTGGCTTGTCTTTCTACTATGTTAACTTTCTGAATCTGATGTTTTTATGTTTTTATTAGCTGAATATGGGATGAAAACCATTATGTGATACTTGATTTCAATTAAGGTTTGGTTTTTGGTTTGATCTTGAGATTTGATTTAGTAAAGTTGTTTAATTTATTTTGTCTTGTTTTTTGAAGATCCATACACGTTAAGGCTTTTATTTTTATTACTTATTACTGAGTTTTGTGATTTTGAGGACCAATCTAATCCTAAAAGTTTGAATATTGATTAAGTTTAGGACCATTAGACACATCAAGACTACTGAAGGACCAATTCACAAGGTTAAATGCATAAAATCAGAACTTTAATATATATGTGATATAGTTGTAATAAAGGACCCTTGAGACTAATCAAAACAGGTCTTGCAAAACACGAACGAAATAATGATAATAAAGCTAGTTAATCTACAAGACCAATGTGATTAACCACTTTAGAAATCATAGGGTTAGGATTCAGACCAAGAACCTAGTCACTTTAGAAATCGGTAATGAGTTTGACTAAACATTGCACTGCCAAAAGTCAACCATAATCAAAAGTTAGTTGAATCAAGTATTACATCCTTCAAAACCATGTTTAAATCAGGAATCCTTTGTATATTAGTTTTATTAATGGTTTTAATTAAAGTCCCATTTTCATATTCTAGTTAAAGTTAATTAGCAATCGAATCTATTAGAATAACTCGCCCGCTCCTATAGTGTTAGATACCCTTTCTTACCAATACTATGTTGCTACACGATTATGTATACTGGCTAGTGTGTGACAGTCCTTAGTGTAATAAGTTAGGTTTATAAATAATTTTGATCCAGTATATCACTTGTTGGCACTTTCATAAATGGGAAGCTTTTTGAGGATGTGTTTATGACACAACCTAAGGGTTTTATACATCCTAACCATCCCAATAGATTTTTTAAGACTCAAACTCTATATATGTACTCAAGAAGTCATCTCAAAGTTGGAATCTTTGCTTTGTCGAGAAAATAAATGAGTTTGGTTTTACAATGAATTTGATTGCAATTTATGAATGTTGACTTCTTGTGAACCTTCACATTAAATCTCCGTTAAACCATTTTGTTGTATGGCATAACATTGATGACGTGGTATGGAACAATTGGTTCAGAATATGATTGTTGTTCTCGTAAAATGAATTTGCATGGTAGATTGGTAGTTACGTGAATGAGGATCTGAAAATGGTGAACATTGCTTGTTTGTATGCATGATATCCTTGTCTTGAAGGGCACTTCAATCGGTGATAGCTTTTGTTCTTAAAAGGAAAAAATGACCGTGCATGACAAGTTTCTACGCATCGCTGGATGAACCACGTCGACATGTGAGAGTCAGGCGACCTGAGTTTTTCATCAGTTAGTCAACGTGTATTGCTGGTTTGTACTATGAGCATTACTTATTGTACGATAAACATATTGTTTTATATTTCATGGCTGCTCATTCTCGTATAGGCCTGGTCGTCGTGATCAATGTCTCGTCTGGACAAATCTTATCTTCATGAAATGGTTGCAGCAACAACACGCTGCTTTACCCAGTGAAGGTCGTAAATCAGCTGCTCATGTCTGATGAAGTTCAAGTCGCAATCAGCAACAACACGCTGCTCATCTTCCATGAATCGCTACTCATCGCCGAGTTGATCGAGAAGCTTTATAAATTTGAGGTCTGGTCAAAACGTGGATTCATATTATGAGTCCATATTATAACTTTAAACAATTGTAACTTGTAGTCCATTTACATTAAGTTCTTTTCACATTGAGGCAAACATTCAACAACTTTCAGCACTTTGAGATTTTTAACCAATGTCATATATAAATTTCTTTTTAACTTTAGCACTTTGACATTTTTAACCTATTCCATGAATTTCTTTTGAACTTTAAGTACCTTGACCAATTTAGTCCCTTTCATGAAAAATGTGCATCTATAAGCAACATGACACTTTTAGTCCCTTGAAAATATTTCTTGAACAATTTTGATAAATATTCCTCAAACACAATCCGTAACTTCACACTATTAGAAAATGGCCTTATAATAACAGACAAACGATGACATATATTTTTTTTTTTGACAGACAAAAAATTATCATACAAATTATCTCATTCATTGTAAATTTTAAAATTTTACGACAAGACATAAATGTCAATCGTAAAAATGATATCCTCTTTAGTCAAAATAAATGATTATATGAGGTTCGATGAAGATGAAGAATATTGAAAGTTTCTTGGGTCGATCAATCTAATTGTTGGATAATGTCATAAAAACTGTTATCTTTGTGACCTCTTATCAAATTTTCTAGGTTACCATGAAATGATTCGCAAAAAATCCCTTACGTTTGCAAATTTTTTATGTTTTTTACCCTAAATATTTTTTTTAATTATACGTATTTATGAAACAAAATATATTTAATACACAAAATACATATTAATACACGAAAAATATTTCATTAAACATCATAACTATGTTTTTAAAAAAATCTTATTTATGTGTATATGTTTTTTGCCGGTTTATATGCTTTAAAACGTATTTACGCTTCTATATAATGGTGAAAATCTAATATTATTAAAATCGTTTTTTATGTTTTTTAGAAATATATAGATATATTTTTAAAAATATTATTATATTTTTAGAAGTATAATACGTATTTAAAATGTTTTTAGAAGTAATACTATGTTTTTAAAAGATATATCTATATATTTCTGAAAAACGAAAAATAATCGATTTTAAGAATGTTTGATTTGTACCGTTATATAAAAATGTAAATATATTTTTGGCGTTTTAAACTGTATAAATCGGCAAAACAACGTATATACATAAATAACCTTGTTTTTAAAAAAAACATAAATAAAATGTTAAATGAAATATTTTTGAGTATAAATTACGTATTTTTGTGTATTAAATAATTTTTTTCGTTTCATAAATATGTATAATATAAATATTTTTCTCGAAATTTATGTTATGATAACATAAAAATCTTTGATAACACGTCACAATAGTAAATTTAAAATTTTTATAAAACTTAAAGTTTTAATGAACTAAAATTACATAAAATGATAAAAACAAACTTAAAAACTTTTAAAATATTATCTCAAATAAAAAAACAATCCATTACGGAAAATCTTATATTTACTGTTGTCTAGTTTATTACGGTCATTCGTAAAATCCCGTGCTAAGCATCTAATTTTACAGTATTTTTTAATGAGAATTTTATATAAAACCAATGAATGATATTTAATTCATAAAGGTTTTGTTTAATGGCCTTGAATGAAAGTGCTCCTACAAATCTTTTACTTTTGCTCGTATTAGTTGACGAAACTACCCCGGCCGAATTTTCAATGATTGGGCCTTGCCTGGTGCCGCCCGTTTACTTTCTTATCAAGTTACTCCATTACCTTATACACCACATGGTTTGAATTACTTTTTCTTATTGCCACAAAGCCTACACCAAAAGGCGATATATATATATATATATATATATATATATATATATATATATATATATATATATATATATATATATATATATATATATATATATATATATATATAAGCGATCGGGTGAGTACTCTTCTTAAACTGAGGTCTTCTTAAACTGAGGACTCGTGAAGACACCTTAAAAAAATTGAAAAAAGATAAATAAAAAATATAAATAATAAAATGGATCATAGTACTATATTGGAGAAAAAGAAAATTCGAAAAAAAAATTTTGGATCTTTATTTTTTATATAATGAAAAAATGATCCACAAAATAAAAAAAAATTGGATCATTACTGTTTTTCAATAATCCAAAATTTTTTCCCCTTTTTTTTATAATGATGTAGTACTATTCTCGATTTTATGATTTGTATTCTTTTTATATACTTTTTCAATTTTTTTAAGGTGTCCTTACGAGTCCTCACCGGAACGGGACCGTATATATATATATATATATATATATATATATATATATATATATATATATATATATATATATATATATAAACACACACATACACACACACACATACATATATATATATATATATATATATATATATATATATATATATATATAATTAATCAAATGTAACTTGATAATGTTATGTAACCTTGTAATTATATATGGACTAATCATTTTAAATCCGGACAGCAGCATAATAGTAATTGACATATTCAATTAATTTTAAATAAATTGAATTATATAAATCCGGTAACCGACTCCTATAATTAAAAAACTGATTTCAACTAAATTCTGATTGGTTAACAACAATCACATAATAATTATCAGTTTTAGAATAACCTAACTATATATATATATATATATATATATATATATATATATATATATATATATATATATATATATATATATATATATATATATATATATATATATATATATATATATATAGACACACACACACACACACCATCATACGGCGAGACACAAATTGTTAGGGGCGAGCATCATGTTGTTGGGTTCGATGCTTTGCTAAAACGAACAAAAAACTATAGATTTTACTAAGTTGTTTGAGACGTAACTAATGCAATTTGAGGAAAAATTAACAGAATTTTATAAGAATAAACCAAATATTAAATTTGCAATTATACATGATTCATTGTATATTATTAATCATTCAACACTTCTTTATACACCACATTTGATGTATAAACTTGATCACCTTTGAATTTTTTGGTCAGGATTCACTAAGACTTTTGTATTGCCATGTGAGATCCCTCTGGACAATGCAATATAAAGTTGGTCATGCGAGAATAGTGGTTCTAGAAGATAAATACATACATTTGGAATTGTTTGTCCTAGAACTATATTTATTGTCATCGCAAAACATAATCGAATAGGAATTGATTTATTTTTAGCTTGAAAAGGAACAAGTCATCATCCGACGTACATAGAAGAATCTTTGGCGAAAAGGTCATCTTGCCAGCATGTTGAACCACAACTATTTCTGCTTCAATGATATATTTTGTTGAAATCTTTTGCATATTAATCGAGTGCCATTACACAATCCATTTGTTGGGTCAATATTTCGTAAAAGTGTAAGCAGGCATCCAACTTTCAACCGAAGGTAATAACAGGGTAAACCACTAACAATGAGCGAGTTCAAGAATTCCACCGCATAGAAATTATTTTTATCGTTTATAGCTTCATTGAAACTATAGTAAATCCTATTATTAATCTCATCGGCACTATCGTTTTTTGTGGATAATTGTTAGATGCAATTTATGCATCTTTTCTAAGCCCTTTTTCCTTTATTTTATTTATTTCTTTAGTTATTTACATGCATTTGAAGTTATTTTCCGAGAATTTCGATACTTCATAAGTTTGGTGTATTTTTCAGGGCAAGTTGGATGTGTTGGAGCAAAGTGGATGCATTGGAGCAATTTTGGATGATGGCATGGAGCATAAATGGAGCATTTGAAGCGGTTGGAAGCAGCTTGGGAGCATGGAATTGAAGTTGGAGTCATTTCGGAGCTTAAAATTGAAGAAACGGAGCTTGTTCATACTACACGGGTCGTGTAACCCTTACACGGGTCGTGTAGAGCTGCAAGATTGACAAAAATCCTACCCGTGATTTACACGGGCCGTGTCCCATATTACACGGGTCGTGTAATACCCAGTTTGATATTCTTTTGAAGAACACGACCCGTGTTACTTTTACACGGGCCGTGTAATCTTGAAAAACTGTTTTTATTACAGTTTTGTGCATGGTTTTAAGGGGGATTTTTGGGGGTTTTTGGGGACACACTTCATTTTTTACAGAGAGAGGACGATTTTGAAGAAGGAGATTGATCAAAAACACCTGGAAACATTTGAATTATCATTTTAATTACTCGTTGTAAGTACAATTAGTAACAATTTACTGCTTTTCATCAAGGAGATTTAGCCATATCATGTGTGGCTAAATCTTTCTTTGTTCTGGTTCTGTAGACACAAGATTTGGCATCAATCATTTGACTATCGTTGTGTTTTTCATCTAGTATTTTGAATTTATGCATTAAAGTTCCATTTGATTCACATGTTGGTTCATGTTGGCCACTAGAATTGGTATGTTTGTCAAATTCGTAATTTCATTCTTGAAATCCGTAATTGTTTCATCAATGAATGATTGTAACAACACCGAATTGATCTTTGTTGGATGAATTCGTGTGTAATTCAAAATACACATTTTTACATTTCCGAGCTTACGAGAAATATTGAATGTAAATTGGTTTGTCTAGATGAATCTTTACTCGTTTTCCTTGATATAAATTCAAGAGCTTGTTTGATTTACATTAAAGGAGAATTGGATTACTTCAAAGAGCAAATTTTGAGTAATTACTTAAAAAGACTGAAGTGCTAGAGCTTATTAACACTTTGAAACCAATTTTAGATGAAAGTGACATAATTTCTAGTCTTATAATGATTGCTTAATCAACTGTGTTGAACGGAATCGGAATCCATTTGGTATATTGCATTTTAATCAATTTCATGTTTAGTTATTTATCTTGATACTTCCAAACCCCCCTGTTACTCGTATCTTAAGTAAATATTGGTGTAAGAATTTATCCCTTGTCCCTGTGGATCGACCCGTGCTTATCATATGCTATTTTTATAGTGGGTTGAGCAGTGTGTATTTATTCTTAATTATTTTTATCTCAATTCATTTGTTGAGTTTGACGTCTCAACAATAATATTGCCCGTGAAATGATGTAATATGTTACAGACCTATAAAATTCTAATGATAGAAAGACTGCATCGATTAAATCATCCAATGATTTTGCTTTATTAGTGTAGGGAATCACCATATCATGAGGGATGCGAATAAGGATTCCGTCTATTGATTCTTCAACTCCATTACCAGCTCGTAATAGAAAGTCTGAGAACCATTAATCAGTTAGTGCTCTCTTATTTAGTGTCAACCGCAACTTTTCTATCGAAGACCAAAGAGACAACATTCGTAGGCTAGAGTCTACAATATGTGCTTGTGTGCCACATCTTACGACCGGAAAAACCTGTCTGAAATCGCCTCCCCAAACTATTATCTTTCCACCAAATGGGAGCGTCACCCTAGTGATATCTTGCATTGTCTGATCAAATGCGCCTCAATGGCTTGTCACTTTTTCATCGATGCTTCGTTATATGATTATTTTTGGAAGTCGAAGTAGCTGAGTAGCACTGCTTTGTTTTTTGATGTTGCATACCGAGTTATTTTTTAGATTGAGAGGAATATTGTAACGCCCGGTTTCTCATACAAAGTATACCCAAAATTTTCAAAAAAATAAACACATAAAAAATGGGTATACTGTTGGATTAGGTGTCTAAGCCATGACTTTATATTTATATTTATCTTGTTAATTGAAGCAAAATCCATTTGGGTTGCCCCCATAGCTGGAGGTTAGGATAGAGTTCAGTAGAGTAAAAGGTTGATTTATTAATTGTTTAATAAATCAATAGAATTAATTAAATGGTTTATTAATATATTTAAGTGTTAATATATAAATTAGAAACTATAATATTTAATTAAGATTTAATCTAGAATTAATTGGATTTAATTCAGTGATTAAATTAATTAATTAAAAGTGCAGGGACTGGTTTGTATTTATTCAATAGTTGAATTACTGACAAACCAGAAGCCAGGGGCTAGATTTGGCGCCACCTTGGAGGCTTCTTCCAAGGGTGGCGAAAACCCTAATTAAGGTTTAAAAAGTCTGGTCCAAGTGGTCAACAGGCTTGCCTACTAAGGTGGCTCCTTAGGGTTTCAGCTGTAACCCTAGAGGCTATAAAAGGAGACTCCTGGCACTCTATTTGCTATGCCAATTTGAACAAGAGAACTCTGCTGGACTGTCTTCTCCATTGCTTTGGGTGTGACTTGCATTTGAGGCAGGACACTTGTGCTGCTAGCTTCAAGAACAAGATTCAAAGGTTGGAAATTCTTGTTTTAAACTTTAGAAATTATTGTTGGCTTTTAGGTTTTAGTTTATTATCTTCATAGAAGAAAACATAGATCTTTCTAGGGTTGCATGTGAACCATAGGTATTTTGTGTTCATTGTTTGCTAGAAAACCCTTCAGTGGTATCAGAGAACTAGGTTGTTTTCTTGTGAAATTGATATAAACTGCTTAATTGTTTTTTGCCTTGGTGTTTTTGCGATGAACATCACCAAGGATGGCCTCAATTTCGTGGCCTAGGCTAGGGTTTCCTAACCCTAGCCGCCACCCCTTTATTCCCCCCCTTGATTTGCTTGATTTGCTGCCCAGATTAGGATTGTTATTTTTTGTAATTACTGATTAATTAAATAACTAGAATCCTTTATCCATATTTTGTAAATCTCGAAATCTAGGGATAAATATAGGTAACTAATTTGATTAATTTTGTGATGCCTATATTTGATTTAATTAGTTTAATTAATTGTTAATTAAAAGATCAATTAAATCAGCTTAAAGATTTAATTTAAATTTTCAAAAATTCCTTAAAAATTTGCGAAAATTATATTAAAATTAAATCTAAAATATTTTAATAAGATTAAAATATATCTTCATATTTATGATTAAAAGTTAATAATTTATATATAAGAAAATTGGTTAGTCTTAACGCAAGTAGGCCTCATTCACAAAACTGTCCTATAAAGAGGGTATAAGACGACTGACTATAAAATGTTAGTCTAATGGGTATCTACTCTTACCCACCGCTCTCCTGGTCAGTCGAGTGTCGTTAGCCGAACGGGTTTGATAGAACCGCTGAGCCTCTTAAAAGTATAATGCTATAATTGAAAGTACTAGAACCTTAAACAAAACCCAATCTAGTTACTTTAGGTTAAAAATGTGAATTGGTGCAAATCCATAGAATTGCACATTGCACTTTGTGGAACGTTGATGGAGCGTGTATGGTTTACCGGCACGCCAACTGGGGTCCGCAAAGACTTGCAATGGGTTTCTCGATTTTGTCATTATTAACGGAACGTGTGTGGTTAACTGGCACATTAATTAGAGATGACAATTGACTTCGAGAGTACCGAGCGAATTTGCATGGTTATTCACACCCGGTTTGTGATCCTCGGCATCCCAGTCACAAACAGTGGGGCACATCCGAGACTAAACATGCCATTGAACAGTTCAATGTGTCTCAACAGATCTAGGAATTTCATAATATGAAATTGATAAGTGTGTTATCTACCTTAATGACCATTATGTTGTGATTACGGCATCCCTCTTCACACCATAGTTGGGGTATTTTGGGTCCTAGCCTTAATAAATAATATATTGGGCAATTATTTAAAAGGATTAATTAAACTAATAAAATTCTGTTTATTGTAGATGTCTGAATCAAGTGTCTGTTCTCCTCCCTCTCCTCCTTCACCCATTTCTGAGAGCATCAGAAAGCACCTACTAAATATGGAAAGGCTGACTGACCTTTACTGTAAGAAATGGCTTCGCAATTGGAGACTGGCTCTCGGCATTGCTGGCAAACTACATCTCACCGAGTATCCGATCCCGGTTCCACCGGAACAAGTCATCATAAAGAGCCTTTATGATAAGCATGACTTATTAGTTGATGAATCCGAAGAAATTCGTGACCTCATGCTGTTGACCATTGACCCCGAATTCCGCAAGGATTTTGAATCCTTGGGGTCATATGAGTTAATGCGATCGGTTGAGGAAATGTTCCAAAAACCGGTTGAAGAGGAACGAGCTAGGATCTTCAAAAGACTTGCAGAGTGTAAGTTAAAAGAAGGAAGTAGCATCGATTCGCATGTTCTTCAGATTGAAGCGTACATAGGCGAATTGTACAAACTTGGTTATTCCATGATTCAGGAGTCGAGTGTTAACACTCTACTCGCTTCACTGACCAGTAAGTACGATCTGTTCATTCAGACGTATAGAAAGGAAGACCAGAAAAAGACCTTAATGGAAATGCGTCCACTGTTGATTTTATACGAGTCACTCTTGGATATGCATAGCTCCGATGGTTCTGCTACTTATGGATTAATTCCAGTGGAAAGACGCAGCAAGAAACGATCCAGATTGTCTGGATATGTCTTAAGCTGGGAATCCACAGAATCGGATACAGTCGCGGAAAGATTGGAAGACGCTCCAAGGTCAAAATCTTTTGAAAGCTCAGGTATATCTAAAAACCTCAAAACTCATGTTCCATAATTCCTTGATGCATGATGTGATAGTCACATTTTGGTTTCCATGCAGGGAATCAGTAGAGTACGGGACATTGGCGCATAAGAGCACATTTGGATTGGATTTCCGGCTCATGCAGTTTTGAAGTTTAGTTAGATATTGAAATATTGTTATTAGCTTTTCAGATGCGTATGACATTTTCTATCATATAGTACATTGTTCAAGGATTTGTTTTAATAAAATTGTCGTTTGTCTTTTAACACCTATTGTTTGAAATATCCTTGAAATGTTATATGAATGTGTTGAATGCATGATTAGTAATAACTTGAATGTTGAATGCATCCAAAATGTTTGGATTTTAGAAATTGTGTCCTTTTATGATTGTTAAGATAAATGTCATAAGAATCAATTCAACCAAAGGTCCAATTGGACAGGACTTTGGAATCATTTGACTTAGAGTCTCATGATGAATTAAGTTCTTAATGTGTAAAGAAATGAATCAACCAAAGATCCAGTTGGACAGGACTTTGGAATCATTTGACTTAGAATCAGATGATGATTAAGTTTTTTATAAAGCACATGTGGCAAGAAATGAATCACCCAAAGATCCAAAGGATAGGATTTTGGAATCAGTTGACTTAGAGTCAACTGAAGATTGCAAGTCTTGAACAAAATTAACAAAGTCATAAGTTTACATAGAGATGTAAAAAAAATTTAGATTAGGAGCAACAAACACATCAGTTGCTGTGTATTGCTTGAATCTACAAATTGAACATAATTGGTTGTACTTCACGATATTTGTCATTCGGTATGACGAATATGACTTCGCTTATCAGAATAAGCGATTGGATTGAATCCTTGAATAGTTCAAGGACTTCAAAGGAAGTACAAGACCCACAGAACCTTAGTGACAAAAATAAACTGGGAAAATGTTTCACAGTTTATTCCCTTCCAAGAACATTAATAGTTATAATGTGTCTTAGGGAAGATGATGGAGCGTTGGTCGAAACAGTTCGATCCTCAGTGTATGAGATACATTGTCAATTAGTTTCTGATACATTGAATACTAAACCAGTCAGACCATATTCCAACCACATCCTTCGACTAAGTAGGTTTTGCAGACACTATCTGAAATGTAAAGCTGGGATTGCCCCACTTGTACATTAAAGGTCCAGGGTCTTGTAGTGTTCGTCTGAACCTCATGACTAGCCTGAACCTAATCAGAAATGTCGTTTCACTGGCTATCCCGCTGTACCTAGAAGAGAAAGAGCTCTTTTAGAAAGAACTCATGTTCTAAGAAAACAGTGGGAGTTTGGGACAGTCCTGAATGAGTTCAGGATTAGCCAAGTGAAATAACCTTTAGTCATCACTAGGCTTAGAGCAGAAATCAGATTTTTGTTTTTAAAATTCTGACATTATCTTCTCTTGACCAGTAGTACTGATCACCATCATAAGTAGTTATGATCAGGGTGACATACTGATTAGTGGTAAAACACTATAGTTGGTACGGATTTACAATCTGACTACTTGGAAGCATTGGTGAGCCCGGTTGCTGCCAATTAAGAGAACCTTAGGATGAGATACAGTCTATGTTGCATTTTGATTGATTTTACAACTGCTCTTAAAACCAGTGGGAGTAATCATCAAAAGAAACCTACATAGACAGAAACGTACCTTCAGAACATCTGGTAAGTGAGACGATACTTAGAGTCAAGTAATTGACTCCGAGAGAAGCACTCTCAATAGAAGATGAAATCCGAAAGGATACTGCATATTGTAAGTCATTAGTGGAGCGCGTATGGATCACCGGCACACTAATAGGGACTCATAAAGAATATGCCAGTATAAAGGTACATGGGCCCGAGATTTCCCCGCGGGCATCTCGCAAGAAAGGATATTCAGATTCTCAAAATATGCCAAAGGATTGGATTTTGATAATGGGCTGAAAGATTTCCATTAAGATGTAAGAAAGGTTTGGATTCTCAAAATGTGCCATAAGCTCTGGATTTTGTGAATAGTCTATAACCGTGTTGAAGCTAGTGTGAGTGTTGCTGTTATCTATCTCCATATGTGTGTTACATAGTGTTTCTAGGAAACGTCTCTTTCCATTACAAAGTGTAACGACTTGGTGTTAAGAGACGGATCGCTATGAAAGACTTGATAGAGATATGGCATACTCAGGTGGTTATAAACATCTTTGAGATAGATCGAAACTCTGCCAAAATGATCTTGATGAGACTCAAGATGCATTGCCCTAGGAAATAGTTTCCTGTCATTGCAAAGTGTGATGGTTTGGCATGAGAGGTATGAAAGGTGCAACGTACTCACATAATCCATTGACATATATCAGATAGATGCTGTCATCAGTATAGAACTGGCCATAGTAAGCATGATCTTGATAAGATTCAAGATGCATGAGAAAATGTCTCCGAAAGGATATAGTTATTAAAAGTCGTGACACAAGGATTATAAGTAATCCTGAGATTCCAAAAGATTTTGGAATAGGACTGGATCGAATCCAACAAGTTTCTTGGATCGATCAGAAGTGTCATGAACATGTCTTGATGACTTAATGCTTAGAGCATAGTGAGTCTGATTCAGGATATGACCTGGCTGGGAATACTTAATGGATTTTGTATATACGTGAGAAATCATTGGAAATTGATTAGGGGTGAATGTTGAAAACAATTTGAAAAGAGGTTTCAAATAAGGACCTAATGGTTAAAGAATTTCGTTGGCATTCCGATGGAGCGCGTGTGGCTCACCGGCACATCGTAACACCTCGAAATAGTCTTAGGGTGCAGTCATGTGGACTAAAGATCCCGAGAACCATGGAAAGTCACAGTACATAGAATGGAGTTGTTAGTGAGAATGACGGTATGACCAAAATTGAAATATCATCGGAAGGATATCCGATCGGATGAAGTGTATCAAATGTGTAACATTTGAATACATAGAAAGAGTAAAAGGTCAAGTAGACATAGATACATAACACGAATTAAATAGTTTAAAAGGAATCTAGAAACCGATAATAGTTTTATGTAAAATCCAACTTGGTGATTACCTCGTGGAGACTTGGTAATTAGGCAAGAGTAGCCACCAGTCAGATTTTATGTTTCAATTTTGCATGTTTCACTTCCCGAATAATTTGATTATTCAAAAGTCCACAGTCGCTCATACTTTTCGGGAGTAAGTATGAACGAAGACTGTCGTGAATTAGTTTGTAGATTGTCTAAGGAGTTAGACATTGCAGTAAGACTGCTACAACGATCACGAGTACTTAGAAATAGAGATTTGAGTATTGGATAAACCCACGCTCAATAGATTGCTTCATGGATTACATCACGAGCAATGTTGAGACGATAATATCGTATGATCTTGAAGCGGAGACATATGAGTTGAAATTTACGAGTCGGTTGTGCATTGATAATACGCAAATGCATCGGTAACTCGATGTTATAAAACGCATTGTTGTGTACGATTTCGATAAGTAAAAGACACAAGCATATGAGTCGAAGCTTATTCGTTCCTTGACCCTGATGGGAAACAGATATCTGTAGGCCTCTCGATGATTTTGAAGTTGACTTAAGTGCTGGCCAGCCTGGACTAAATTGATGTGTTCAATTAGAAGTCCGAAAGTCATAAGCAGAATCGGAAATCGGGAAACAGAGTATCGGACAGAGAATGATCTCAATCCATGTCTCGTGTCTGGAAATATCTTGTTGGACGAAGGATCATATGATCACTTATCTATGGACAGAACTGACTGGGTCAGAGTTCGGCAGCAGTTTCTTAGAAGCTGCAGGTTGTTTATTAATTAGAAGATAAATTAAAGTCATAGACTTATCCAAGTGGGAGACTGTTGGATTAGGTGTCTAAGCCATGACTTTATATTTATATTTATCTTGTTAATTGAAGCAAAGTCCATTTGGGTTGCCCTCATAGCTGGAGGTTAGGATAGAGTTCAGTAGAGTAAAAGGTTGATTTATTAATTGTTTAATAAATCAATAGAATTAATTAAATGGTTTATTAATATATTTAAGTGTTAATATATTAATTAGAAACTATAATAATTAATTAAGATTTAATCTAGAATTAATTGGATTTAATTCAGTGATTAAATTAATTAATTAAAAGTGCAGGGACTGGTTTGTATTTATTCAATAGTTGAATTACTGACAAACCAGAAGCCAGGGGCTAGATTTGGCGCCACCTTGGAGGCTTCTTCCAAGGGTGGCGAAAACCCTAATTAGGGTTTAGAAAGTCTGGTCCAAGTGGTCAACAGGCTTGCCCACTAAGGAGGCTCCTTAGAGTTTCAGCTGTAACCCTAGAGGCTATAAAAGGAGACTCTTGGCACTCCATTTTTTGCGCCAATTTGAACAAGAGAACTCTGCTGGACTGTCTTCTCCATTGCTTTGGGTGTGACTTACATTTGAGCCAGGACACTTGTGCTGCTAGCTTCAAGAACAAGATTCAAAGGTTGGAAATTCTTGTTTTAAACTTTAGAAATTATTGTTGGCTTTTAGGTTTTAGTTTATTATCTTCATAGAAGAAAACATAGATCTTTCTAGGGTTGCATGTGAACCATAGGTATTTTGTGTTCATTGTTTGCTAGAAAACCCTTCATATACTAGTACTCAAACCGCGAAAACAAGATATTATCAAAATTTAATTACGTATAAAGGTCCTCACAAACCAGATCAAGCATTACAAATATGAACTACAAAGTTGTGTACTAAAGGACATGCTTTAAGTTGTCCATCTCTCAATCACAGGCTTTCACTTATCACTGCTACAGATACCTGCAAATTCACACACACAAACAACAAGTATGCTTATAAAAGCTTAGTGAGTAATCTCCCTAGGCGACATCATAACAAAATGTGTCATTAATTGTAAAGATATGGTATCAGCCATAATGTTACAACACAGTCCACATGTCTCTCAATAGTAGGTACCACATTCGGTACAAGTCATAAACAAAATCATAACACTCGCCTATACTCATTCCTCAATCAGTTATACTCAATTACAACAGCCATCATGGTTGTAACAATCTGACTAAAAGACTCTATAACTCAATCGTACTAGCAATTACTCTGCTCTTACAAATCAGTATATATATTCAACTCAGATATTATTATCCATAGATAACAAATCAATCTACCAACGGGTTAAAACAGTAACAACGTAACTAACACACATACACAATAACTACCAAATATATATTTACTCAAGTACTAGAGAGTACTCACCTGTGAGTGTTTGGTATATGATAACTCGGAGTCTCTAATTCACATGTTTCTCCAACGCCTATCACTTGTATTTTCACATCATAGACTTACTCACAATCATCCTCACAAATCCGTAAGGGCTTGGCTGAAAAGGTTAAGTTATTTAAAAGATAGAAAATTTCTATTCAGGGGAGATAGAGGCGTTATCTTTAAAGATAGAGGCGTTATCTTTAAAAGATAGAGGCGCTATCTATGTTGCAGTCCCCAAAATCGCGACTTTACTCATTTAGCCACAAAAACTCATCAATTATCACCTCAATGGCGAAGGCAAACGTTCTAGGATCATCTACTAACATCATATATCACTATAACTACTCAAATACTCGAATTCAACACTTAGGGTTTCAAAGAAACCCCCACTTTGCTCAAAAGTCACTCACCTTATTGATTTAGTGATGAATTACACCTTCTTGATATTAGATTCGATCCTCCTTAGCGACTCTATATTGCCTGTAATGCTGATCTCCACCAATTTTGGCATAACACTCTCAACAATTCAAACTCACACCTAACAAGTTCCAAATCACAAATAATACACAAGAAAAGACTCCTACCTATTCTTACTCATCAATCGACTCAAAACACAAAGGCAATCACAAAAGATCGCCATACCTCTACTTAAGCAACTCACAACTAGAGAGTACTCACCTGTGAGTGTTTGGTATATGATAACTTCGAGTCTCTAATTCATGTGTTTCTCCCATGCATATCAGTTTTATTTTGACATCATAGAGTTGCTCACAATCATCCTCACAAATCCTCAAGGGCTTCGCTGAAAAAGTTAAGCCATTTAAAAGATAGAAATCTTTTGTTCAAGGTAGATAGAGGCGCTATCTTTAAAGATAGAGACGCTATCTTTAAAATATAGAAGCGCTATCTATGCTACAGTCCCCAAATCGCGAGTTTACTCATTTAGCCACAAAAACTCATCAATTATCACCTCAATGGCTAAGGCAACCGTTCTAGGATCATCTATTAACATCATATATCACTATAACTACTCAAATACTAGAATTCAACACTTAGGGTTTCAAAGAAACCCCCAATTTGCTCAAAAATCACTCACCTTATTGATTTAGTTATGAATTACACCTTCTTGATGTTAGATTCGATCCTCCTTAGCGGCTCTATCTTGCCTGTAATGCTTATCTCCACCAATTTTGGTATAACACTCTCCACAACTCAAACTCACACCTAACAACTTCCAAATCACAAATAATACACAAGAAAAGACTTTTACCTCTTCTTACTCATCAAACGACTCAAAACACAAAGGCAATCACAAAAGATCACCATACCTCTACTTAAGCAAGTCACAACTAAAACCACGCTATGTACAAGGTAACGACTCCACTTAGCTTTACAAGCATCTCAAGAGAAAACGGGCCTCACAAGTTTTGAATCGTGAGTTAGCCATTCTCCCTCCGGACATGTTATTAGCTGCCACACCAGATGAAGTTGTCGCAAGTGCAATAGGGATATCATTTATGATTAAGCAAAAAAAAATCTTTTAACGTATAGTTTGTTTTGTTTAAGGGGTTACCCACACAATGCAGCGGGTGGAGAATGGTTTCTTTTCGCACGTGTACGGATGCAGTGAATAATTGTTGACGGCTATTAATTTTCTTTCGACGGGTTGCTTCAGGATAAAAAAGAAAAATGTGTTGCCTATATGGATTAAAACGAAAAATACGTTCTTTCAACATGTGTGATAGTTTCATTTCGACAAATATTTATCTTTTGTAAACATGATGTATTCAATTGCGGCAAATAGTAACTTTTGTTCTTTATTTCTTACTAATCTCAGTTTTGTTCATGCATCCATTTATATATCATTGAGTTACAAGTTGGGGCTAGCCCACTTGGCTAACATGGAGTAATACTAACTTGGAGGTCCAGGGTTCAAACCTTGGCACTAACATAACTAGGAGGATTTCTAATATATTTGTCGTTCAAAAAAAATATATATCATTGACTTAGTATATTGAAAATGTTAGTAAATTACTTTTAAGAAAATAAAGTAATATAAATGCATCACAATTATAGGTAAACAAATAAAATACACCTTCTACGGCACCGATATCTTTGAAGTATGTATCTTTTTCATATTAAACTAGGTTGAGCCCGTGCTTCGCACGGGTTGGATTAAAACTTGATAAGTGGGTTAGACAGCTTTTATTTAATATTGGTTATCTTATCTATTCTTTAAAGACTTTGAGTTTCTTTTCTTATCGTTTTTTCTTTTAAATATTTTAAGGTTGTCATCGTTCTTTGTATATAAAACTAATAAAATTTAAGAAGAAATAAGTAAATACCTGCTCAAAGTTGATGGCCCGTTGTTGGATGGGGTTCATATGCCGGAAAAAAAATCACAAAACTTCCAAAATATCAACAAATTAACGATAACTGAATATAAAAAGCCCAATTTTGAGAAAAGTTAAACAATGACTAACCTGTACAGCTAGGCCCTTGTTATTGTTCTTCGACCCTTTGGGAAATTGAAGGATCCATGGTTTGGTTGTCCAATGTAAGAGGGATATGGACTGTGTAATTCATGAACTCAGTGCTTCCAATTTCACTGTGTAAGCCGTCTCTTGAGTAGCTCACATAGCGGCATGAAGAAGCCCTTCTACCAAATGTTACTATGGAGGAATCGCACCCTGGATTGTTGTAGTTCTAAAATTTTCGGAAACCTCGATGACATGTTGCTTAATGAATCTGTGAAATGATTAGAATTTATAAACCATTTCTTCTGTGTATCCAAGTTCTTTGAGTATCCCCATAACCTGCAAGAACACAAAAATGGACATCAGGGATACTGTCAATTATAGCATTCTACTTTTAATTTTTTATTTTATGTGTTAATGTTTAATTTTCATACCTCGCCTTGTAACCGGTCTTTTCCCTTGTCACCCGATATATGTTGCATCATTCCAGGTGGACCACACCTAATTCAAGAAATAGCAACGTTCTTTTAATTATTTGTTTATTATAATATTCCACTTTCGTTATTTCCTATTACAACATTCTACATTGAAAATCTACCAAATTATATGATACCAAGCAATTTCTTCATTATAACTGGGGATATTTTTTTAGGTAATAAGAAAAACAATTAAAGTACAATACTATGATTGGATAGCTTTTTAAAAGTACAATGTTCTAATATGAAAATATTTCAAAGTACAATGCTATAATAGAAAAAGGTCACGAACTTACAAGTATAAGGGTATCTTCACTTGGGGCAGGTAAGCCTTTTAAGGCCATATCTTTTGAAATATAACCTTCACCTCCAACCCAATACTTTGATGGATTATCAATGGTATAGAACACCTGCAAAAATACGTTAATACCCTCATTCTTACTTTGATTTTGTAGTTTAGAAAAGGAAGTACCTTTAAGTTAGGGTTCGTAGCTGCAAGCATGTCAAGTAACTTTTTAAGAAGAATGTCATCAGGGGATACATTTACAACACCACCTGCGAATCCAAGTGTTCCAAGCTAAAGAAAATATGTACCCACATTTAAACAATACTAAACGGAAAAATAAACAACCGTAACAGTCTTTCAACTACTGTGACACCATTTTTGTGACGTTAGCACTTTCGTGACTTTGTTGAATAATCATGTTGCGTCCCTAATTGAAGTTCAAAATATTTCCTGTATAATTTGAAAGTAATGTATTATTTGTTTAATAGAAGCAATGGATGGGGGATATGTCAGATGGAAACTTAATTTACCAAAAGTAAGATCAGCAACAAAAACAATGGTTCTATCACCTACTTGCCAGAAATCTTTGATTGCGGACAGGATCAGGCTTCAAATTCTCATGTGGCAATCGTCCATGAACAAAGCTATAAATTGAAAAAGAAACAATGGCGTCAATCGTCTTAGCTATTCAAGGTTAACTAAATAATTTTTGAAAACTGGAATCTTATACTCGCCTGTGGTATTCATCGTAGTCAAAATCGTAACCAATTGCCTGTATTTAATAAATTTATCAGATCCCTTTTTGGTTATGGGGAATTCAAAATGATAATCATCAAAAAAAAGTTAGAATGTATACCCGAATGCCTCCCATTGTGGTACCGTAGTTTTTGTACAGCAGATTACACAGTTCGGGGATATTTTCTGTAGCGATTACAAGCTTTTCAACCATATAATCTGTGAATTGGGATGATATAAGTGTGCGTAGTCACTGAAGCTTCAGGTAAACCCATCAATCTTCATAGTCGAATTTGAAAACAGAACCCCTGGTCAATCAGAATTTTTGTAAATCAAAACCAAATGGAAAATCAAAGTTAGATTTGACCTAAGAGTTTGCTTCCTGATTATGATTTTCAAGTTGATGTAGACTTCTCCTTTGAAGTTTCGTTCTAAATGTTCACAGAAAACATAATTGATCAAATGAACTTGAAAGAGAGTATGAGAATTTGAAATTACGCCGATTGTATGCTTAGCAGTTGCTTTGCAATTATGCTTGACCTTGGGTAATGACCATCTATGTTGAAATTTGGAGCATCTTTTTGCCATTGACGGAAAGGTGGACCGTATTTTTCTATACCTTCATGCTTTAGGAGACCCTAAAGTACAGAAAAGAAGTCTATGATAATTACCTACAGTTTATGTACTGTTACAATAACTTTGAGAAGTATTGGATCTTCAAAGAGAGATGTTCATAGCAACCTATACTAACTTGGAATGAGTATAGGTCAATCTCCCTCAAGTCTGAATCGGTAAGGATCTCTTCTTGTCGAGAACCCCATATGACTTCAGCTGTTCGTTTTGATCATCTCAAGGGACTGCAAGTACGAAATGTTCACTTCATAAATCTGGATTGACTGTGAAATCATAAATTAGGGATTTTCTAAGCCCTAATTTCATTAAGCTATAATTAGTGCGAAACCAAATCAAATAACATGAAACCTGGAGAAGCATATATTAAATGAATCATCGATAAGCATTTGGCGGGAAGTCTCGGCTTGAGCCTCTCCTTTCTGAGTAAGAATTGAGAAATCGGAGCTCCCTTAGATCCTACCTTCTGCATTCCACGTGCTTTGTCCGTGCCTCACCAAAACCACTCCTTTTGCGACCTTAATCGGAGGGAAGGAGACTGAACCGATAAGTGTCGAACTCAATTTCCGATCATCGTCCGCCTCCGATGATGATGATGAAGTGTCGAGTTCTTTCAGGCTTGAAGAGGATGATCGAACTATGAAGGAACTAATTACAATTGGTTTGAAGGTGTGGAAGAGTAGTCTGGGGTCCCTTTACTCTTAAGATCCCACGTAGAAGCCATGTGTCAACAGGAGAGAACCGAAAAAAACCCCACCCCTCTTAAAATCCAGAAAAGCCTCCTAACCCCCAATTCTTTCTAGAAACTTGATTCTAATTGTTTATATAGTATTGTTTATATAGTAATGTTGTATGAAAAATGTCATATGGAAAATGTGTTTAAGGATTCAGTCATTGTTGCAAAAATTGTTTCCTTTTGGAATAATTGAACCAAGAGTAAATTACAATTTTACCCTTAAAATGTCTATGGGCATCCGCCATTTGACCAGTTTTGAGCCAAAAATATTCACGTATTTATGTTTTCTGTTTAGTTAAATTATTATTTTGTTCATTTGGGCTTTCTTGACGTTAGAAAAAATGATGGTGGTGTCGTACTAAAAGTAGTTAAATATTTTTGAAAATTATATATGTTATTCGCATGCATGGATATAAATGCTTGCAACTTGCTTAGCATAGCATAAATGATAAACTTACAGCACATTTAGTAATAATATGTAAAAATAGTTAAAATGATATATAAGATCTAAAAGATTATCTTTACATATAGCCAACTTTTACAAAGCAATAAATAATGATATATATAGGGTTGGATCAACATAGAATCATAGAACAATCTTTTTGACCCTTAGATCTAATTAGAGTGATAAGATTATGATGACAAAATAACAATTTTATTTAAAAAGGAAAATATAATTTATTAAATATATTCCTAATTTATACCAATTATGTTTATAAATGAACATTGGCATTCATAAAATTAGTTGTTAAGACACTCAATTTGTAATTTCTAGTAACATCTGTCAGAAATTAACATTCATA